>KK115251.1:543616-615499 GCA_000611955.2 Stegodyphus mimosarum | reverse complement strand
AGGGAAATGATGGCTGATAATTCTAGCATTTCCGAAATGCCGCTTCACTAGTTGCTTCACTGGATTTGTAATGTGCGGAGGAGTGCCATCTTGCTTAAAGTATGCGGGTGACCACAATCAGGGGTGGTCGGATTCTTGCGATGCCACGCCTAAATATTTTCAATTCATTGTAAGTACTTGTCAAATTGCGTACTTTTTATGAAATTGCCATATATAAATACTTCGTGAGTATGAAATAAAAATTTTATTGATCACCGAGCCTTTTTTTAAATTTGGGGGCGGCAGTCTTAGGAAAGTATGCGGTCAGTCAATGGTCTAGGAACGGACCTGGACGTGGTTGCACAAAAGACGCTCATAACGTTTACCAGTGATGGTATGGGTAACAGAACCGAAAGCAGCCGTCTCCTCGAAAAAAATATGGCCGTATGATAAAGGATGCCGCAAACGCGCACCACACAGTGACCTTTGCAGAATGAAGCGGGAATGGTTGAATTGCGAATGAACTTTCTGTTGCCCATATTCGACAAATTCTGTGTATTGGCAGTCTTGGAAATAGAAATGGGCTTCGTCTGCCCACAAAATCTTCTATGGAAATTCATTGTCCACTTCCATGCGAGTAAGAAATTGTAAAGCAAAAGTATTTCTTGCTGACAGGTCAGCAGGGGGCAACTCCTGCACATAGATAATTTTGTATGGATAGTAATGCAAGGTGTTTCGTAGAATTTTACGCACCGTGCTCACAGGCATATCCAATGTTCGGGCAATTTCCCGTGCATTGCACGGTTGTGCACCACTTCTCGATTCCTCTTGCACTGCTGTGGCCACTTCTTCAACTGATGTCGAATCAAGTTTGTACCTTCCTCTACCAGATTGCACATTAAAAGAACTTGTCTTTTCGAATTTCTCTTTCATTTTGTCCAGCCCACGGAAGTCATCGCACCAGTGCCTTTTAGCATAGTGAACTTCTCAGAAGAGAAATGAAGAAAATGCCAATGCCAATGGTTTCGTTTTACGGAGTGCCTATGGCTCAAAACCATTTACTTCCTCATCAGAATTAATTAAAGTGAGCAGAAATAGGAAAAATGCATAAGTTAATTTATTTGATGCAAACTAGAGGGAGCCACTTACGCTCGAGAAAGTTTAGGGATAGAGTAAAAAGGTTAAGATTAATAATGTTAAATTTTAGTTTTTATATACTTTTTTCATAATATTATATTTTTTTTGTAGTTTTATATTTTGATTTTTTTATAATTTTTATAGTTTTTATACACAATACAAACAATAAAGCAAAAAGCTGATATGAAAGATTTTAACGATTAATAGGCTAATTGAAATGTAGCGCAAAGTATTAGTGCAAATATAACAGGATAGACGCGAGAAAATATTCATAAGCAGAAATAAATTCTGCGGGAAAATGAAGAAAAGCCGTGTACCCCGCGTTTTTATAACAAGCATATGACAGGTATTTTAATTTACATATTCTGACGCTTTCAGCGCCATCTATTGCTAAACTACTGAACTATTTATTTTTATGCTGCCATACATTTTCCCCGTTCTTCGATAATTATTCTGTTCAAATTTCACGTCGTTATATCTCCGGGACATTAATGATTCATCACGTTGTAAGAATTAATATATTGTAATATATTCTTTAGATAGAATTTTTAAAACTTTTTTAGCATCTAAGAGTTTTTAAATATCTTAAAATCCTAGAAAGCGTTACGTTTATGTGACCACTTTTTGGAAAAAATATTATTTGTTATATTGGTTTATTTGGGGTGGATTTAAATGATTTGTGCTTGTTTGTTATAGCGATCCCCAACCATATTGGCAATTCTGCGCCAAGATCTCAGCTATAATGTCGTGAAGCTCGAATGTAAACATAAACAACTTGTAGAGATTTATATTGATTTTAAATAACCAATTAAATTTAATTTGAAGCTCTTTCCTATAAGCTTCATTCCCCTAATTATCAGTGCCAGAATATTTAAATTTGATAGCGCGCGTAAAGAAATGCAAATTATACTAGTGGAAGAAAAAGCTTAAATATGGAGCTCTAGAAGGGAAAGTTAGAGTCTGGGAAAACTCGGTGCGTGTTGTAACGTGAGCTTCGGCTTATTAGTTATTGCTGGTTAAACGTGGCGTAACGGCTATTATTTTGGTGCCACTAAATTTATCAACGCTCTATTAGGAAAGAGGATTGTCTGACCCCTGTAACGTAATTCTACTATTTGTTAATGTCTTCAAATTTTAATACTATTTCAGTTTCCACCCAAACAGAGGCGTAGTGTGTTAGCGTGGAGTTGATGCATTGTAAATAATTTAAAGAGTGTAATAAAAGGTAGTTTTAAACCTTCTTCTCTGCAGTCACTAATCTCCAGATTTCGCACAAAAGATAGATAGTAGAATTTACAAACTAAATATATAATAATACTGATTATTCTCACATGCCGTTTCTTAAGAATATTTTTCCTTATTTCTATTATTATTTTATTGCATGTAGTTGTTCCAGTCAACTACAGCACTTTTACACACATTAAACTGTTTGTTACACCCTGTCGTTGACGTCAACTCCTCTGTCTAAGACTACATAAATCTAATGGCAGTGACGAACGATATTCTGAAACCGCTGAATCAATTTCTAACACGGATGTCGTTCTTCTTTTTGCAATTTTTAAACATTTCACTTCCAAATGGATTCGCCATTAATACAAAATCTTATGTTGTGGCCATTCTCGCATTCTCCTTTGTCAGGTAAAAGACCTCTTTTTTGAAATAAAGATATAGCATCCCCTTCATCACTTGTTAAATTAAATATTGTTAACCTCATATTCAGACACACACATACACACGCGCGTACACACGCATACACAGAGAGAGAAAGCGTTGAATGCATTTTAAGATGAAGAATGCGAATTCGTATACCTCGTCAAAAATGAATAATATAAGGACATGGAGCGGGAGCAAAAGTACAACACGGTGCCAATATACGGTTATATCTCGAAGTATAGGATACTTTTATTCTTATTCTTTCTTTGGTATACTGGCTTACAGCGGGAGATATTTTCTCCTTCTCTTAGCGGCACTTCGAGATTCCTGTTTAGGGCCTAACCTTTGCGAAATCCGCAATTAAATATATCCTCTAGATGAGGTGAATTTGTCGGGGAAGAAGGTTGGAGCACTTTGTCTGTTGAAAGCAGACCGGAGGCTTGGGAGCTGTTCAGGTGGGTTTCTTCGACAAATCATTAAATGCGGGAATTATTTGCAAGCTATATACAACGACCATTCAAAATGCTCAGAAAATTGCGTTTCATGTCATAGAGACGAGAGAGAGTCTTTCAGAGTCGCAATTTTGAAGAAACAAAATTTTGAACAGAAAATTATCAGCGGAGGTCTATAAACAGGCAGCCGGTGCTAATATACTATTACGTGGCGAAATATAAGAACGAACAGCCAGATTTTGCAAGAAATCTCAGTTGATTGGCAATTCATTCTTGGGGGCCGCTATATCAAAGAAGTACCAAATGACGTTCAGTGCATTAAATGAAATTTATTCAGCATTTGTTAAAGATATTTTAAATGCAATTTTTATTCTTAGTTTTCACGAAGTATCATTTAGACAACTTTTAGTCACTGATTAACTTAATTTTTTTAATGAAAATTCAAATATTTTAAGAGCGTACATAGGTTACGAAAACGCTAGTATATGAAATAGCAAAACAAGACGCCAATGCTATTTTTTATTCTGTTTCCATTACTATATATATTTTTACGGGTAAATTTATAGGGTTTTCCTTATTTTACATAACAAAGTATTTTAAGTTTGATACCTTTCCTGAACTCCTCATTTTCCCCTCGCATTTCCTCCCCAGGATGTAAATTTAAAGTTAAATGAAGTGAGTATTTAAACGAGTGAATCTCTGAGTTTATTCCGAGCACGTTTTCGCTAGCCAGCGCAAGTTTCATTGCCGTATCGCTGTTACGCTAGTACACCCTCTGAGAGTACATCTCGGGGTGGTGGAAGGGCGGCAACGTCCTCCGAAGGGAAGGCAGCTAACAGGCCCGCCACCGAGCTGTGTTTGGTTTCCCAATATGGGGGCTTCAGAAATCTTGGTGATACACGACTATCCTCTCAGAAAGCAGTGCTTGGTAGTGGGCGCTTTGGTCGGGCAGCCTATGCTCGTAATGAGGTCGGTTCAGGTCGGGGTGAGAGCCACATCCCGGTGATACTTCTTCTAAGAGGTGAGGACCGGCATCTAAATCTTTGTTACGGTAGTACGTCTCTTGGCCATTTCGGAAAATTGACACACCTATTAGGTTTTGTTAAATCAAGCTAAGTTAGCCATATTTTAGCGTGCCATTCCGGCACTATTCTAAGTAGACTTTGAATTGATTTATATCCTACAAGTACGTTTAAGCCAACCTAAGTTAGCCATACTTTAGCATGCTAATCCAGCACTATAATAAGTAGACTTTGAATTGATTTATATTCTATGTTTAAGTTTCACCGCAAGTTGACGGTGTTATTGAAAAGCACGAAGATCGTGCCTTTCTATTATTAATTGGATTTAATAAAGGATTGTTTTCACCCTTCTTCTGTGATGGTATTTCATTCACGCCTGTGCGAGAATTCGCCAAGTTCATTGTATTATCTAGTTAAGTTTATGTGGAATAGAAGAGACAAATCTTACAAACCATCTAATGATCCTAATCATCCAGATCATTTTCCTTCAATTTTTGATAGCAAAGTCAGGACAGACAGAGAAAGAAAATGTTGCTCGTTTTCAGAGATTAGCAGAGTGTAATAAAATAATTCATAAATCCTTTGTTACATGAAATGAAGGTACATATGCAAGGTTTACAAGTTTTATTTCATAAATCTTACAACAAGCTACAGGATTTATTTCATGAATTGGTCATATTCAACTTAATGCTTTAAATCAAAAGAATCTAGTTTTTCAGAATTTCTCGGCTCTGTAGCCTAAAAAATATATAGCCGGCGCTAACGTCCACGATGTGTAGCAAAGATAAATGCTGAATATCAACATATAAAGTTAACGTAATCCAATAATTGAAATATATTTATTTACAGAAATTTATGTACAGAAGTAAAAATAAGATACGTATATAGAATAGCTTAATAAATTTTAGCTTACCAACGTTTAATTTGGAATATATCTGAAAACTAGTTGCCTAATGTTAGCATTTTTAATGTTATGACTGATTTTTTTGGGTAATAGTCGTTTGATAGACATGAGATGAATTTTCAAGAGTATAATTAAGATATTTGTCTGAAATTTAATTTTTTATTTGTTTAATATGGGGCAGGAGAGCATTTTTCTCAAATGAGTAATGCTTTCGAAAAGAGACAGTAAAAGGTTGACTATCCGGGGAAAAAAAAAATTGAATGGATAAAGAATAAATGAATACAGAAGATAGAAAAAATGAAATTCATAGAATATTCTTATTTATTGTTAATTTTTTTCTGAAATTTTGCATTAAAAGTATTCTTGAATTTACGCATAGCAATTAAGGGAAAATTTCCTCATCAGAATGACAGAAGCTCGACTACCTCCCCGCTCCTTTGTTACTGATGAAAATTCCCTATGGATAATAGCAACATAGGGAGTGCGAAAAAAATGGCTTCCACGCCTGAGCAAGTTGTATGCACTCCAACTTTCGTCTTTCCAACAGCTTTTCCAGGTAATTTATTGTTTCCAAATTTGGTTATACAAAGTGTTATTTACATTTAGATTCTTACACTGCAGTCAGTTTTAGCCAAATGCTTTAAATTAATGTAGTAAACAAACTGTTACATCTCTTTGTTTGTGATCGGCAAACCCCCGCTGCGAGATCCTAACAGTGCTTTTATAATCTTGGATGCTTTGTTTGAGACAGCAAACGCAGTTTTTCAACTTCATGTAAATTATATAATATTCTTTATTTTTAATGTCACTAATGTCCCTTTTCTATATTTTTCTGTAAATTGCATGCTGTCTTTTAAGTCTTTGCATAATTTAATAGTTTACCGTTATATTTGGCAAGCTTTGTTCTTTCCTCTCTCTGATATATTAAAAAAAAAAAAAAAAATGTTGCGCGAAAAATATATCATTGCTGGATGTGATTTAATTTTAATATTTAGAACTTATGATTTTATGATAATTGAGCGCTTTCTTTAATTTTCTACCCACTAAGTCATTGATATTCATACGAATGTTACTTTTAATGTAATTATTCATTTATGCATTAATTACTAATTTCTTTTGCAGTTAATGGTTTCCAGCTGTGGAAGGACGATCAGAAAGGTATTTCTTAAAATATTAGAATTTTTTTCCTTTTCGTAAATTTTTATTTCGGCATGAATTTAGTTATTTAGAAAGTTTTCATTTAAAGCACTTTTCGCTTCCAGGTTTATTTTCGTTTTTTGGTCTGCTGTTAATTTTAAACAGTTGCTTGAAAATTTTGAAATTTTAATTAATTTAGTATTACAATAATAAAAATAGATTATCTAAAACTTCCACTTTTTTTCCCTCATTAGTGAAAGAGATAAGTTGTAATTATCAGATTGTTTCATTTACTTTTCATTTCCAACAAAATGAAATACCTCTAGACAATCACCATCTGGTGTGCACATTATTAAAATTTGTTGAACTTTCCATTTCAAGTATCTGTAACATCACTAGAAATGAATTAAACATTTGTGAGTGTAGTGCAACAATATTCTAAGTCATGTCATTTTTAGTACATCTTGACTGTAAATTCTTGCATATTAATTTTCAGTTTAAATTAGTGCACTTCTGTCTATAACATGCTGTCTTGAAAGAAGATATTTAAACATATTTTGTTTTAAACGTTCTGTATCTTGAAGGTAATTTTACATTTTAAAGCTGTTTTTAAAATTTTCTGTATTAATAACTTTCATTATAAAAGTAGACCTCTAATGAACAATTTTAATAGTTTCTTTGATATTTCATATTAAATGCATGGGATGGTGGTGGTATTTATAAGAAAACTCATTTCTTTAGTTTTCATTCTTTCATTCTTTGAAATAAAAGCATTAATTACATTTCACTTTGCAGTTTTTCTCTTCTTTTCCCTTCTGTTTCTTTCTTTCCATTTTTTGTTTTGTTTTTTGTAACAGTGAATACTAATTTCTATGGCTATGCATCATCGTAAAGATTGGCAACTCACTTTTACTTAAAATTGTGGTTCAAGAACTTGAACAGAGACCTTTCTTTTTTTGAAGAAAAGACTATTTATTCATATGAAGTATTAGGATCATTTATAATAATGAACATGTATGATGTTCATGTTATTGATGTATAATTTTGTGTAATATAGTTATGTCTCAGTTTCCAGACCTTCTTACAATCCCAAACTCCAGCTATATTATGTCACTTTTCAGTATTTTAAGCATTTTACTTATATATTGATGTACAAATGGTCCAAATTACAAAGTTGTTAATATGTGAATTCGCAGTGGATCTAAGAGGAATGGTAGATGCATTAAATCAGGAGGGGTACATATAGACTAATAATAATAAATAGTAAGTATGAATGAATATGATTGTAGTGACAGTCTTTCCCATTATTTTTTTACAAGTCTTTTTTTTTTGGGGGGGAGGGGAAGTTAAGTTATGATGACTATCAAGAGTCGGAAGTTTTATGTGAGAAGTAAGCCTAATGGTTTTAAATTGAAATTTTGGAATTGACATATGCAAATTAGGAATTTTTGCTTTAAAAAGATGTAAGATAAAGGAATATTTAGGAAATTTGTGTTCTTGGGTAAACATATTGTAGAAAACTGCTGTGCTCATGTCTTGAGTGGTTCAAGCTATACTAATAATAATTAAATGCTGGTTTATTTCTTAACATTGATGGTGTAAAATAGATATAACCCATTTACCTTAGGAAGTTCTTCAAGAAAGAAGATCTTCAGTTAGGTCAGATCTTCACTTGAATACTTTATCATAATAAACTGATCTATTGTTTTAAATACAACAGTGCCATTAAGTAGCAGGCTTAGCTGTTGTGAAAATATGATAGAGTCATTGGATGTGTGGATTTAATAAGAACAAGCTGTTGGATCTAAGTGAAAGTCTGAAGTTTTTATTGTCATAGATAAATGTTGTTTTGAGTTTGAAATTAAAGTGCAAATATTATTGTATGCTTTCATAACATTGTTTGGGGTATTGCTGATATGTGTCCAAAGAAATGTACATAATTTATTAGATGAATGCTTGTGATGAATTAAACTAATATACTGAACAGGATAACCGGCACTTGGCGAGGTTCTTGAAATCGCATTCGCCAACTTAAGTGCCAAACAGTGGGAAGAGTATTTAGGTTGCTAGCTCCTGTTAACTAAGATAGGGAAAAGGAAAGAGATATTTTCTTTTTATGTGTAAATACTTAGCGTTGGGTATTGTGACTTAGCGAATAAATCTTTGCCTGTAATTAGAATAATTTTATCTTTATACAAGAAAATGACAAAATATGTTCCTTTTCCGTACTTATGGCTCATATTATCCCATGTGTATTATTTACATATAATTGATTTAAAGCTTGTAATTATTGACTTGAATAAATGGTTAAAATGCGCTTTAGCCCACTGCTTGGCGATGTTTTGAAAATCGCCAATTCGGCGCATTTCTGCGAAACGTCTTTGCAATTAATTGCAACCTTCCCGACACGCTCCGATAAAACCTATTGTAAACAAAGAATTCTAAAGCATAAATTAGTATGGAAACTGTTGTCACAAAAAGATAATAAAATAATATGCAAAACGAACATTACGATCATTAAAATATTTGTCAGGTTTAAATTAATTATTTACATTTTTTGTTGTAATACTTACACATTTTATGCCGTTACATAACCTTCCCGACATGCTCCGCGAAAAGGTAACCAAAATGGCATCCAAGAAAGAAGGAATTTTTTTTAAAAGGGCATTAAAATTACAAACGATACCATGTACACACCGTTCCGTTTTAACTTAAAAAAAACATCTGAGAATTGCACAATGCAGGCAACGTACACAAATGAACAAAATAAGCTAAAATAACGAAAATAAATTACAAGAAAATGCCATGTGCACAGTGTTCCTTTTAAACTTAAAAAAAACTTCAACGAATTGCACAATGTACGCAACGTGCACAAATGAAGAAAATAAGCTAAAATAACGAAAATAAATTACAAGAAAATGCCATGTGCACAGTGTTCCTTTTAAACTTAAAAAAAACTTCAGCGAATTGCACAATGTACGCAACGTGCACAAATGAAGAAAATAAGCTAAAATAACGAAAATAAATTACAAGAAAATGCCATGTGCACAGCGTTCCTTTTAAACTTAAAAAAAAAAAAACTTCAGCGAATTGCACAATGTAGGCAACGTACACAAATCAACAAAATAAGCTAAAATAACGAAAATAAATTACAAGAAAATGCCATGTGCACAGCGTTCCGTTTTAATTTAAAAAAAAATCAGCGAATTGCACAATGTAGGCAATGTGCACAAATCAACAAAATAAAAAAATAAATTGCAAACGATACCAGCGTTCTGTTCTTCAGCTGAGCCAAATAAAGTAATAAATGTACACGTACATTCACTCACCTCTCTCAGCATCACAGCTAAATCCATAGCGACTTGGTATTTAGCGAAATATACGTACGAAAATAGCAAACACTCAATAGAAAAACACTGCATTCAAAGAATAAAACGAGAACTGAAATAACTACTCAAATTAACACGTAAGAATTTCGAATAAACCGCTACGTCATCTCACATTACCAATAAAACCGTTCTTTATAAAATAGGAAATACGCATGCGCAAAAACTACATGTTTCCGTAGCTTCAAAATACCCAGTCAGCCATGTTGGCGAGTTTATTGCTCATTCAAAAACAATCGCCGCCAAGCAGTGGGCTAAAGCGCATTCCAACCGAATAAATTATTACACTTATAATCAGAATAAAAGGATTTTTCTATAGAATAAAATCTGCTATTTTTCTACAAAAAACGAATAAAAGTTAGTTAAATTTGTATTTTCAAATCTTTGAATAAGATTTATATTTATAGATTTTTCTGATGTGTTACTCATCCTCATGTTTAATAGTGTGAATCGAACTTCAGATAAGTAAAACATAGAAATCTTTGCACCACTGTACTTGCAACAAATGCATAACTGAAATACATTCGCCGACCGCATAAAATTGCTTCGGGGGTAACCAGTTTGAAACCACTGTTATAGACAACATTTAAATTCCACAAAAATAATATTTTATGGTTTAACCCTTCACGGAATAAATACAGATAAATTCAATTAACCGTATACTGTTGTATTTGATCGGTCTTTTTTCGAAATTTAAGCTATTGCATAACGTCGTGAAAAGCCATAGAAACGCTTGTTACAAATCATCTTTCTCTGCAGTTATGCAATTCAGGATTACATTTCTTTATTTACCTACATGAAAATTATTTTCACCTTTACACAAGAAAAAAAGAATAAAAATAACCCTCTTACCCTTATTTAAGCGAAATTATTGCATAAAAGAATCCGGAATGTCCAATATAAACGGGACTGGATGATGGAATAGCTTGGAATACATTTCAAGGATGTAAAATATTGTGGAACTTTCATCTTTAACTGTGCGATAAATATTGCATTTTCGTGATCATTTCTGCAATTACATAAAGAACATGTTTTCAAACATATATAACCTTTATTAAGGATAATTGTTCAAATTAAAAAAAAGCAGAATTATAAAAAATAATAATGTTGGAGATATATATTATATATCATAATCTAAAATACTAAGATGGAAAAAAAGTACATAGATTTACTTAATCACAACAGTAACTAATCGTTTACAATTTGTCCTATGTGTATGGTTTACCTTCTCAGCGCAGACGCTACACTTTGCCCATAACTATATATGACTTTGCCTTATGTGATTTTCGTCGAGCAGAGCTTTTTTCCAGATATTGGCCTAAAGAGGGAATTTTTGGAAAGCGCTTTCTGATGCAAGTTCCCTTTTGGCGTCAAAAAATTCCTCCCGAGGATATGGCGATTTTTCGCGATTCAAGATGGCAGAAAAAATTTCGCCAAGTGCCGCTTATCTGAGTTTTCCCCTGAACACTATAAAATGTAGCCATACGTAATTCTTATAAACTCTTCACTCTATGAAACCTTAGAACTAACAAATAAACTGTTGAAAAAAAAATTGCCTACAAATATTTTTTTTTCCCAACCGGTGCAAAAGTCTCTTCGGATGGTCGGATATAATGTGGATTTTCCCCAAAGTCAGGCATAGCAGATAAAAAAAAAAAATCAGAAAATTATAAAAGCAACATGCATTTAATAGTTGTTTGCTGTTTTCCAATGTTTGCTTTGTTAAACATGCTGGGTTATTTCTGATAGATCATGTTATTTCTGTTACGAGAAAAATATGTTTCAGGGTACTCCTTGGTGAAAATTCGTGACTTATTTGGTGCCATTCCTGTTTACATGCAATGTCCTTGGCATTCAAAACAAAATGGCATTCAAAACATAATGCAGTAAAACATAATTAAAAGCATGAAAAAATCATAATATCAATAAACTGCAATATGAATCAAAATACAACAAATAAATAACATAATCTGCACAGTACAAAATGGAAATACTGGCTTACCTAATTTAGAAATTTGTATCTTTGGTGTGTAGCAAACAGAATTCCTTAACAGCATTCAAAAACTGTGTAAAATTATCTGAACTAGAATGTGTATACTGCCATTGGCACATAAATTCCCAAAAGTAAGGATAAAAAATATCTTCTGTAGTGCCGGACTGTCGGCATTTCTTTCGAAAATCTCTTTTTATTACACCCCACATACCTTCGATAGTGTCGATATGAGCTCCGGTTTCCAAATCCTTAAATGCCACTGCGTAATTTACTCGGAGGGGAACGAAGCCATTATTACAAAAGACAATCGTGTAACTTCCAGCAGTTGGATGATTGTTGTTCTAGATAAGATATTTTGTTGCATTATGATTAAACCTTCATTTACACACTAGTCAATCAATGCTTTCTTTATTCCAAAGTGTACATAAACTTCAGGTTAATTACGGTGTAAAGCACAAAATAAGCAATGTGCATCCTAACCAACGTCCAGCGCATAAGTAAGCCCTGAGAAATATTTTCCCAACAGTCAAAATCACCTCAATCGTGCATTATAACCAATCATGTATGTCATAATAGGGTTTTCATAATATTCAGCATTATATACTTAGATTACCATAAATGAAAGAACAACTTAATGATAATCTAAGAGGTACCTAATATAGAGTACCCAGTTTTAAGTTTTTTTTAAACAGTTTGAAGTTTCTTTTGATGACAAACTAGTACATGTAGTTTTCATAGTATGCTGAAAGATAATAGGAGTCTGACGTTCAGTGTAGGTAAGCTGTTGAGTTTTAGAATAGGCAGAAATCTTTACACAGTTGGACAGTGCAAAATGATTTTGAGCAGACTTTAAGGAGGTAGTATGTTTTCAACAATATTTGGAAGAAATATGCAAAATTCCAGGTTACTTTACACTTATCAAACATGCAGTTTTTCTCGTGGGGATTTTTTAATGATACTGTCCTTGTGCATCTGCTTTTTGCTGCTGTCTAGGGTCTGTACCATATCACTGGTACTTGGCTGTAATTGACCAGGGTGATATGCTAGCATGCTTGTATGTTAAAATGGATTGTTGCAAAGGTATCCGCCATGTCAATAAAGGAGGGTATGTTGTAAAATATATATAAGAAGAAAGAATTTATTGCTGTGAATGAAATTTAATGTGTCATACTTTATTTTTTTTTAAATTTTGAAATTTTTTCAAGAATTGTGAATAATTCTATATGACATATAAAATTATAAAACATGGTAGGAAAAATATATTTCCGGGTCTCCCTTGGTGAAAATTGGCGATTTTTGTTTACATGCATTGTCCTGCTAAGTAAAATGGTGTTTGAAACATGATGCAATAAAACATAATTAAAGCATAAAAAGTGTAATCTCAGTGAACTGCATTTTAAATCAAAATAAAACAAGGAAATAACATAAAAATGGAAAAACATGTTATGTAATCTATGCATTACAGAAAGGATCTTACCTTATTTAAAAATTTTTGTGTCTTTGGTATGTGGCATACAGAATTCTTTAACAGCATCCAAAAACTGTTTAAACTTATCTGAACTAGAATCTGCTTACTGCCTGTTGCCACATAAATTCACAAAAGTAAGAATTAAAAAATATCCTTTGTAGTGTCGTCTGCTTATTACATTTCTTTCGAAAATCCTTTTTTTTTATTACAACGCGCATACATTCAATAGTGTTAATATTAGCTTCGGTATCCGAATCCTTAAATGTCACTGTGTGAGCACCAATCAATGCTTTCTTCCCCATTCGTTACAAATCGTGCAGAAACTTCAGGTAAATCTTATCACTGGCAGCCATTTTATGGTGTAAAGCATGTACTTCCTAACTAACATTCAACTCAGAAATAAACCTTGAGAAATATTCTCCCCAAATCAAAATCAGCCCTATCATGTATTACAGCCAATCACGTCAGGATAGGGTTTCCAAAACATATGCCTTAAAATACTCAGGTTACCATAAATGAAACAAAAACGTGGCGATAATCCAAGGGGTTCCTCAACATATAACCTCCCCAACATGGTTAATGAAAAAGGCTTCCTGTTGTTGATATCTGATTTGCAAGTCAACATAAAACAGATTGATTTTTGGTTTGTCTTGATAGTGTGTATTATTCACAATTTTATATGTTTTATGAAATAATTCTCTATGCCTGAAATGCAGTTAAAGATTTAGAACTACTTTGACAAACTTATTAAAAAACTTATTAAAATTATTTAAATAAAAAGAAAGCAGTGGTTTGATTTTTGGAAGCGCTATTTATTAATAGATATCCTTCTTTCCCCTGGCTTGCTGGATATCAAAAGCGGATTAAAATTGTTGATGTATATTTGTCTACATGCTTATTCTATCATCGCCATGCAGCAGGACTAAAAACCTCTTTTTTTTTTTTTTAATATTATGACTTGCAAACCTGGAAATTTATATTACGTAAATGCATTATATATCTGCTTTTCTTTCTTTTATTACACTGGCCATAGAAGGAGATGATGAAACTTTTTAGCTATTTGTTTGTCTTTCTCTGAAAGAAAGATTGAATGCCAGAAGGTTTTTGATTAGGTCCCCTATCACAACCCTGTGCTTAATTTTTTGTTATGTTTGTAATATTGGTACTTTCTGATGACCTGCACCCTGAAGCTGACTCATTGGTTAAAAACTTCTGTTTGGTGATTTTTATGGATTGTAGGTACTGTTTTGTTCATAAGTGATGATAAAAAAGAGGCATTTTACAAAAAATAAGGAATTTTATGATAAATTTTAATAATAAATTTTATCAACCTATTATTGTGCTTTCAATCTGTTCAAGCCATACACATGCAAAACTTTTTGTTGTCATGTGGGATTGAATGCCAGTGACAAGAGTGATGAAGGTGCAGTTAAAATAGCTGGTGGCAGTTCCCGAGTTAAGGCCTGTCATCTCGCCACTTCTCTGAGAGCATATGCAGTGGATATCCTACAGACTCTTCCCGTAAACCAGTGGCTAGACTTCGAAGCTCTATCCAATGTGGAGCTGTGCTTTAGGGAGAAATTTTTAAAAGATTCCGTCAACAGAAGCCCGCGGAAACACTCCAGGAATTTGCCACGGATGTTGAAAGGCTGCCCAGTTTCGTCTTTTCGGAATGGCCGACAGAAACAAGGGAAATCTTGTCTCTGCAGTACTTCATCGATGGCATCCAGGATCTTGAAATACAGAAAGTTTTGCAAATGGTGGATGTCAAGGATTTAAAAAGCACTCTATTATACGCTATGAAATTAGAGGCAGTTAAGGAAGCAAGTCAGAGATTGGTGTCCAGTCAGAGCTACTGAAATTCAGAAGCTAGTGGATCCAATGTTTGCTCATCTAGATGATTTATCCGTAAAAGTTAGTGCCTTGAAACAGAGTAGGAGTGGCAGAAACCTACCATAAAGGGCTGAACTGTGGTGCTAAAGGCCACATTTGAAGGAAATGCAGAATAATATCCCCAGGGCATGAAAAATTAGACCACTGCTGAGCAAGGACACAAGAAATAAATTAGTGGCCATCTCACGGAGCAGAGTTTGAAAGATAATAAGAAGCCTCATTTTGAAGCCTTCTATATTTCTGCAATGAATGATGGCAGTAACAGGCTTTTCATCATGGGATGCATCAGTGAAGTTCCTTGCAATATGACCATCGATACAGGAGTGAGTGTTACTATCATTTGAAAAGATCTAGCTCAACAACTGGAAGGTAAACTCATCTGGATACGTTACTTGACATGTGTGTTACCCTCCAGGCAGTGTATGGGGAGAAGATTGACATTGATATAAAATTAAACATTAATGTCACGTTTGGGAGTACCGCCTACTTACAGATCCTTGCATACTCGGAATGGACTTTCTAAGGGAATACAATTTTTCCTTGGACTTTAAAAATAACGAACTGCATTCTACCCATGAGGACATAGCTCTATTTGGATGAAGGAGTTAAATCTGTCCATCAAATCATAGCTGGAGATGATATCACAGTACCAGCAAGAATAGAATTTTTACTTCAAGTTTTGAAATTTTTATCAGGGCAACAGAAAATTAGTCTCTCTCTCTATAAAAATTGTATATTTTATATAAAGTTCCTCTTCCACAACCCTGTTTTACCCCTGTGAGTCTTTTAATTATCGTTAGCTTTTTTTAGTTCTATCAATTGTGTTTGTCTCTGCCAAGAGAGCTTTTTGTCAAATTTCACTCCTAAATAAATAGCTTCCTCTGTCTCTCGCATGCATCAAAAATTATATAAGTCCATTTCAGTTGGTTGATGATTCAGACTAAAAGTTTGATACATGGTCTTGTCAGTATTCACTTCCATTTGACTTTATGTATACCATTTATATAGCACTTCGAGGGCCTGACATCTTAGGCACCATTTTATCAGTATGTTTTTGAAGTGCTGAAGTCCATAGTACTAAATCATCAGCATATGGAGAACATTCAGTAGCCTTTATTTTTTAAATTCTGTTAGGAAGATCATTAATGTGTATATTAAAAAGACTTGTGTTAGTCACACCTCCCTGCGGTAAACCACAGCTAATTAGTTTGTAACCAGAGGTTTTCAATCCATATTGAATTGCACAAGATTTCTAAGTAATGGCATTCTTTATTCATCGGAGTGTTTTGTTACCAGTTCCCAGTGTTTTTAATTTATAAATCAGTTTAATTCTCCAAATACGATTTTATGCAGCTCTGGAATCAATAAAAGCTGCCACTAAAGTTTCACTTCTGTCCAAACTACCTTTAATTGCTTCTGACAGTCTTATGACCTGTTGACTAGTAGACTGATGAATTTTAAATCCACTCTGAGCATTCAATAAAAGATCATAGTATTCTATATAAAAAACAGGTATCTCATTGACTATTCTCTGTATTATATTACCCTTATGGGAGTTAAGTGATATTGATCTGGAAGTGCGGGACATCGTAGTGGTTTATTTTTCTTTGCTATCGGAATAATAATAGATTTTTGCCAAGCTGCTGGAACGCAAGAATTCCCAAAGAGATTATAAGGTGTCAAGAAGGAATTCAAGGCCTGTGTACCTAAATGTTTAATAAATTCTGCATGAATGCCATCAGGACCAGAACTCTGCATTTTTTCCCCTCAATAAAATAATTCAATTCTCTCAGAAAATTCCATATAGCAAATATCCGAGTAATTACAAACCAACTAAGTAACCATACCAAATAATTATGACCAATTAATCTTTAAAAGTTTCTTCACCTCTTTTCATTTCTGCAGTTCTTTTCCATTTGTCTGCATAAAATTTCACAAAAGCTATTAAACTATCTTTCGCTATTTGTCTATCATTAAATAAAATTGGTTCTTATCATTGAAACTTATTTGCTAGATGTGACATGAATTTATACATTTTTTTATCATTATTTTTGTAGTCAATAGTGGAAATAAAATATTCCATTTTTGGACTTGTTGATCTTCAAGTCTTGGTACAGGAAGAATTCTTCTTTTTCAAAATCCCAAGTTGTTCCAAAATGGTTTTTAATTTTTAGGTGTGGTATGTAGAATAGAATTTTATGTATTGTCTCTGTAAGTAGGTTTAAAAGTTTTTGGTTTGTCCTGCAAAATTTCGTTTCTAAAGATACTGTCCTTGTTAAGCCTGGTTTTTAATGTTTTGAAACTCCGACTAATCTGTCTTTTTAAATTCCAAGAGAGTCTTGTCTTTATTCGTTTATGAAAGCTTTTGTTCTGATGGGCATGAACAGTAGTCAGAGTGACTCAGATGCCCAAAACCAGGATCCTGTAAAACATCTCTCTAAACCAAAATAATATCAAAGGACACCAAAACTATATCATGATTTGATAATGTTCTGTTATGATGCATATATGAAGGACAATTGGAGGCCTGATACACAAGTTCAGTTTGATGAGAGTATCCATAAAATTCTCCAACTCTACCAGGGAAATTTTTATCTCTCTCTATATATGTATGTATGGGCATTAAAATCACCCAGAATGATTGTCTTTTTTGAAATGTTTATAACATCAAAATTTGTCATATTACTTGGTGGACTATATAATGAATGAATCTTAAAATGGTTATCATTTTTCCAACAATCTATTTTTACCATTTCAATCTTCCATACTTCCCATTTTTTTTAAGACTGTAAATCTCGATATTAATGTATACTTGATTCCCACCAGGATTTCCACTTGCAACCTGTCTGATCTTTTCCAGACCAAAAAAATTATATCCTTTAAACTTATTTTCTCAAAGTTTTCTGAGTAACATTAGCTTGACCAGAGAGAAGGTATTAACATTTCTTTCATGACAAATAGTCTGAAGTTCTACCTTCTTTGCTTATGACATCCTGCCAGGATTCCGGTACAAAACACATGAAGCTTCCATAGCTGTAAACTGTTTGTCTTGCAAGAGTTGCTACTCATTTAGCACTACCTAGGGGGGCATGTATAGCCTAAAGTATGCAATGGATACAAGTAATATTTTAAACCCTTTTTTTATTCACATCAGGTCTTAACTGTTCTTTCTTCTTCTGCACAAGCACAACCGCTATTTACAAGCTGCCTCTGCCTCAATCACATGCTTCTTCCAGCGTCTTTGTCTGCAGTTTTGAGTTTTTAAGTATTTCTAAATGCCATATAACCATCTAGTGGGTGGCCTTCCTTTAGCTCGAGATCCCTCAGGATTTTTTTGAATGTTAAGATCTTAGTGGGATTATCCTCCGGGCTTCTGCAAACATGGCTCAGCTATCTTATTCCATTACTATGGATGACTTGTGTTATTTGTAGTTGCCTATAAAGTCTGTACAGTTCAAAGTTATATTTTGCTTTTCAGCATCTCTCTTTCTATACTAGGCCAAAATTGCCGTGAGAATTTTTCCATCAAATGTGTCAAGTGAATATTGTATGTCTGTTATCCAATTTTTAGTTGTATAAAGTGAACTGGTAGTAGTAGTGTTTCACGCATTCATAGTTTTGTGACTTAAAGATTAGATCTAAATTGTCTTTTTCGCCAAAAGCATTTATAAACCATTTTAATTATATTATTAATTTCTGCTGTTAGCTTATTTTTGTCATTAATTGTTATCTAATCATATTTAAATTCGTCAACCGTTTCAAAGGTGTAGCCATTAATGCATATTGGGTGACAATAGTTATGGAGGTGAATTTGAGGTATATTTCCATGAATATGATTTTATCCTTGTTGACTGTGAGGCCTTTATTTATGGCAGAGGATTTGAGAGCTGGAAAAGCTGCAGTTACTGCCTTTTCATAACTTCCAGTAATGTCTATATCATTCACATAGGCAAATATTTGTTGGGATCTATTCCATAAAGTGCCTTTTCAGTCGGTTGTGAAAGGTTCAGATAAATGATTTTAGTCTTACATCTCGCTTTACCAAGTATAACTTTACTTAAATTAATAAGCTTGGTAGGGATTCCAAACTCCACCATTTCTTAAATAGCTTGTCTCTCTTTATCCTGTTGTATGCTGCCTTGAAATCTCTAAATGGATGGTAAGTTTTAATACTGTATTTAGTTTTTTGAAGGATTTGTCGTAAGGCATGAATTTGGTCAATAGTAGATCTTTGGGATCTAAATTCACCTTATCAACAAAGGATTGCAGTCTTCCATATAATAGATTAGAGAATATTTTATGTCATATTGAGAGAGTGATGCTCCTATAATTACGACATTCAAGATGATGATCTTTTTTAAAAATAGGACAAATGTAGCCATCTTCCAATTCAGTGGGTATTTTCCATTGAAACATTAATCATTATAAAGTTTCTTAATTGCCATCGTAACTCCATTGAAGGCTGGTAGGGATTCATTTCCTGCATACTGGAAAGAATTCGGTTCTTAGAAATTTCAAGGGCATCATTTTCATTTCTCTCGTTCCACAGATTTTGAAAATATCTCTTCCTTACATTCAGTACCTCACGAAGTTCACCTACAAACTCTCCATTTTTGCTTCTACATGTAGTAAATAGTTCTTGGTTTGAATTTTCTTATATTATTGACTAGTTTATAGAATCTCCTACATTCTCTGTGGTTATTCAGGTTTTCCAAGTTTCTTGGAATACTCTTCATTCTCTTTCTTTTTAAATGTAGTTTCTTTTCCATTTTCCTCATATCTTTTCAAATAATTTCTGGTATAGTGTTCCTGCATCATCATCCTGTATCTTTGTTTGTTTTCTGTGTAATTTCTACTCGATATCAAAGCAATCATTTCTTTCACTAGGTTTTACACTTGGAAGTGTTTGAAGTGCTGATCCTCAGTATTATTCTTTTACAGAATGCCAGCAGTCATCACACTTTTGGTTTCTGTTTTCAAGCTCTATTATATTTGCATAACTTGAGCTTATACCTTTTATGTATTTCTGGGTCTTTTACTTTGACAACGTGGTCTAAAACTAAGGTTCTCTTTCATAGAGTAGATTTTCTTATCTCACTTGGACAAAACAGGCATAGATCAGTATCCACATTCACACTTCTCACGTAGATCACTTTGCTGTGATGTTTCCTATTCACAAGCATGTGGTCGATTTGATTAAGAGTTAAACCATCTGGTGAACACCAAGTGTGCTTGTCTCTCTTTGCCCTGCCAGTAATCTCTTTATCCATGCCAATAATAATCATATTTTCTGAGACAGCAAACTGGAAAAACCTCTGTCCTTTAATGGTAGTCTCGGCATGAACACTGTCACCAGCGGCATGGGATCTGCCCTTTAATCTTAGAACCTTATGCTAATAGCCTGGAAATCCAAAAGTTTCTCAGTCTTTTGCTCACAATAATCACCTCACCAAATTGGTGAGATTTCTCATGACAACTGTAATACACCCTACATTCTTTTTTATCCATAATACCAAGTTCCAATAAATATGTCTCTTAAAATTTTTTCGATGCATTACCTTTAAACATGGTGCTAATATTCCAGGTACCAGTTCTCCTTTCCCAGTTATCTGGGCTCTGAGTGTTTCAATGTCAAGCTAATTTGAGCACTTTATTGATATTCTGAAATGAGTTTTCTTAAAAAAATTTTTAACAGGTTAAGCTAGTTGGTCTGGTTGGTTTGGTAGTTGGTTACCAGATCCCCAAGCTGGAGGTCCAATCCCGTGATGTAATCCTCAAGGGAAAGGTGCCCGGTTGTATCCCCAGATGCTGGTTGCTTCAGTTTAGTTGCCTAACAACATGCATGAGTTACGTTGAGACTATTCTAAGGGGGTTTTTTTTTTTTTTTTTAGCTTGCTAGAGTCCAAGATCGATCCCCTTCCCTCAAGATTGCCATATTTCCCCCTTAGTGGAAATCCTGATTGGTTTAAAATCCTCAACTTTAGTAAATAGATAAGAAATGAAGCTTGTCATGTAAAAGAATGTTATTAGAAGAAATATCAAGTTAAGTCAGTTTTTAAACTTTCATAAATTTAATGTTTTGGCAAAATAGAAATTTTTATCATTTCTCTTGTTAGAACGTATTTGTTACAAGTCATGCAGTGAAAATGTGCAACTGCATAATGTTCTGGGAGCAGTTCTTTAAAAGAAAACTCAGAAAGTAAGGCAAAATTAATTGTTAGTCCATGCAGTTTCTTGCTTTACAGCACTTCAGAATAATTGTATCATGTAATATCAATTAATTCCTTTTGCATATTTTTCTGCTTAAATATTACCTTTTTTTAAAAGTTTTTAATCTGTGTATGAGGGCTTATTTTTGTGTGGACTTTTCTCCATGAGGGTGTTTTTAGTTATATCTGATAAGTGTAAGATATTTTGTATTCAGCATTATAAATTAAGAATAATAGAGACTATAGGGAGGTTAAGCCATTTTCAAGGATTTTTTTTGCTCAACCCTTTTTTTTAGTAAAAATATGTATCAAAGTTTCATACACATGATTATGTAAATGTGCAATGTTTTGTTGATGCAACAGCTGTGTCAGAACATTTCCAGAAAATATATACGTATGTTATTTGCTGATTGTCAAAAATTAACTGATGAGCATTATGTTTCAGATGATTTGTTTATGTAAATTTATCCATCTTATTTTTATGACAGTTAACATTGTGTTCAGAACTGTTAATTCATAATCTCAAATTCATTAACATTTTTTTTTTGGTGGTGAAATATCTTAACCAATATCTATTTGAGTTTGTAGTCCTACTTAAACATTTGATCATATAAATTCCCGTAATTCAGATATTGTTGTTCATGTTTTTAAGCTGAATTACTTAGTTGTGAAATTTTAAACCTATTAAATGATTTACATCCCTATAAATTTACGATTGCATTTGTTAGAGACACTTGTCCTCCCTTTTAAACTTAAAATTAGAGTATATTTGGAAATTCAAATTTAAAAACTGTGCATTTTTGTACTATTGTTCTTAAGACTAAAACCTGTGAGAGGCTTAAGAAGCTGACCAATGCTTGTGTGAAATCTGGGTTCTGACTGTAATGCGATAGCTGTGTTGTGCAGTTGAAGGTAAATAACTAGTTGATTGCTTTATAACATAAATGTTAATTAAATGTAAGGAATGTTATTGTATTTGGATGTTTAGAATGGGATATTTAGGTAGAAAACTTGGGTTATGCACATAAGATTATTCTTTTCAAAATTATCCAAAAAAAAAACATTGAAAAACTTAAAAAGCACTCATACCCATGCAGTCACATGTAAGTATACATATGCATGACATCCCTCTTGTTTAGGTTTGTTTCCAGAGTATTTCAATAAATTTTAAGCTATTTGTGTATAGGTTGGTGAACTAGTATATGCCATTTACAGGAAAAAAAAAAAAAAAAAATGCTGGAAAGACTTTGTGGAATGTTTTTGGTTTTGTTTACTTTATGTTCTGTTTTGTCACAATTATAAAAATAGTGATTATTTGTGAAATATTAATGAAATGCACTTTAAGTTGGAGAGAAATATAATTTAAAATGCTTTTTTTATATCTTTTGTTTGATTCAAAATGTGTTTGCATGCTTAATTATATGTTACTTGTTTAACATCTTTATTTGCATTTGTTTCACATTTTGCATGGAATGGCAATGCAAAGAATATTTGTACATTTTCTTAGTATGGTGATTTATGTTTTAAAAAATATATAATAGTAGGAAATCATTATATTATTCAAGTTCTATTACTTGGTCTTTACTTTTCTTTTTTAAAACAAATGTTTTTGGTATAAATTTAGCATTATTATTATTGTAAATTGAATATGGTTCTAGATATTAGCAAAATGTGAAACTAATTGTATTATAGTTGATTGAATAGGCAGATTAGAAATTAAATTGTATTTAAAATATATGAAAGGAAAAGTACTACAAATATAGGAGGAAGAAAGATGTTAAGCAAGTAGCCTTGATGTACTTAATATGTATTCATTATGGTCTTAAGTTTGATTCAAAAGTACATTTTTTTCAGATGTTTTGACTCTCTGCAATAGTTCAGCACCTTGGCCTGATTATAGAGGTATATTAAATTTACAAATTGCTGCATTTAGACTGCTTTCCATCAGCTTCTTTCTAACTTTTATGTTAAGTAAACTTTACACCAAGCCTGTTTTCTTTCAGTTTCAACATGTCTTCTACTAACATCTTTTTCTTTTCTCTTTTGTAATAATTTGTGTATCTGCAGTACTAACATTTTTTGATTTATATAAGTTCTAACTTCGTTAATACCAGGTTGTTATAAAAAATTCATGATTACTTATATTTTTTGTATTGATTTATATGACTGTGCATTGCAAATAATACACTTATCTTCATTTATTACTTTTCAGTTATTTTCATTTTATGAATAAATAAATTCTGAGCTGATTCTGGATTATACATTATATAAAATATTGCAGTTACGACTACTTTTGATTTTTCTGTCACATGACAAGTAGTATTGTGAATTATTTTTTATGTCACATAAATCCTGGAATAAATTTCTTAAAAATATAAAATATCCTTTTTATTATGCTTCCAGGTGAAAAATTTAAATTTCTTCAATTTTTCTAGTTTAGACGTATTATAAAAGCACATGATTTTTTTCAAAGCTTATTAAAAATTTTACTTAATTTCTGTTAATAATTGGTAAATTTTAACCTTATTGAATTTATTGTGAGAAAATAGTTGAATCTATTTTGAGAAGCAAATATAATGTATATTCCTTTTGTAGGTAAAATAATTTTCTTAATTTATTCAGAATTATTTATCCTCAGAGAGGTTATTTTTATCTTATTTAAATAATAATGCAGATGATAACATATGAAAGTTCATGTAATACATTCTGTATGTACTATATTTGTATTTTTTTTAAAAAAAGGGGGGGGGAAGGGATGGATTTCTGTGTATATTTGAGGCTCTTTTTATATTTTTGGTGAATTTTCTGAGAAAGGAAGACAGTAACCAAAGCTATAAATCTTGACTAATATAACAGTGCTCTTCTCCTAGTACATTGCAGCCAATTTGATAGTCACATTAATGTAAAATTATGGTATTATAGAAAATTCAAATAAAAATGGAAGTATTGTTTTCTGTAACCCTAAAGGGTAATTGAATGTTTCAACCCTTTGCGGATGAGAAAACGTTTCTGCTTAACATACCTGTATAAATAATCCAGCATGTTTGTGTTATGACTGTCTGGTACTAGTTAATATTCTGCAGTTGTTACTCGTTTGTAAATAACTGCAATCGATTCTTATTTGTGCCTGAAATAGGTTTCTTAGTAGTTAGAACAAGTACTGTTTATTATCTGAGGCTTATGAACATTTATTGTTAAAAAACAGTTTTAATGTATAATTATTATGAAATAATGCAAATGCACTTTTTAGTTTTTTAATAGTATAGTAAATTTCAGCATAAAAATTTTTCAAAAGCAGGTTAGAAATAGCTGCTTGTAATGTTTGCTGCAGATTTTTTAGCTTTTGTCAACAAATAGTTTGGCATCTAAAATAATAAGGTTGCAGTAAAGGAATCTTCTATAATTACCAAACAATGTATATTGTATATTTCTGATTATCTGCACCGCAACAAAAAGTCACCAATACTCATTGATGATTTTGAAAATTGGTAAAAAATATTTAACTATATTTTCTTATAGCTACTGTTTTATTCACAGATAATAATAATAAAAATAAGCATTTTGCAAAAAGCTATATGGCCGATATTTACTTTTTTACAGTTAATGAATGCTTCTCAACGAAATGATAGCTAAATATAAAGTGTGTAAGTTTACACACATTAAAACTCATGTATGTTTATGCCCATGCATGAGTTGGGCATTGTCATATGTATATTCGAAAATGCTTCTACCTGGATGTTGAAACCCAAGCTATAGATAATCAGAAAGTACCCTGCATATTTTATATATCTACCGAATAAATTTTAATACAAACTGTCATAAAATAAATGGTTGTAAAAATGGTGTTACATATTTATTATTAGACTGCAAAAGTTGTATGAAGTATGCTGATTTGAGATGAATTGATTCTCTTTGTTTCAAATGGACTGGTGTGTTATTTAAATTTTCTTTTAAAAATTATACAAGCATTTATTATACGAAATGCAGTTTTTGATTTAAAAGAGGTTTCTGAATATTAAAATAAATAGGATTGAAGTGGCATTTGATGATTAGACATGACCTAGAGAGATTAGTTTTCATTAAAAGGTTCAATTTTCTGAATATTATAATAAATAGGATTGAAGTGGCATTTGATAATTAGACTTGACCTAGAGAGATTAGTTTTTGTTAAAAGTTCAGTTTTTTATTTGATGTCTTGGTTGGTGATTAGAGATCTATGACATCTATGGGCTCAGTGTCAGGTTCTGAACCAGGTAAAGATATTAGCAATTGTAGTGTCTTAACTAAAGTAGGATACTTAAAATACATTTATCTGTAAATGCTCTTGCGAGTTTGATGATAGAGATATACAAGACTGTCGTATTTTATCAGTTAGAGTGCTCTTGATCAACATTTGTATCTAGTTTAAACAGGCAGGTTTAGAAGTTTGATTTTTATGTATTGTTTTGACTTTTAGAACAAATAACTAGGAATGTTAAGCTATTATTACATCACAGATAGAAGATGAAATGTGGCATTAGTTAATAAGTTGGATAAATTAACTTGCATTATCAGATTTCTCTATAAACATTTCTCTGTGACTATGTCAAAACTTAGTAGTCATTGTTAAAGCATATAATGTAATGTCTCCAAATATTTAAAAGTAGTTTATAAGATTTTGTAAATAGTAATTAAGCAACATTTTGAAATCTCTTATTTGCATTTCATGTGTGAACAGTCATATATGATAATACACTAAAAAGTTAATTGATTTGTCTTTAGTCATTTAAGGTAGTGAGAGAAAATGTTGAATTTAAGCGAACATTTGTATTCAGAGCTTTTAATTTTTCACATTTTATTTATTATAAACTTTTTTGAAAATTTTGTTGTTGTTGAGTCATATTACAGAGTTTGATGTTTTATAGCATAAGCTAAGTTCAAACTGTGCAGATGTAGAGCGAACTGTCACTGTCTGAAAAGAACTGTTTTAAGAAGTAGCATATAACAGCTATAACAAACCTTTTTTATTAAATCAGAACTGGAATGTAAAATGCACATCTTGGGCTTTACAAGATTCAGCCTACCTTTGTACCAATGTACCTTGAAATAATAGTAAATTCAAATGTAAAACTAGTAGCCAAAGGCTACAGAATAGGTGTAATGCAAAGTTAGCTCAAACTTGTCACCTATATAACAATTTAAATGTTAGCAGCTGTAATGCAAAACCAAAGAATACAATCTTATCTGAGCTAGCAGAAAGCTAGTAATGTGGCTTCGAGATGCAGAAACATACACTGTCTTAAATCCAAACCTCAGCTTAAATACTCTTAAACTAAATTTGCATTCTGGTAGGAAAACAAGAAAAGTGACAGTGAAGATCTAAATCTTAATAACTGGTTAGATTAATATAATGGAACTTGACAATGTTCCCTACTAGAATTTAAGTAATTGCAACAAGGGTCTTTAACGACCTTGGTAAGATTTTAAATTCTAAACCTAAACAAGAGCCAACTTTTTACAAGCAAGAAAATTTTACAATGTAAGCTAAAACTAAATTGTACAGACGATGCACATCGTAGACAGTGATTTGATTACATCAAACAAGATTCTTAGTACAATCTCATCTCATCTTCCAGGGATCTGGAAGGAAGAAATAGTTCAGGAAAAATATCTGCCGATATTTACTTTTTTATTATTTAAAATATTCTCTCTGTTTCACTTTATATATTAAAACTGGAATTTTTTAAAGCTAATCTTTTTAAAAATTATATATATATATATTTAGGAAAATATGGATAAATTGTTCTTTGTAACTGCTTGCTTTTGCTTCACTGTAGCATCCATTGCTTTCAGTTCAGCTCCTAATCACTAGTACTTATTTTTAGGGTTTGATCCTCGTTCTCATTTGGCTAATTTCCATGTTGCTGCAGCCGCAAGTCAGTCTCAACCCTTGCAGCATCCTGATGATTCTTCAAAACAAAAAGGTGGTAATAGGGGTGGAATAAAAAATCATCTTTCCAACCAGAATGACTTTTCAGCTGCTAGGAATTTACTTGTAGCTGCAGCTTCAGCGCCACCAGCTTTTCCTGGGATTGACTCTGGATTAAAAATACCTAATCCTAATTTAGATAAGCAATCTCAACAACAGCAGCCTCAACCTCCTCCTCCACAGCAACAACAGCAGCAGCCACAACCTCAGCAACAGCAGCAGCAACAGCAAAATCAACAACAACATCCACAGCAACATCATCACCAACCACACGACGATAATAATCTTGGTGAAAAAGAGCGATCGTGGCCTTGCCCCTCTTGTAAAGTTCCCTTTAAACAAGCATCTGAACTTCAGGCTCATTTATCTGCTCACACAAAGGGTGAGAAAACTGTGCCGTGTGACATTTGTGGAAAATATTTTGCTTCAGGAGACAGGGTTCGCATTCACGTTAAAGCAGCTCACGGTGAGAAATCCTGTTCCTGTGAAATCTGTGGTAGTGGTTTTAGTTATCGTTGTAAGCTTCTTGACCATATGCGAACCCATACAGGTGATAAGCCTTTCCACTGTGAGGTATGTGGAAAGAGCTTCTCGCAGAAAAATCATCTGACTCGCCATTCCATGATACATACAGGTGAACGTCCATATCCTTGTGATTTTTGTGGCAGAGGTTTCTATAGGAAAGATAAATTGACAAGACATAGAAGAATTCATACAGGTAAGACAATGTCAAATTTATGTTTTTATTCAGAGTAAAGAAGAAAAAAATATGCTTGATAAAATTAGTGCTTATCAATCAGATGCAGTATGTATAGTTTGACCGC
Organism: Stegodyphus mimosarum; assembly: GCA_000611955.2. NCBI lineage: Eukaryota > Metazoa > Arthropoda > Arachnida > Araneae > Eresidae > Stegodyphus > Stegodyphus mimosarum. The sequence continues at coordinate 587,474 of KK115251.1, read as the reverse complement.
CTCAGCCATGACCGTGAATGCAAAAACGCATGTGCCATTCAGACTAATTTATTTTCAAAATAAGGTAGATAGACATGAGTCGTATGGTAGAAATTGGTTTCATTCTTATTTTTTTTTTACTGTTTATTTCCAACTTTTAAAGAGCACAAACATAAGAAAACAGAAAATTACTTTCAAGTAATCTAAGCTGATATGTTGATTATCATTTGTCAAAAGCTATTTTATACATTGCATTTAATTTTGTGTGTTTATTAAACCTTTGTGTCAAAATACCTATGTTAATACAGTGCTAATATAAATCTAATGTATATCCTAAGTTGCGCTTTCGAGACATGAAGAACGCAATTTGAATTTCGTCAATCGGCCCAGTAGAATGGGAGATTTAGAACTGTACCCCCTTTTTTTTGCGCAGTGTACATTATGTTATAATAAAACCTAGTAAGTAAATTTTATTATAACTGTAATTATAATTATTCAATTATTATGCTTTAGTGTAAGGTTTTCATTTTATATAATTATTATTATTATTGTAAATTCTAATAACTATTATAATTTTACAAGAATTGTAATTGATTTATATTGTAATTGATAATTATTCTTTCTTATCTTTAAGTTGAATTTTCTGTATATTTTTACACACTGAATTTTAATTGAAAAATTCTTAGTAATTAATTAAAAGTGATAAATAATTATTACAGTTACTTAAATAATTATTATATCTCTGATTTTTGTACTAAAAGCTGTATGCAGTATTATATATACTTTTGGGGGGGGAGGGTAAAAAGAAAAAATTCTTATCTCTGTACTTTGTATTATTCTGTATCACATTAACAATACATATCCACATTGTCATCCTCTTAATCAGAAGATAATCATAGAAAATCTTGCATAAATCTTTCATTAGACCATCTTTTTTCCAATATGAGTGCAGTGCTTCCTCTAGTTTTCTGTTGTTACACTTTCAAGGGTTTCTTCTGTAATTTTGAATAATTTATCCATTACCCTGTCTCCAGCTGTATTGCAGTTCTATATAAATTGCTTTGTTTCATCCCTAATGAATTCCGTTGCATTAATGTCGGAGTGATATGAGGGCAGACCTAGAATTGTAAAACCATATGCTTCAAGCATTGAATTAAATGTATATGATTTTACTTTAGGAGCATCTTGTTTAATGATCTCCATCAACTCTACTTTGCATAAATTTGGAGAGAACTGACATTTTTCTTAAATAACCACTGTAATTCTTTATGACTTTCCATAGTTGGACATTATTTAATTGGCCATTGTGATAGGAAACAACATCAAAATTCACTACAGCATTTGGTAAAAGATTCAGAATAAGTTTTTCATAAGTTCATTGTTCAAAGACAAAAGAATTCATTTGCCTGTGATGGTGACCCGATCTGGTATTTGCTTTGAATACTGGAGACCTAGTAAGCTCGTATGCATATAAGCTCATATGAGTTAGAAATCCCACATCTTCTTCAGCACATTAAACAGTAAGTCTTTTAGACGCATTGCTGCTCTGCACACCACAAATTCTTTCCAGTTGCTAGCATGAGAACGTCATATTGCTGTCCACCCAGGTTTCCTCCGAGTGAAATGAGTGGTCTTTTTTGGCGACGAAATTACCTCATTTGGGTCTAAGATACTGTTTTCGTCTTAACGTAGTGTCATTTCTTTCAATTAAAAAGTTTCTGTTGTTTTGGCTCTTTCTCTATATAGATTCAGTACTATGCAGTTCTTTTTTTAATGTTTCTGCTTTCCATTTAAAATCTTTTTTTTCTTGCAACTCAGAGTGTAATTTTTTTCTCCTTAATGAAATTCATGAAGTTCGAGGATTATGTCACGTTCAATCCTATCCTATGCTTCCTTATTGGGCTGTTTTACCAGGGAATGGAAAATTGGCTCTTCCTCCCTTTCTGCTTCTTGGAAAATTTTCTTTATTGTTGTCAGTGATACTCCTATGTTGCTGGCTCTTTTCATTGGATGAGATGGAAGTTCTGCATTCTCAGCTTCCATGTTACAAAATGTAATGACATTATGTAGCAATTTCAGAGTACCGCTGTTTGTGAAATACCTTGTCAACTGAACTCATTTTAGCTATAAAAAGAAGCTATCCCTAACACTTATACAAAAGATGACAATATTGTCAATTTTCGGGTTAAATTCAGCTACAAACCATGGGAGTTCCAAGCAAATAGGGTGGAAACCTATTAACTGGTTTCTTTTCGTTACTAAAAAATATACTTTCACTAAATATAGTTCCATGGTTTTTAGTGACCTTATCTTTAAAATCTTCAATGAAATATCCATACTTCATGTAAAATTTATAACATATGAAAAATTTCCAACATTCTTGGTTTCTGTGCTGCAAACCAATGCAAATGTTAGCGTTTATGGGGACTTCCCTCACTTGGTAGTATAAATTATCTCTTTCCATTGAAGACAGGTCTTTACAGGGACCTCTCACGTTGTGGCTTGTGTTTGTGGCTACGTGTTCTGGCAGAATGCCAGCCGAGGTTGCATTTGAGAATGTCGAACTATAGTTTCATTGATGTTAGTGACTGTTTCAATATTTTATTATCTTTATTTAGTTAATAATATTCTACATATAAAATGTATGTTGTGATATTTCATATTTCTGAGAGGAATCTACATTTTTAAAAATTTCCAGTGTGAGAGTTAAGGAAGATTAAATTAAATTTTGTTTACGGCAATTTAAATTTTCCTTAACTAATATAATTAAAAAAATTAAATTTTAAAAATTTTCTTAAAAATTTTCCTGTCATCCAATCCTTCATTAACTCTTTTTCATCGGTGGCCAAAAATCTGTTTCACGCAAACAACTGAAACGCCCATATATATATATATATATATGTATTTTTGTTAGAATGGATTTCCTTCCCCATGCCAAGTAGAATGCTACAGTGCTAACAATAACCTACTTAAGTAAATTTTTATATGCTTTCACCACTATGTGCAGTTTCCTCTTGGGGTAGGATTGCAACTTCAGACATCGATAGCTAAACATTGATGCAAAACAAAGGAGAAAGAAGATGCATTCGAATAATAAAACTGCTGTTAGTCACTTCAAAAGAATGATTGGCATTTCATTTAACAACTTCTGAAAGCAATGAGCTGCGCATTAACATGATAGAAGAAGTACCACATAGAAGTTGATTCGGGCATTCGAGCGACCTGCCGATGTCGAATGGCCTGACATTTTGGGTGACTTTGATATGAAAGAGTTAACAGCTTAAGCTTTCATTTTATATGGTCTAATTCATAGGAACAGTAACTACTTTAGTATGCATGAAAAAGGTCCTCAGTGAGATTGATGTTTTGTCAATAAGAAGCCCATTCAAGATTCTGAAGGCGACATCAATATTAGAAAACTTGTTCATTACATTACATTAAGAGGATATTCATTGACCAGAATTTTAATGTGGATCATTTGAGGATATTGTTGGAGTAGACCATGGTTAAATTTTATATAAAAGTAACAGAAAGTTGAAGAATGCGGTCTTGGTTGGCATTGTGGTAAAACATTTAGATTTGCGCAGCAGGAGAATAAGGTAAAAAACTGCCCTTGTGAAGGGTAGTCTCAATTCGGAGGAAGTTTCGTCTTGTGCATTGATGACACCTTTCTACCATGTTTGAAAAGAATAATTAATTTGGATAGCAGAGGCATTTCTGCTTGCAGTCACGTTTTCTTATGTTTCAAAGTTTTCAAAGTTGATATTTTATGGTTAGACATATTACATGACCCAGAGTGTTGAAAAAACACAGGCCTAGTAAGTAAGCTCAGTGAAACCAGCATAATTGTTTCCTTAGTTATGTTATTACATATAATAAACCTTTTTATGAATAATTTTATATTATACCGAAGCAAAATTTTTTTTATTTTATGTATTATTTGCTATGTATTGCATAAATCAGAAACATCTTGCCACTGATATTCTGACTCATGAGGAGGAGGGAATGGACAAAAAGCCTATGAACTTAGACTAATTGCCAATGTAATCCTGTAATATGTGATCTACAGCTTTTATTAGTTGTTTAATGCTTAAGATATGTTAGATTCAATATTGCATGATGACTGTTGTCCCTTTAAGTTTAATGATATTAGTCATAAATATACTGTTCTTTAAAGTAAATAACAAAGTGGTTTACTTATAAAGTGAATTTTTTTTCAGATGATTTGTTGATGAATTTTTTTCAGATGTTTTGACGCATAGAATTATCCAAAATGTTGTTGTTTGTTGACGTTTGATTTATTTCTAGAAGCCATTACAGCATATAGCTTTTGCAATAATTGTCAAAATTTAGATTCTTATTTTGTGAACGGTATTATATGTGATACATGATTTTATCAGTATTTTGATATTTAAGAAAACTTAACACTTCTTTCAGTTGAAAAGTTGCAATGTATTTAAGTAGATAATAAACTTTCTGTCTTCTTCAGAAGTTAATTATTTTATTGAATTGTGTAGGTAGTTTGTCTCAGTCATGTTCAGTTGTGAGCATTGATGAATGTTGAATTTTACTTGTTTTTAACATATTAATACATGATTGGAATATGATATTTGGATATTGAACTGAACTGCTGGCCTTCTACTGTTAAAATTATTTAACATATCTTAAGTCAAATACTTTTTAAACTTAAGTTATTACTTATCAATAAGTATAGTGCAAAGAGGCAAACATATTCCTTATTTCAGTCTTGATGAAAGTGTTACATTCTTTAATTTGAAGTCTTGTTTTTAGGTTCATAGTAAGGTTAAATAAGTACCTGATGCTAAGTAATTGATATATGTGTTCAGTCGTGTTTATGTATGAAAATTCTGTCAGTCTTCTGTATGAGAATAACAATCTAATTTTTAATTTTGCAAAGTTTTCATGTTGTAATTACAATTTTCTTTGTTAACAGTACTCAGACAAGGTATCACTGTATAGGTGATTTTAGCATTTAAAGCCATTGTTTGGTTCAGAACTTTAGGTTATTCTCATAAAACTTTGATAAACTGATATTTTCATTATATGTGTGACTCGTCCACTGAGTGTGGTTCTTCTCGAGGTGCTAACTATATTTAGAAACTTCCAAACACCACTTCGTAATTAATGTTTACATCTTTATTGCCACCAAAGTAAAAATTATTTTCCATTTCTAATGCATTTTTCTCAGCTGTCTTCTCAGATGCGGCATCCATAATGGTTGGGTGAAGTTACTTTTTTTTTAAACTCGGGCTAGAACTTAGACGGTACAGAATATAATTATTACAATACTCGAACTAATATATTCTCTATTCACACAGCACTAAGCAAGAAAAAACATTACTCACGTAGACAGTCATTTATTTCCTCTTAACTAACACGTATTTTATAGATAGTTATCTCACAAATCTTTTTTCACATACTTATGAAAAAAATAACTAAACAACTAGAACAACAAAGGTGATGCCAATACGAATATGCAAAAACCATAGCAATGATTCGTAGGTGAACTTGCGGCGATGGATTAAATCATTTTATTTCTTTAGGATAAATTAACTGACACCATTCCTAGGTGAAATGGTTGTGATGGTTAAAATCGTTATATTTCTTTCTTTAGGAAATCTCTGACTGGCAGATTTATTGCCAGTCAGAGTTTTTGGCACTAAATCTGTCAATCATAGTGGTTTCTTTCTTTTCTCCTGGTGAAATTTCGTAGCATGCGAGAGAATAATACTTTTACATAATTTTGAGTCTCAAATTCGCACAAACACTACCACAGCGTAAGCTAATTTTTTTTGCATCACAGAAAAAAATGCTAAGAACAGCTTTTATTTCTTGCTGATTTAATGAACTAAGAATATTTATTTTATCCAAACAGGAAGTATTCTTAAAACCAAACTCGATTTTGTTTCTTCATCAACTTCTTGCTCCCTGTTGAGTTTCATCTTCCATGTTCATTAGAGCAGTAGTTCAGGAAGATAAGGCATGTAACTCCTGGAGGATCAAAGCTAACATTACTCTTTTAGTAATTTACTTGAAACACATATTGCTAAAATTAGTCACGTGGACATTAATTTTGTCATTCTGTTTCATTGTGTTTCTAACACACTCGCCAGAGGTGCAGTATCTGTATCTGGGTCAGTGTACCCTCAGAGCTTGAACTTTTGCTCTGCCATCACATTTGTAGCAGTTTTTATAAATTTTTTTAACTCCGCTTCTTTCTGTACTTTGGTCACGCAATTGTCGATATAGAAACAGAAGTTTTTGTATCAAATATTTTTCATAAACTAAGTCAATCTTTTTTATAAAAGAGTAAAATGATATTGGATGGTAACACAAAATAGGAATGTGTGAGAGCTCGCATTGTCATGATGAAGAATGATTCGCCTCTTCTGCTTTTTTCAAATTTCGCTGATGACTTCCCTCACAAATTGTCATGTACCATTCAAAATTGACTGTCCTGCATTGCTTTAACACCACTGTTGCCTCGTGACTGGTAATGCTGAAGAAACAGGCAATCATTTGTTTTGATGTGCTTCTTCCACAAACAATTTTTGTTGGCTTTGGCTTATCTTGGACGACTCATTTAGTCAACTGCTGTTTTTTTTCCGGTTCAGATCCATGATTTGTCACCTGTGTAGAGGTTATATACAGCCTTTGATGCACCTTCAACATATTTTTCCAACATTTCCTCGCACCAGTTGACACAAGCCTTCTTTTGGGTGTTTGTCAGATTATGTGCGATCCAACGTGAACAAATCAAACGGTCAAATGTTTATGTAATATTTTAATGATGCTTGTCATATTAATGTCCAAAGATGTCTCAATCTCATGGTATGTTGTATGACAATCTTGTTTTATCAGTTCATGCACAGCATCGATATTTTCTGGCACAACTGATTTTGGACGGCCGTCACGGAATTCGCCCTGGAGCGAACGTCGATCACGATTCAATTTATTATACCAGTTTTTTACACTATATAGTGCTTTATCACTGTATAAAGAATTAAGTCCATCGAAGCATTCCTGTCTTGATAATCTACATCAAAAGTAATGGAAAATAATTGTACAGAAATGTTCATGAGTAAATTCCATTTTTTGCTTTTACAGTTTGCTGTAAACAATACAAATTACACTAAAATGGCAAAATGTTCTGAACAACTTACTGGTTAAAAATATCAAACTTTTGATTGGAATTTGTCTGTGGTTGCCTAGCAACACTTACTGCTGTTAAGGTAAGAAATATAAATAGCAACCTTTGTTTTGGGGATGTTAGATTGAGCTTATATGAATGGAATTTGAAAGAAAGCAAATTATGTTAAATAGTATAATTGAAGTATTACAACTGGGATTTCTGTATGCTGTAGTGTTGAAATTCTTGAATTTAATACAAGAATTGTGTGTAAACTGGAAGACACTATCAAAATTGTTGACATCATGGTGTCACTGAGGCTCTTCTTTTTACTCTTCTTTGTATCGTTTGAGACATACTTTATTGAATATCCTTTTGCTTCAGAATTAGAACGGGTTTCTTTGTTCTGATATTAGTCTCCTTAAATATTTCACGGATAAATAGTTGAAAAATCCATCTTAGCTCTTTAAAAACTTGAGTTTTATCTGTATGATTCCAAAAATTAGCATAATGAGCAATTAACATCCAAGAATTAACATAAATGAAAAAAAAATCATTTGTAAAATTGTTCCTATTTTAAAACATTGGCTCAAAGGAATTAAAAAATAACTTAAAAGTATGTTTACAGATGTTATACGACATGGTTGAGAATGTTGCACATATGTTAGTATTTAATTTTTTTTTTTTAATATTTAATGGAGCTATGTTAATCTTTTTGTATTTCATTAGGGGAAAGAGGGACAGGGCAGCCTAGAAGACGTGGGGGTGGCCATTTCAATTCAAAAAGTATGTTGTTTAAGAGTTATCAGAATGTAACCTTTTTAAACTAAAGGTTTATATTGTCTGCAGTTATTGCTGTTCTTTTAGATCCACATTCATATTGAATTATATTAAATGTAATTTCTATAGAGTTAATGATGCTAATTTTTGTCTCTCTACTTTTTTGAATCAACTTTTTAGAGTGATAAAAGTCTTAGTTTAAAGAAACAGAATGCAAAGTTGTCTTTGTAGTTCTTTGTATTATTGATTAATTAGTTAAAGTGTCATTAGAGTAAATTTGAAACAATTTTTTTATTTTTTTGGCATGCATGTAGTCAGTTAGTCAGTTGGTTTGAAATATTTGATTTAACATTGCTTTTGCGATGTAAAACTGTTGACTGCTGATACGTTTATATTCTTGTTATCATCACCGATTATTAAGTTTAAAAAATCAATGTATTTGTGTAGATGTTTAATGTTGTTTTCTTACAAATATCAGGTACTTAAAATTTTAATCTTTACAAATACTTGCTCAAAATAATAATAATCAGCACTTTCTGATTATGTGCACCCGTATAAAAAAATCACGAAAAAGTATTCATGAGACTCACAATTCTTATTGGAGAACTTGTTTTTCTTTCCTTCAACTTCTGTTTCATTATTTATTAAAATGTTAGCATGTTTAAACAGTTCTATATTCTTTTCTCTGAGTCATAGTTCCAAGACATGTTCAGCAATTTGTCACATCAAAAATGTTAATTTTATTTGTTAATTCATGTGTCCGTATAACCACATCATCCATGTTACAAAGATTTCTAGCACTGTTCTTACATTGATGATAATCTTTCATTGATCTAATCATTCCTTGTCACATGATTGAATTGAAGCTGATATTCTTAATATTACTTGGTTAATGTGAGAATTAAATATGCTTAAGAAAGACATTTACATAATGTGCTGTGCAGTTGTCAGTAAAAAGAAGGATATCATTCTTCATTTCATTATTCCATTTAAAAAAAGTGCCCACCAGTGGCCTAGCGGTAAAGTCGTTGAATACTGGTAGTTCGGTCCGAGTTTCTAATCCTGCGAACAGGCTGGCTGCATGGGTGTTTTCATGGTTTACCCGTCACGATTTGTAGATTCTGAAAAATAGTGGAAGAAGACTACTAATTTATACCTCTGAAAATTTTACAAAAAGCCCTTCTGTCATAGAAATTATAATGTGGACTTATAGTTGAGAAAAATGGCTGTCACATCAAACATTAAAAAAAAAAAAATAAACATTAAACAGCCCCGAAATCATTAAAAAAATATGTAAACTTTCCCTGTACAATCTCAAATCAAGTAGCAAAGATAACTGATTTTGCAGTTTTTGTCCTATTATGTCTCTAAATGGTAACTTTTTTATTTGTTACATTTATTCTTGAAACTTCTTTTCTCTTTATAATTTCCTTAATTAAATTACTGTGGCATAGTTTTAAAATATTTGATGGTCTCAGTCTTCTTCCTGAGTGTCTGCCTTTTCTGGTTTTAAAGGACTTTATTTTGAAAATTATGTGTATTTGGAATTTTTATTATTTTATTTATTTATTTTTTAAGATCATGCAAAATGCATTAGATTATTTACAACATACATGGCATTTCAGAGTGATTATTAACACATAGATTGTATTTTTAGTAACTGTGGAGTTTGTTAAATTACTGTACCTTACTAATTACCTTAAATTATTATACCATATGAATTAAAATATAGTCTTATTGAGTTATTATATACAGTATGTTTTTAATGCAAGTTCTCTAAATAAATTTGATTTTTTTTAAATAAGAAAAATAATTTTTTAAGCATTGATTTATTATTTTGCTATAATAATCCTATTGTTTATTAAGTTTGTTTGTTTAAATGTGCCTAGACATTATTGGGATTAATAAAAAACAAATCTCAAGGTAACCAAATATGACAGTACTGCCAAAATATGGCAATGGTTAATCTTTTATTTTAAGTGCTTGTCTATTAGATGGGTGGAAAACAGTTTCATAGTGCAGAGGTAGTTATGGTCTATGGAATTCCGGGTTTTTTGCTTTTTTGAATTCGAAGTTTCTGAATTTGCTAAATTTCATGTACACATAATTCTTGTAACTGTGGTGTACATCGTAAGTAGGTAACTTTGATGAAAATGAATACCCATAAATGCTATTTCTTCTTCTTAAGAACTCTGCTTTTATCAGATTTAACGGAAATTACTATGAATCCTGCTGTGTCCTGGAAAAGAATTACTTTAATTGCTGTGATGAAATTATCAAATAATCTGCCAAATGCTATTTCAGAAGATAAAAACGCTTCTGTTAGACAAAGACATCAAATTATCCGATAGTTGTCTTATACAGAAGCAAACAGAATACTGATACAAAACTTTTGGGTTGAAATATAACTAAAAGTTTATAGAAAACAGAAATACTTACTATTGGTAGAACTGAATAAATACTGTTGCGTTCATAATGGATTGAATGCACAAGTCCGATAAAAAGTTAAATAAAATTTATTCTAATCGCAAGAAATACAGCAAAATGCTGGATTATTCCTCAGAGATATTAGTACAACATGGCAGTATCACACAATATAAACATTAGTATATTTTAAACTACTGAAAACGTTAAATAGAACGCAATCCAAAGTGCAGAGAAAGCTAATCCGTTCTGTGAATTTGCTACAATCAACAATAACAGTTCTCCAAACAACTGAGCTGAGATGTTTCTCTCCGGCTTTTATAGCTTTTATAATTGACCGTACAAGACAGTTCTAGCAATTTCTGGAAAGCAAAAAGAGTTGAATTACGGTTACGGGCAACATACTAGTCAATTACATTTATTCAAATTAAATATCTATTACAGAGGGAAACTTTTATTCAATGTTAAATGCACATGTTCTTGTATTTTTACTTTTCTGACGTAGCTTTCTCTTAAAATTTGTCACGTGCTGCATTGCACTAGGAAGTAGAACAATTTTAATTATAATTCTATTGAAAATATCTTAACTAAATACAAAATTCGTAACAATATGTTTTCACATGCTTCCATGGACTTGCTGTTGAAAGTGCATTTAATTATGTGGGTGATATTGTGACAGAATGTAAAAATTCATAAACATTGGATGCTGTGAAATATTAGTTATTCTCATTAAACAAAAATACATGTTAAATTTTTTCAATCAAAAAATCTGTGTCATTGCTCTTGATAAAAGTTTTAAGGATAATTTATTGAATAGTTGAACAATCTAACAAAACTCTACATTTTGTGAATTGTTATCTTCCATCTACGAGTTTCTCATCTCCCACTCTTTTTTATTTGCATGCCTCAGGTTCTATTTTGAAGGAAATTACCTACATCAAAAAGATTTTCATTTGCTGATAGTACTAAACTTTCAGTTGTTAGCAAAGGTTTTTCTTTGCTAATCGTTTTGAACTTTCAGTTGTTAGCAAAGGAAAGTATAAATGCAGCAGTTCTGGATTTTAACCCCCTCCCACCCCCAAAAGAAGTAATTCCGAAACGTAGTAATTATTTCATAAAATTTTGAGAAATTGCGAAGGTAAATAACTTTGTGAAAGGATGTTGAGGAACATAAATTAACATTTAATAAATTAAATTAAAAAACACACATTTTGCTTCAGTAATAAAACTGCTTGAAAATTTGTGTGTATGCATGGATGTATGTAACTTGCATTTGAAATTATGTGATATAGTTGTCAGAATTTTTGAAATAAGATCACAATTACTTCTGTTAATGGTTAGGAGAAAGGAATGATATAAATTACTGAATATGACATTTAAAATTAAGAGTATCATATTTAAGTAATGACGATCGTATTTCATCAATTTAAAATTTGCTGCTTGTTAACCCATAAGTATTGAACGTTGTATATAGGCAGTATTAGTATTGTTTGTTGCAATCTATATGGTTTTCATATGTAAAAACATAATTTGTTGGTTAATGGGTATTTGTTTTATATATAATTTTACTATTTGTTTAATTTACAATTAATAAAGTAATAAGTAAAAAACATAGACCTTTAAAGCTAAAAATGTAGGACTATTGCTGCTAAGACTATAAAATTTTAATTTAATTATTAATTTTAATATTAATGCCATTACAATTAAAAACTTCTATTTAGTATCTTTCCCATAGTTTTATCTCAGTATTATAAAGTATTATTTAATAAGTTTCATTTTACAATAAATTTTGCTCTTTATTTGCTAGGAGATAATTGTAAATTAAAATTAATGATCATAATTTTAATTGTATTTAATGAGCAAAGTAATTCTTATAAACGTACATTTTATGACCAAATACATGAAATTCAGTTTTTGGTTTCATGTTATAACTGATTCTAAAGTATATAAATTTTTATCATCTTTGTTGAATAACTCAGAACTCAGAACTGAAGTTTAAAATTTTAGTGTGCTACTTGTATATCTCCTTTTTTTTATGTTTAAGAAGAAAAATTGTGAACAAAGATGATGGTGAATGCTAATTTTTATGATATATATTTTTTCATTAACATAGATGATGATAATATAATACAATGCTATTCATAATAATGGATAAAGAAGAAAATTTGGTATTCTCACATTATCTGCCCAATCCTCTCACAAAGGCTGACTGTTGACTAATTTTTTGCGAACTTAAAAACAGTAGCCATTTTAAAATATGGTGGCATGGTGAAAACTACATAAAACAGCAACAAATTAGCAAAATATAACAAACTTTTCCATAATAAAACGCTTAACTTTTCTTTTCGTGCTTTTATGTCTATGTGCAGAGTGATTTTCCAAAGAAATTGTGCAAATTAACTTTGTGGAGTGCGTGTTCTTACATTTTGTTCCTAATTTTCCTACATTTTCTACTGCTATACAAAATTTCATATATATATATATATAAAAGAGCATTTTCTTTTTTATTAAAAGGCAAACTCCACAACGGCATTATGATTCATTCCAAAGAAAAACTCCAAACATTAATTACAACAAACAGAAACCGCAAACCATGACTCTCAAATTTCAAAACCATGCTCATTACCATCACCACCGAAATAGCGAAATAAGTGCTGGCATTATTTGCTAGCATAATGCACACAACCAGTAATGGGTTACCTTCTTTGGCGATACAGCAATTTGCCTGGTGATTGTTGTCAGGGTTTGGCTAGGTAATGTGATAATACTGAAAATTTTGGTAATTCATTGACCTTTCTTGCCAAAAATAATCTAAGCAAGAAACCCAAGAATCTTAACTAATTAGGCATTGCAGGGACTACTGAAACGTAAATTCCTTATCTTTAAGTTAAAATTTTGAGTAAGTTTTCCGTAGTTATTCTTGGAGGAGAGGAAATTGAACATTTAGGATTCTGGGCTAACATGGACTGAAAACAAAATTCCATTATGAATTTTTTGGGGGGGGGGAGAAAATTCTGTTCTTACCATGCAAACTCAATAAGTTTCACAGTTTTATCTAAATTTTAATTCAAAGATGATATCCCATTTTTAGCTATAATTTTTTAAAGCAAATATGGTGCAACTGAAAATATCCTGGCTTAGCACTTTTTAGTTTAAGCAAGATTGTTTGAGTAAAACATATCCTAAAATATATCTCTGAAATATCATCTTGCTTTTCTGTTTTTTGTTCTTAACTAATTAAAACAGATTGATTAATATATTTATTAAATTCGTAAATTTTTGGATTTCATTAACATCTACAGCATTTTTTAAAAAATAGTTTCTTTTCAACATTTTAATGTTGAGTGAAGTACTTTATTTTGTGTTATAGTAGAATTTAAAATTTTTCTGCGTTGTTATATTTCTATATTAATTATATATTGTGCAACTGATTTTTTTTTTTCAGTGCCTCAAGGTGCAGCTCGTCACAGTAGGGGCATGGGTCATCATGCTAGCACTTCAAGTCAGAATAACAATGGTCCTAATAATGCTTCTGCAAATGCAAATGCAATTAAGATGGAACCAGCAATGCCTGAACCAAACCCCAGCACTACTGCAAGCACAAGTTTGAGTTTTGCTCCTTCAACGTTAACTCCAACTATTAGCCCTAGCCATTATAGAGCCTCTCCTTATAAGCCAGAATGGCCTAATCCTCCATCTGGTGTTCATTAAATACTGACTTCTTTTCTTAATTTCTTAGTTATATGTTACCATATTTTTTAAATTATCTCATTCACTAAAGGACTTATGTGCCAGTTGTACTTGTAAAAGAAAGGAACAAAGTTTCCTACGCTCCTGTTGTTTAGTTTTTCTCTAAGGATAGTAATACACATTACATAGTTAAACTTTTTGACTGATTAATATGAATTTTTTAAAATTCTTATGTAAGAAAATTGCTTTTTATATGTTTAAAATAGAAAAAAAAATCATATTTGCTTGTATACTATTTTGCAAAACATAAATAAATCTTTTAAAAGACTATTTCATTAATCGATTTCTTTTTGTAGTTTAGTTTTCACATGCATTTGATAATAAAAGCTTCCTCTAGTACTATCTGGCAGAAAGAGGAAATTTAAAATGTATGAATCGTTCAGAATAGAACTGCATATGTGGACAATTGAAAATAAAATAGTTCCATTATTTTTTCATTAGTCAAGTTATAGGAACATAGTTTTTCTTTTTTAATACAATGTACCAAATGCTATTTTTGTAATAGGCACCTTTTTTAATTCTAAGTTATAAAATGTTCTTTTTTTTAAAACCATTGCCATTTTTTTATCACCTCTGTTGACTAATCCCCCCCAAAAAAACAAATATTACAAATAATATATGCAAAGTTTTCATTGCATATAATGAAATATATTTTGTTTTCAGTTAAAAAAAAATGCATTTTTTTCTTTCATTTGAAAAGTTAAGCCTGTGTAAATATTTTATGGAAGACAAAAGAAATTAAATAAAAAATGCATTATTTTATTTGATTGTAAAAGAATATATTCTGTTTAATACATCAGTTTAAATGATTTCCTTCTTACTTTTTGTTTTATTGCAAAAAATCATTTTGAATTTATATGAACTGGAAAGACATTATTAATATTTATTTTGTCTTTGTACAAAATCGGTATCTTTTTTTTTTTAGTTATTATTTCTTCCGAAAGTAGTTTGATTCTAATAAATTTGCTGCCTGCTATTTTGTTAAATATATGGTTTACTCAACTGTATTCTTGTAATAACAGTGCTAGTTTTTCTTTGTGATTATTATAAAATTGCTTCTTAATTAAAATGTAACATATTAGTGAAATTTTAATTGTGATTTAATGTTTTAACTAAAACATTGTTTTATGAAAATGATTGTATTACATCAATTTTTCATCTATACATGCAGTCTGAGTACAGATACATCAGTATTATGTATGAATTTATATTGCATTGTAATATATAATGATTGACATCTATTTTTTAGGCACAGAGTTTTTATATAAAATGCTTTCCTATGCAACACTTGGTAACCAGACAAAAGCCCACTGGATGAAAGTGCAGATGACAAAATCCCAAACATCCATGTTCTTTGCACTTAAAACATAAAATTCAATTCAACAGCAGCATCACAAAATAATTTAAAAAGAGCATATCTTTAGAATTAGAAACAAAGTCTCGCATGCTGCAGATAAAAATGTTTTTTCCCCTGTACAGTGTTGCCATTGCTCGCTTTGAAATCGTTGAGTTTGTTAATCAAAAATTCATTTAAGTTTTACAAAATATGAAACAGATAATAAAACAAATTCCAAATTTGGACTTCCGGATGTGCATATTGGGGTGGAAACGGACATTACTCAAAATTGGATAGCTCTAGGTACCGTCGTTTTATCACAATGCGAGAAACATACATACATTTATGCAGATTCTTCATTATTTAATTTCTTTAAATATAATACAGGGCTATAGTATTTGCGAGCAAGAATTTGAAAAGTGATACGCTGTTTATAATGGTTCATTGCAAAATGCCAAAACAAAGTTAATAGCTCTTCGCCCCCCCCAAAAAAACCACTGTGATAATTGCCCACATGACAAATACACACACCAATAAAAGCGCACATTGATAAAAAACCACACTGATGTATATGCTATGTTGAAATCAATTTTTTTTCAGTTATACAAAGTGAATTGATGAAAAAGATAAAAATAAATAAATTAATAGCAAATAATTGAATAATAAATTAAAATAACAGAACACATTTTATTTTTGGCTTCCACTGAATTAGAACCCTATATTAAAAATAAATAAATTAATAGCAAATAATTGTATAATAAATTAAAATAACAGAACACATTTTATTTTTGGCTTCCACTGAATTAGAACCCTATATGTATATAGAAAAGAGAGTCAATCAAAATAAAATTAATATAATTAAAAACATATCTATATGCAATTAACTATACAAAATTATAAGTAATATAAAATACTCATAAATTTTCATCATGTGCAGAGAATAATTTATAAATTATTTAACAGTTCAGAAAGTTTTGTTATAATGAATTTTATATGGAGAATTAAAGCCGAACTTTTATTTCAGTGAAAGAGATTTAATGCAAACTTCTTAACCATGTGTTCTTCAATGAGCTGTTATCAGGATGCCCATTTATCAATATGGACTTTTATCAGTGTGGCCTTTTATTAATGTGCGCTTTCATCAGTGTGGGTGTTTGTCGAGTGGATAGTTATCACAGTGTGTTTTTGTATGGCTTTTATCACATTTGCTTTCATCCGGTGGGGGCTTTTGTTAGGGAACTGTAACACAGTTATAAATTATCATAGTGTTTTCTGAATTTTCAGCTGCATTTTACAAACAGTGTGCTTTAAATGTTTTTTTGCATAGCTGCCAACTATCCCAGTTTTTTTATCACATTTCCTGCCCTCTAGGAAGGCTACCAAATTTCCTAGTTTTTGATTTTTAATCTTTAAAGAAAGAGTTTTCAGTAATAAATGAAATTTATTTCGTGAAACCTGAATTAGGCAAATTTCATTCCTCCCTGTTGATTTTCAGCATATTTTTTATTAAACTTTATTTGATTTAGATTGTTTAAATCTAGTGTACATTTGTAGAACTTTATATGAAGCTTCAATCAATGTTTCATCAGTAGATGTTTGTGATTAATTTTATTTTACACCAGTGTATGTTACATTACAAAGTTTACCCACATAGTAGGTGTAAGAAAATTGCAAAATGAAATCAGCCAAAAAACATAAAATTTAGGATCTAATGAAATATTAATATATTTTATACCAGAATCATATTATAAGTAGTTGAATAACCTAACCACACAAGGTAAAGTAAATTTAAATAAATTTTGCCTTTTTTTAAAAAATGGTGATATTGCTCAGCACAGAAAACTCAGAAACTCCAGATTTTTCATATTTCAGGGTTGGCAGCTGTATTTCATTTCCCTCCCCCCTCCTAAACCTTAAAGCATTTAAAGGTTGTTTAGATCCATTTTACCTAGTATTCTGAATTATAAATATATTTTTAAAATTTGATAGTAGATATTTTAATGCAGTGGAAAATAATTCCATTTTAAATGCATATTGACTGTTCTGATATTTTGTGTGTGAATGAGATGACTGAAATGAATTATATCATTTCACTATATTATATTAATATTTTGCAGTATTTGGTAATGATAAAATTACTTGATTTGCATGAAAGTTAGTTTTGAATTATTTTTTTTTTCCTTTAGAAAAATTTCTGCATTTATATTTTAATTGCACATTTGTTCAATCATAAATTTTTCAGTACAATCATTTGAAATTAATATTAGAACTGTTGTAATTCTCATTTGATGGTAAGATTTTATGCATTAATAAATTATTTTTAATATAAGCTAAATATTATTTTATGTACATAAAATTCAAATGAATCAAACGGGGGGAAAAAGTTTGAGCTAACGGAGGAGGAAATAGGTTTCACCTAACATTTAGAATATGATACATAGGCATTATCTTATAAATAAAATGTTTTGCAAATCATCCGTAAGTCAAGTGAAAATATATTAATTAGATAAAATCTTGAGTAATGTGCAGTATACTATTCCTATCTAACATCTTTGTAACCCTTTTTTATATGTTCATAATGTAAAGTTAAAAATTCTGTTATTCATATTGTCTTGCAGTATTCAGCAATTGATCAGCAGTCTAAAATAATGACAGTAATAGGTAAAAGGAAATGAGTAACATTAAACTTGATTTTTCAAATATTTTGTTTACAGTCTAATGAAATGTTTATATCAGATAAATAGCAGCACTGATTTAAACTGTTTAATATAGCCTCTTGTGTGTATAGTCTGATTTGATGAATGTAAAAATCTGTTTCATTTTGGTAGTGCATGTGATATAAAATATTTGAGTTCAGTTTTTAGGTTACATCCAGTGATATGTTAGTTATCAATTTTAATGATACTTATACAGTTTCCTATTTTTACTTATATCATTACCAGTATCCTAAAAAAACATAAGTACTTTTATTTTTTTGAGGAATAATTTCCTTAACTCCTCCAAAAATGGATTTTTATCCTCAAAAATGATTTCCAAAGACAGTTTTATGGTAATTTTCAGTATTATCTTATTAAAACTATTCACCATATCTTTTATGGAAATTTTATTTAACTGCTGTTTTTACTAATTTTGTATGAACATTATTTAATTTAATATGATGTTAAATATAATATAGTATATCCTGAATAGCTGAAAGAAGTTTCATTTATTTATTTTGCAGTTCAGTGTAATTGCTTGTTTCTAACAGAAAATAGCTAACATGTCTTTGGATGTGTATAATATTTATTTATTTTATTTTTTTCCAATGGCGGGCACTAAGCGTTATAAGCGTTGGCCGCTACTAAGTGCCGGAAGTGGTGGTCACTTTATTATTATTTCCATCCATGCCTTCTCCAGGATTTGAACCCAGGCTTTTCGGTATGGCAGTCAGAGTCACTAACCACTTTTCCATTTGGGTGGCTTGTTGTTAATATTACTAGCTTGAGTTGATTGGAATTTAATTACAGAAAATATAATTTGCAATTGTTTAATTTCAGAATTAAATTTTGATTCATACTGCTGTATATCAGCTGAATAAGAAACATACTGTGATTTATAAAATAAGTACAGAATACTACAGGGCAAAAAATTTTGATCAGTTCTGGTATGTAAAATTAGTAAGAGATGTTAATTGCCATTACCAGAAAGATGGTGATGAATTATGCAGTTGAATTAACAATCGATTGGTGAAGTAAGCATTTCTACTTTTCATATATATTTACTTCAGCGTATTTGATTAGAGCTATGTAAGATGCACTGTGCAATGCTGAGTTTCCTTTTTTTTGAATTGCAGAATATTTAAGAGACAAACAAAAGCTCATTTCTTGTTGCATTAAATTTAAATGTGCTGAATGGATTTATGTACTTCTAGAATGCACAAAAAATGTCCAAATGTCTGTTTTATTTATTTTATAAATGTGGAATTTTGAATTAACTGGATCTCGAATATCTACTTAAGTTATGTTCATATATTTACGTTGTATAGTCATTAACTGTATAATAATCTTCATAAAATGCTTCAGGTACTAACATTATCCGTTGATTTGTTAACTATGTGGAGAGTTAAGCATTTAAAAAAGTTCATCTTTAATTTCATTTGTTCCAAAAGGCATATACTGCTTCATTTTCCATATTGATATTTTGCATGCTGAAAATTTTTGATAAAAGTTATCTGCAAATCGAGCTCTTGTATTGATATTTCTAGAATTTTGCATAAATTTTCTTTGTTTCTAATTAAGTGTATATAATTGAACATGCTAGTATTTATCTTTTAATTGCTATAATTCGTAAGTAGATTTTTTTTTTAAACATATAGTTTAAAATTCTCTCCCTTAAGTTTTTAATAATAAAAATGGAATGAATGATTTTTTTAAGGATATAATGAATGAATATAATTTTTATGCTATTAATTATTATTAAAAATGATTGGTTTTCAGAAATCAAGCAATGTCTGTGTACTGTCCATATAATTTATCATAGGTTTTCTGAGGAAATTTGTATTTTAAAAAATTTTCAGATAAATATTTTGCACTTCTACCTCGCCTTTTCCCTTAAAAATTCTAGCTATATTGTAATTTTGCAACACTAGAAGGGTGTTTTTACTTTCATGTGTATATTTTGTATGATCTAAGTTTTCGGAACTCGGTTCTAAAAGACAAGGGTTGTAAGATATTTATGCCATTCCAGCTAATTAACATTCTAAACATCTTTATATATCTTTGAGGTATTTTTTTTATTGTGATGGCAGCTTTTTTTAAAAAAATATACACCTTTAAAAATGCTTTAAGAATCAATTTTTAGAAAATTTTCTTCTGAAATTGATATCATTCTTTTACCTTTGAGAATTATTTTTCAAATAATAAAAGAAAATATGAACTTCGTTATAGTTTCCCATTTGAATATCCTGCATTAGCTGCCATGGCAGTTCGTTCATACTTTGAAATGAAGGGGTACTCATCATAGTTTTGTGTGCAAAGCCTTATATTTTAAATCTAATTGAAAAAAAAATTTAAAGATGCGCTGGAACCCAATCCACTTGCCCAGTGAATTTTATGATTCTAATGTATAGAAATCTTCTGTCAAGGCTAGCATCGTAAGCAAATTAAAAAATGTTGCGAATGAAGCAGTTGTAGCATTTAATGATTAAAAAAAAAACTGTAAATCATTTAAAATTTGGGTTTCAGGTTTTCTTTAAAAGCTGCAAAATAATGTGATTTAAGAGTAATTGGAGCTAGAAAAAATTATTAATTTGGCTGTTAGAAGAAGCAGACACAATACTTCAAAATTAGAAACAATAGAAGCATTGTACATAAAAGTGAAAAATTTTAAATCATTATAAAAATGATATTTCTATGAAAATTATTTTTTATATTAAATCTTAAATGATTTATTTGAAAATGTGTAGGTGCATTACTATTACTGTGAATAAATACTATGTTTTCTGTTTGCGAGTACAATAGGTCTTAAGTAAACATTTAATAATTCTTGTTGTTTGGTAGTATAATTTGTGCTATTTTGTATTCAGACCCCTAAATATCATCAGATCATGATCCCACAGAGAAAGTCATTTTATTGTTATTGAATTGGAATTATAATTATTTTAAAAAAATGAAAATATAAATAACTCTTCTCAGTGCATGATATCTAGCAAACAAGTAAGATCCAGCCTCAAAAGTGATAGTACACATAGAGATCAAGGCAATAATTTAAATGTATAATTGGAGAATTTATTTTTGTATGTTATGTTGCCTCAACAATTAACATTAGATTTTTTTTAATTAAGGCATAATTATTAAAAAATTGGAACTAATTAAAAAGCTGTAGTTCGGAGAAATAATGAGATTAAAGCGTTTAATTTACCATTAAACATTTGCAGATCATGTTAAATTTATATATTTTATGCACAATGAAATAGTATTACTTGAGTGTGCATTATCAACAAAATATTTTTGTAAATTATTATTTGCATTTTTACTTGATTAAAGATGTATTATATCCATTAAAACTTACCTCCTGAAATATCATTTTAATTAAGTAATGAATTTATTTTATTTGGTATGTATTTTGAATAAAATCTCTGCTTAAAAAAATTAGTTTGCAATGGCAGTATTTCATGAAATGAAATCTTTTCTACTTGAAATAAAATTCCTAAAAATAAGGGGCAGGGATTGCTAACATTGAAAAGTAAATTACATTCTGTATTTTCCCAGATCCTGTTAACTGATTTTTTGGATAAAAGTCACAGCTCATGATAAAATTATTTGAATTAGCAATCAGAACAACAGGCTCAATCCTTCTAGTGTTAAAAAATAAATTAAAAGAGGAAATTATAGCTTTTTTCATTTGATTTTAATTGTTTAAATACAGTGCATTGGACAGTTACATATAAGATGTAAATATTAGAACTGTAAATTTTGTCTATTTGTTTTAAATCTTGTACTTAATAATTCAAGGATTTTTGTGATTAAAACAATTTCATTTAAACCTTTTTATTTCCACTTTTAATTTTCTGTAATTAATGCAAAATGTTTTTCAGAAAGGAACAATTTCTGCTTTTATTAAGCATTTAAAAAATTTTTTTTTTGATTTTGTGTATTTGTTTTAAAGTATGTGGTTTTAGATACTTTAGTTTTTTGTATACATGACATGATTTAAATTTCTTACTGTTCTCGTGCCAATATTTTATTTTCCATTGTAAATATATACATTTATATATACTCTGTATTTAGATGTTTGCTGTAAAATATGCAAGCAAAAGTATATGCTTTGTTGTGTGAAATTAATAACTTTTTTTTTTCTTTCCTATGGGTAGTTTTAATGTGCCATTTATTATCTAGGAAGAGAGATTTCTCTGTAGCCTAATATTTTTGTAATAATGTAGGACAGTATTCTTGATTCAAAGAGAAACAGATCTCTATGCAAGGAATAATGAATTATATGGTCATATCTTTTTCACCGTTGTTTTAATTTGTGCTATATTTTTTTTGTGTATTCTCAAATCCTATGTATTCAAATATGTTTATTCTCATTTATTACCATTTTAGATTTCATAATTAAATGAAAATGGGAAAATTGTTTGTTTTATTTCTCTTGTGCACCAACAAACCAATTCAGCATTTGTCTTTTTTGAGGTAACAAGTTCTAATAATTTTTCATACAACCTCCTGCCTTTTTACTTCCTCGTCCAAAGTAAAGGAAGTATTGTAATAGCGAAAATTTTCGGGTATCGTATTTCAATGAAAATATCTATTTTAACCACTATCGAATACAATTTGCGTGACATCTGTACGTAAGGACAAAATAAAGGATTCTTTTTCCTCAAGCGAATTTTAAAACTGTTTTCAAATGGATTCAGAAGCCATATTTTCATGTATTCTGTATGCATCTTACAAAAACGAGTTGCCTCAGAACATTGAAATTTTGTGTATAGGACTACTATAACATGTAGTTGTGTACCTCCCTTAATTGCAATCAGCTGCACCAAAAACATATAAATATATATATACCCATTCTGTTCCGCAGCTCCACGAGTTGTTTTTTGTTCTTATATGTTGGTAAATTATGCATTTTTTGCTTTAAAAATGATTAAATTTTCTTATCTTCTGGTTAAGGCTTTTATGACTTTTGTTAATCTGCATGCAATAGTTGTAAAATTATCAACAATTTTATAGTTGTTTAAGTGTGAGTAAGTGTAATTTTTTTACTATAGTTGCCTTATTTGCGTACATTTGAAACTTAGCAGAATAGTGAATTATTAAGTCAGCTTCAGTGTCTTTTTGCTGAGTGGGACCAAAAGCAAACTTTCAGTTTTTTGCACTGAAAACTCTGCCTTCATGCTTGCTTTTGCATAGAAACTCTAATTTTAATTGCTTTAATTGTATTTGGTGTTTTATGTTTTTCTGTATTTTTCAATGAAGATATTTTGAGGTTATATACTTTTTTTTTTGCCTTGCTGCAAAGTGCGAATTGAATTAATTGAATGAGAAATATATCTAATGAAATTCGAGGGCTTGCTAAAAAAGTGAATTATAGTAGTTATCTATAAAATGACAATGAAGAAAGTGATGCATTTCCAACCATCATTTTGCATTTTTATAAAGGATAGTGATGAAAACGATAATGGTGAACTATTTCCCCAAACACTTAAGAATGAAACCCAGATGAAAACAATATAAGTTGTTTTTGATAATTTTCATACTATATTTTTATAACATGTAATCCAAATGCGTCCTTTGTGTCATAACTATTCGGTTATTACACTGAAATGCTTTTAAAGCACCTGCGAACAATTTGACTTCTTTGCTTGTATTTCTTATATATCAATCACACTCTCGTCATTGTGACATACCATCAGTGTCATCTGGTTATTTCCTGAAATTTGCATATGATTCTTGAAGATGTGTGTAGTGATTTTACAGGTGATATATTTATTTTAGAAGTTCGATTTCCGTGTGACTCCGAATTATCCTTAATTTATGGACATGAGTGTAGTAAACGAGAAGAAAAATAATTCTAAATCATATATAAGGTAAATTCAAAATTGTGTCTTGAAAGTTCGAGAACCACAATTTGATTTTCCACAAGTCTATATTTACATCATTTTAAAAGTAATATAACAGGTTTCAAATGGAAAGAAGCATTTAATTGTAAACAGTTATTCAATGACAGTTTGCTTTCAGCATTTGATGATGTATAAAAGAAAATGCAAAGTTTTGTAGTGTCTTTGTTTTCTCTAATTACAGCTTGGTGCAGTAAAATGGTAAAAAGTATTCTTTTTTAGTTGTTAAATATTCCGATTGTTCTGCCACTTTTTCTTGCATATGTTAATCTATCACAGTTTTGTAATCAGGGTTGCCACTCAAACAGGAGAATGAAATTCCCCGACTTTTCCAGGTGTATTTTAAGAAAATTCCTGTCTATCTGCATTATGCACTTTGGCTGTGCTAAGAAATAAATTAATTATGGTACCACTTGAAAACACAAAAATTTGCCAATTAGATATGACTTATATATTATCTTCAAAGATTATTATTACAACTATAATAGGAGTTGTTTTCTCCACTAAAGAATTGAGATGGGAATCTGCTCAATGTGGATAAAAAATATTTTTTTTTTTTTTTTACCCCCTGACATTTTGCAGGTAAGCGAAAGAAATCTTTAATGATATTTAAAAATAAATTTAGGTATTTTATATTTATTTATTTAGCTGAATACATATTAAACGAAAGAAAGAAATCTATTTAATGTTATTTTAAAATAAATTCAGGTATTTTACATTTATTTATCTGAATACATAAGCAAGAAATATGGGCATTGAATTTCGTGATGTTACATGTGATGTTATGTCATTATACTGCTAGAATTAGTTTCGGGATTATACCAGAGAAAATTTCCTGAAATTTGAAAGTATTATTTACTAATAATAAATAAATTTAAGGGGAAGAAGCAACATTAAATGATGTGATTAACATTAAAATAATTAAAAAACTGAATAATCAACGATATTTTGGCGAATATAGTTATATTAAATGGTTAGCCTAGATGACTGATTACTATTTTTTTATTTTACTGGAAAATGACAAATAAGGCATTTCTTAAAAAGAAAAAAAGTATTTAAAAGATTTTGCAGTAAAATCCTACTATACGCTACGGTCTTGGCATGATTTTGAAAATTGCCGCCAACACCAAAATGGCCTGTTTGCTGCTTATCATAATGTCGCCAAATCCCGTACACACCGAGGCTATTCTAACCTCCATGGTACCACTATGTTAGGATTAAACCGATTTTGTTTGATACAAGAATACATATTTTCTTTAGTTCAACATGCAGTGCACATGCGAGTATTTCGATTCTTGAGGTTACTGGGAACTTGCTTTACCTTTCTAAAAGCCAATCTGTTTGGAGCCGCAAGAATTGGCTGTATGCCAGCTGCCCGAGTGACGCTAACAAGCGCCAAGAAAGCAGTCGCCTTCCAACGTTGCCGCAAAACTCTCTTTTTGGGGGGATCGCTGTATGAAATTCGCCGACTTTTCCAGATTTAGACTAAAATATTCGAATTTCCTGACTTTTTTGGTCAATTTTCGAATTCCCTGACTTTTCCCGGTTGGCAGCCATGTGTAATGCTCATAAAACTTCATGTTCTTAAATCTGCACCATAACAACTTATTGAGTTTTTCTGCTACCTCAAGATTATCATGTAATTTCCCCTGCGTATTCGTTCCATGGCAATGAAGCTGTATATCTGCTGTCCTGAAATTTTATGGATTCTTGAAACATTCTAAAGGTAATATCGTCTTCTAAGCTGCGACTGCCATCAGATTTATTAGAAATTTGAAAGCTTTCATAAATTTTTCATCAATGCGGATGACAAATTAATTTCTAAATTATTTTTAACTTCTATCATATTAAATGTTTCTGATGAATTAGATGCATTTTTTGTTCCACTCGCAGACCACTCCAATGTAGTTTCTATCAGGTTCAGAAATTTCGGAGACCTTTCTTCTAATGCATCTGTCTATCCATTGGTAAAGCATTCACAATCAAATCTTAAGTTTTGAAGATATTTTTTTACAAAATTGTTTGATAGAATCCGTACATTATTTTTATTTATGTTTTTGAATAGCATTATTAAATTTCTTAACAAGAAATAAAATAATTACGGTTGGATATTAATCAGTTTGAGTTTATTAATTACTTTGTAAAAAGACATGGAATAATTAATATTTGTACATTGAGTAGTTTACTGTATTTCACACATATATGTATGAAATATACAGAGATCATTTCCTCTTAACTGGAACTTCAACAGTAAATGGATAGATACTTCTGTTTTAATTTATATGAAATATGCCCTACAATTTATTTTATTTAATTGTATTTTTTAAATTATGTGCAGTTTAGTGCTGTTTTTCTATACCTGCAAAAATAACACGTTTATTGCATTGTCAAATATTGTTTCAGTTAAGTATTGCAAAATTAAATAGCTTGTACAAAGTAGGCTCAGCTGTTAATTTCAGTTCTAAAACATGTAGTTAAAATGTGTATTTAAAGTATATTTTATAGTTCGTAAAATCTTTTTTATGACATTTAATGTGGCATTAAATTTTTATGCATTCTGCATAACTTCATGTATGTTAACTTGCAGTTAAATATTAGCTGATTCTATTCTTGTAGGCATTAGTTAAGGGAGCATACTTATGAGGAAGTTTTATTTGAAATGCAAAAATTCTGTAATGGCATCTTTGAAGTAACTTCTGGTTGGACACCCACACTTCTAACAGTTCCCAGAACAAGCAAAAAAATATTAAAGCATATTTTTTTGGTACTTTCTTATTATAGTAGCCCTCAAGATTGAATCGCTGATCAAATAAGATATTTCACCTCTTATTTTTATATTAGCATTTATTTCATTTTTGCTGAAAATTTTGAATTTGCATGGTTTTTTTAAAATCATTCCTTGCTTTTTTGTGAAATTTACCGAATAAAGAGGTAGATGCCGTAGCATTTTTTCAAGAAAGAGGTCTTTTACCTGACGAATGAGTATGTGAAAATGGCCACAACATGAAACTATACAACAAAATCATTTGGATATGTAATGCTAAAAATCATAAAAAGAAGGGCTTCTGTGTTGAAAATTTATGGTTTCAGAATATTGTTCACCACTGCTATTATGTTTATGTATTCTTGGATTGTATTTGGCAGAGGAATTGATGTCCTTTGTGCAAAAATGATGTCAGATGGTGTAATAAACAGCTTAATATGTGTGATAACTCTGGAAACTATTCGAACAATTACATGTAGGAAGCATATTCCCTAGGTCTGATGCAAAGGTTCAGTGGGTAAATAGGTAGTTTCAATAAAATAGTTGAAAATTTATTCATGCATTTTTTAGAAGAATATACAGGGAAGATGGCGAGTACTTTGTCGTTTAAATCTTTAATAGCGATGTTGGTACACTTATGCAGACATTTATTCAATGTGTATAAGATGGATCAATGATCTAGTCAGATTGCTGGGAGGGATATAAAATGGAGCGACTCATCGTGAATCATATCGTTTGGAATTTATGTGGAGAAAGTACATAAATATTTTCGATGAATTGTTTGAGAGTAGTTTCAGAAATATGGCCTTCTCATATTGATTATTAAAAATATTTTTAGGAAACAACATGCTAGTGTTATTGTTATTATATTCAGGGGCCACTATAATAAGGAAGTACTTTTTTTTTAAGTTAACGATATATTTAAAATTCTTGATTAAAAAGGCTGAAAAACCATATATACTTCTTGCAAACTATATGCATACTTAATTGGAAATTTTCATTTTATTACATAAGTAGAAATATCACTAAATCTACTAATATATTTTAAATTACAGCCATATGAAGAAAAAATCAGAATTCATAAACCTTTATAACCTTGACCCCTTTTTGTAAAATCTATAGTTATTTTCATACATCATAATTTTTAAAGAATTTTCACAGAAACTACACTGATTCTGTTTTAGTTAAGAGTTTGTGCAAATAAGGTGGTTATGCTCTTTACTCAAAATGCAACGTCTAATTTAATGGTCGAAAGATGCTTTAATTCTGTAATAATAATATCACCATCTACAATGTCCTGGATGATGACACTTCATACATTTCTTTTAGAGTATGTTAAAAGTTTTACATATAAATCCTAATATAAATACTTCAAATGTCATACACATGATACGACATTTCTGCAAACTGTTTGAACTGAGAAAGTACAGAAAATTTCAGTAAATACCCAGTTCCGAATAATTGAGTGTGTAAAAAATGTAGTTCATCATAGAAAAGCCCAATGAATGAAAAAAAAAAAATCTGGTCTAAAATTGTAAAAAGAATCATTTTATTTGTTATCAACTTGAACATCAAACTCCTACATATGAATTATATGAGATTTCAAAAGGAAAAATGGCATCAACATGAACCTCAAAGTAAATCATATTTGATCACGAAATTCTACTGACCATGAAAGGTGGTAGAGATTACACCAAACTTGGCCAGTCATTCTAGTTTCTACTGGTCATGCATATCCGGTGTTGGTGATAAATTGCACTGTTTAGCGAGTTTTTGTTCGATTCAAATCTTAGTCCTATTCATGTTTTATAATAGGGTTACAAATCTCTTATTTACTTAATTTTACATTTAAGGAAAAAGTTTCTAAAATTTGAAAGTATTCTGAACTCGCTGTCTAATCCTTCAATGGATTATGATGGAAAGTTATATGCTGAATATATTGTCGGAGAAAAAATTCAACATTCCAAATATTAATGCTTAAATACTAAAAATTTCAAAAATATAGTACACCTATATTTACTTCAGATATCTCAATTCTTCATTAGCTGCCTTCAAAATGGTGTTAAAATTGACATGCAGTAAACAGCGCCAGAATTTTCTAACCTTTCCCCAGACTTCAGATGGGAAACATGGGCTACTTATTCCATGGAAAATGCGGGCTATTGCTCGTCCGGTGAAGTTCTGGTCATTATTTGTGCATATTATATCTCTTATTTGAGCTCGAACATCTGACACTTCAACCTGCAAAATATTCATGAACTTCAACACATTTGAAAACATTAAACAAAATATTACTTCTTTTTGTATTCTGCCTTTAAAATTCTACTAATAATCACAAGAGATTAAATGCATTGTAAATACATATAATAGCAAATATTTATTTGAGTTTGAAAAGAACATGAAGTAAATTAACTAATAAATAATGCAAAAATTTTTTATAAATATTATAAAAATTTTTTGCATTATTTATTAATTGTACACTTTCTCTTTTGCAATACAGTAATTTCACTAAAACATTGTAAAACTTTTCATTTCTGATAAAAATCAATAAAATGTGACTGCATATCATTTTATGACTTTCTTACACTTAATGGCCATTATAAATTTAATTGCTTTAATAAGTACAATTACTTTGACTATTTTCAAACATGATATATTTATATTAGTATTCAAAATCAAAGAATAACTTTAAAAATTTAGCTAGAAATTCGTATGTATAAATGTAGTTAGAATTGCATATTTATTTATATGCAGGCTATTCTAGAGATGAGAAAATACGAAAGAGAATATGCATCATTTATAGCATAATATATGTAAACTTAAAAACAATTATAATGATGCACACTAAGACTTGTACGTATTCTTGCTTTGAAAAGTTACTGAAAATTGATGTTTTTTAGAATATTTATGAATAAATCTCAAAGACAACATTTAGATGAATTAATGGCAAATGCTGGCAGGTTGGAAGGAGGTGTGTCTTTATCAGAAATCTTCAGAGAAGTAAGTATTTCCCGAAATACCATCTGAAGAATATGGAAGCTGTTTTTGCGAAGGAGCCACCAGACTGCAACCTTTTCTGAATACTGCTGTATGGCTTTTATAGCAAAAGAAATCTCTGGAATTACAAGCTATGAATTTTGCAGCAGCGAATAAGCAGAAGTACTAATTACTGTACGTTTCATAAGATAGGGATCTATGCGAGTTGAATGGTTTATATATACTTAATTTTCTTTTACTGAGAGGCCACTTGAATATCTTTGTGTGCCTTAAGAAGCTGAACTCCAAAATATCAGCCCCAATCAGAATATTTCAGGAAATCAGATAACGATCTTGAAAATTAATTTCATACAAACTGATTGATGATCTATGTTTTTATCTTTCCCTGCAGCATGGATATTTTGCAATTGTAAAATATAATCAGAATTATCTTTATTTCCTGCACACTATAGAAATCATACATAAATTTTACTCCTTGATATCATCAAATGTGATACGAACAACTATTGCTAAAATAGTGTAAGGAAGACAAAGCAGTTTTTAAATAAATAAATACTTTAGATGTCAAGATTTGTATTGAATCTATGTGTAATGCATCGCAAGAATGATTAATTTGGACAACGACATAAAAGACAAATGAGAATTAAAAAAATGTAACATGAAATTATCACACAAAATGAACATTTGGGATGTAAAAAAGATTATAATACCTCAGGGATGATTTCCTCTGAATTTATGTCAACACATTCTAGATCATCATTAGTTTGGTTGCTTTCAAAGTATTTATTAATTGCTTCTTTAATGCCTTTACTGTGTTCTTCATCTGCATCCTCACAACATGCCCAATAATGAGGAACAGAATGCCTAAGAAATACAAATGAAAGACATGATGACATGTATCACTGAAATAAAAAAAATCTATGCTATTAAAATCTGTGTGCATCTGTCTGTCTGTTTGTGGCATTATTTCCTACAAAACGGCAGGAAGTTGAGCTTCGAGAGAGGTATCCTCAGATTCCAAAAATTCGTTGGTAGCCATTTCGACTATTCTCATCTTCGTACGACTTTAATTAGTTGAGATATTAATTAAAAATTATCCGGCTTTAATTTTTGCAACTATTCATTGCAGGCATATACTCCAGTATCAGAAATGTTGTAAATGATGTAAATATTTTTTTTGGCACTTTTAAATTTAAAAAAATGTAAAAATTACAAAATCTAAGTTTTTACACATTCTTTCGATCACAATACTTATATTCAGAAAATTTTATACTTATAAAAAATTAAATATGAAAATAGTGACTCTTGTATGACAAAAATTGATCAAGATATTTCAATTTCTTTCAAAGTTGAAGATCATATTCAGGAGCCATATTTGTATTAACGAAAAGTATTTCTAGTTTAATGAATTTTTTTACTGTTACCAAATTATGATTCTATAGTAATAAAGCTCCAAGAGAATATTAAAAAAATATTTTTAATGTTTGAAAATTTATTAATTACTAATGCGAAATTTCCTCTGCCATACCAACTGTAACAAATTATAAATTTAAGAATATTCCATGCTAGTTAATAACAAAAGAATATAACTGCATGATATTTAAGATGAAAAATGAATCTCGAATTGTTTATTAATTGACCTCTCAAAGCAAGTTGAAACGGGCATCAAATAACCAAAATTTTTAAATTAAACATCTTGGTCGATTTTTGTTATACAAAAATCAAATTTTCTGTTTTTCATTTTTTAAAATGAATACAAAATTTTCCTAAATATAATCATAGGGAGAAAAGACT
The DNA here is from genome assembly GCA_000611955.2 of Stegodyphus mimosarum. Classification (NCBI taxonomy): domain Eukaryota; kingdom Metazoa; phylum Arthropoda; class Arachnida; order Araneae; family Eresidae; genus Stegodyphus; species Stegodyphus mimosarum. Next base: position 555,904 of record KK115251.1, on the reverse strand, counting down.
TTTCTGAGCACGATGTCTATTAGTTTTAGCAATTGTACATTTGAGATTTAAATTTTGTAAACATAATTTGAGGTTAGTTGCAAGGTTATTTGAGGTTTTTCTGAGCACGATGTCTATTGGTTTTAGCAATTGTACATTTGAGATTTAAATTTTGTAAACATAATTTGAGGTTAGTTGCAAGGTTATTTGAGGTTTTTCTGAGCACGATGTCCATTAGTTTTAGCAATTGTACATTTAAGATTTAAATTTTGTAAACATAATTTGAGGTTAGTTGCAAACCACTGCTTACAAAGCTTTGTTTAGGCATGTGAAGAACCACAGAATTTCAGACAACACTTACTTTTCGAATAATGAAAATAAAGATTTCAGATTGTGCATTTCATTTTTCTCTCTGTATGTAACTTTCTGGTACAAAAAGTCTAAAACGGAATCCAGTTCTTCTTCAGTAAGATTACCTGGTGCACGTATATGGAATGCTAAGTCAGAAAATTCCACTAAAACTCCTGTTTTATGCTTCTGATCTAGCAATTTAGAAATATAAATGACAGTAATTTAGAATATATTTTATAAATGGCAGTAATTATTTAAAAACAGATATTTGAATTTAAATTGTGCAAATAACATAACCATGAAAAACATGAAAATAAGATTTAGTTTATTTCTTTAGAATAGGTACTACAAAATCTCTTCTCTTTTAACATCATTTGTATGCATGCTAACAGCTGATGTGGAAGATGATTGAGTCCTCTAATTTGCTAAAATCTTCTAATCTCTTTTGAGCAATGATGATGACACATTATGATTGCAAATGAGAGAAGGGTCAGTGTGACTTTGAACTGCCCATTTTAAAAGTAAGATTTTAACAGAAGATACGATCTTTTTGTGATTTTTCTTTTCTTGTAAGGTAATTATCATCATCAAATTTCTTGAACGACTGGCTCATATATGGACTTCATATTTGATCACAACTAAAGGCATTTTCAATGAAATTTATGTATTATTGTTTACACATAATTTGAACTAACAGTTTAATTGTGGTGCATAAATATGCAAAATACCCATAAATTGTTCATTGGGTCACAAAGTATTACTACTGTAAGAAATCTAGGTGTGGGGGGGGAGGGTCAAGCCTTTACATTTATTAACTCGGTAGAATATTCATTGCATTTTCTTAGTAATATTTACATATGCACTTTGGGTAGCTTTCGGTATCAAATTTACTGACGAATTCATTCACATGTCACAATTCCTTGATCCTGCATTTAAACTCTGTCATAGCATTTCAGTTCTAAGTATCCAAATGTTGTAATCCCTCAGTGCGATGGCATTTCATTCAGTTGAAATATTACATTTGGTTATTTTGGTTTTAATTGATTAAAAGTTGCAATTCATATCAATATAATTATTTGAGAGGGCTATTCCCCCCCAAGTAAACACAGTATTTAGCCATAATAATTAACATAATATTTTTACACTAAACTTATTTTTATGTGTTATCTAGTGAATAGAATCATTATCTGTATTATTCATAATATATATAGTATTTAAGATTTGTTTTTATTAAATAAAACTCTTTAGCATTTTAAAGACATATATAAAAGCAATTTGATAGTACAAGTACTTTTGATCAAATCACAAACTGCTAAATTTTGCTGAAAATAAGACTGGTTGAATGGTTCCAATGATAAATATCGAAATAGATTTTATTTGAAAAATAAAAACATTTATATTTCAAGAGAACAAAGCAGTTTAATGAATTAATACTTTTGTATAATTCAACTACATCATCTTACAAAAAAAAAAAAAAACACCTGATGTATACACCACATGACTTCCTTGTACGGAATATTAAATTATATGCATTTTTCTTGCAGTTCATTTAAACTTATTTCCTCGAATTTCATCAGAGACAGATTTCTCATTCAATTAATTCAGTTCTCACTTCGCGACAAGACAAAACCACATAAAACCTCAAAATATCTTTATTAAAAATTAAAAAATATAGGAAAACATAAAACACTAAATACAGTTAAAACAATTTTTACAATTAAAATTAGTTTCTGTGCAAAAACAAGCAATTTGACCAGCAGGCAAGAAAGCAGATTTAAACAAATATGGCTGCTATGGTAAAAAAATTAGGCTTAGACACACTTAAACAACTTTTAAATTGTTGAAACTATTGTATGCATAAAAACCTTAACTGGAAGATAAGAAAAACATAATACAATCATTTTGAAAGCAAAAAATGCACAATTTACCAACATACAAGAATAAAATAAACTGAGCTCACAGAGCCGAGTAACAGAATGGGTGTGTATATATAGGTATATATTTACTTTTGGTGCGGCCGACTGCAACCAGAAAGGGAGGTGCACAAGTACATGTTATAGTAGTCCTAGACACAAAATTACCACATTCTGAGGCTACTTGTTTTTGACTTATGACATATAATCTCTTCTGAATCCATTTTGCAACACATTTTGGGAAAAAGAATCGTCTACTCTGTCCTTACATACAGATGTCATGCAAAAAGATCATTAAGTTGGATTCGATAGTGGTAAAATGTATATTTCGTTGAAATATGATATCCGAAAACTTTCATAATTACAATGCATCCTTTATTTCATACAAGTAAAACTATTGTTTTTAAAATCAAAAATGTCAATACAGAAAATGCACAGCTAAATTTACTTTGCAGATAAAATGCTTAAATTAAAAAAGATCATACAGAATTGTATTATTGTTTTTGGTCAGAAGGAAAAACAAAATAACAACAGCAACAAAAAATCAATATTAAAGAATTTGATTATATTAAATAAAATATTACTTTTTTATTGAAATTGTGCTGTGCATTAATGTAGATAAGTCCGTTAAATTTTCATGATAGCCATTAGTGTTTAATGCTACAGTAATTATACAATATATGCTTTATAAATGTATTCTAAATTCAATTTTAGAATCAAATTATTCCCCCCTTTTGTTTTTCAGAGATTGCAGTTACTTCGGAAGTACAAACAGTCACTTAATTTAAACTTTAATTTAACAACATGAAACTGCCACAAAATAACAAACTTTTTTATTAAATATCATTTTAAGGCATGCATGTATTAAATCAGAACAACTATGTAATGCTAATAACAAACACGTACATACCATTCCATTCAAGACGTTTAAGTTCTCTTTTTAAAGATGCAGCATTCCAACCCATGAATGATGCAACTTTAATTACAGGAAATTGATACTGTGATGTTTTGTCCCAATTTTTACCACACTGTTTATCTAAAGCAAAGGCAGTAGCAATGGCAGGATTCTGAAATAATAGCTTGTTGTATTAAAATTGACTAGTGTGAAATGATATTTTTATAATAATATATTCAGCCATTTTATTATACATTTTAAACTGCAGATTAATAAAAATATTATTTATACAGGATGGCACAAAAATCCTTATACACATAGTGATGGAATGAACTGTTAGATGCAAAAAAGGAAATAAATTACTCTTCTAATCAAGTAAGTTTATTTGTTAACTTACAATAGTAAGTTTTTAACTTACTATTATTGTTGCTGTTTGCAGGAAACTTATATTAGTTTTGCTGCAAATAGCAACTTATTTTGTCACCTTAAAATTAAGATTTTATGCTATCTTGTTAGTTGTATCCAGTCGCGAGCTTTAGGAATCAGAAAATCACGTTCGTTTGAACATCATATTTATTAAATTTTGCATCTAACTTACAAACCCCTAGTTATTTTTTGTTTGATTATTTATTTATTCCATGAAAAACACAGGCTTTTTTCTTGCATGTTATAATCATACACTGACTTACATTAATCCTCAAACATGACGCCTGCATTGTCCTTCAGGAGCCTAATCTGCCCTCTTACATCCCTAAAATAAATCTCAATCTGGTAGAACCTTTCACAAAAAAGGAAACTGAAGCTGTTATCAAGGCAAAAGGTACTCAAACAATCAAGATCTTTTTGGGAGCTGATATGGGAAACATTTATGCAGATGGTTCATCAGACGAGACTATCCAACAGGGTAGAGCTGATATTCACATCACTCTACCAAATGGGGCAACCATACTCCAAAGCTTTATGCAGTTGGATCTTACAAACGTAAACAAATGGTAGTGAGCACCAATCCCAACACTCTGAAAGGAGTAAAATTTTTACCTGCGATTTACAGGAATAATAAAAATTCCTGGTTTACAAAACAAAATCTAAATCTATATATAATCTAGCTATATTCTCTCTCTCTATACAATAAAATAAATAATATAAATTACAACACATGCTCCAGAAAACCCACACAGTAGAAAAAAAAAATTTTACCTCTCCCCCCAAAAAAGCATCACCTAAAATTCTGAATTTAATATCACCTCACTTCAATTTTAAAACTTAATATTAGCTTTTATTTAAAAAATTTTGAAGTTTGGAAATAGACACTGCAGCTCACCAGCATTCTAGTTTGCTACCTGGGACTTCATGAAAATTTGTGATGTTGTATGGAGAACATTGCAACCATTGACCTTGCTATAACCACATTCCTATACGATATGGTTTGTATCAATGCTGTATAAATTACAGCCATGTTGAAAAACAGTTTTTTCTTTAAAATCATGAAATGTCTGAGCAATCATTCCCTTTCCCCCTAACAGATGGCAGCACTATCTGGAACTAGATTTCTTGTGCAAAGTGCATTCCAGGATATTGGAGAAAATTCTGCTTTTGGGACACTGCTTTGAGACCAGCATGTGATCTAGCTTCTTTAATAGCAGAAGCAATGATTAATAATTAAAATTATGTATTTGTTTGCGTGAATTGTGCTCTAATCTTTTCTTCCTTACACAAGAAACTCCTGCAACCAATCTGATTATAAAGATATATGGGATGCAAACAACTACTGTTACCACAACTGGTGACCTGAATGTAATTACCATTGCCTCAATGCAGTCACTGCATCCAACCGCTACCCACAGCCTCACATCCAAGACTGTACACAGTCTTTTACGGAAAAAAACATCTTTCCGACTATCGACATTGATCGTTCATATGATCAGATTCCAGTGCATCCTGATGATATTGAAAAAATGGCAATAACTACCCCATTTGGCCTATTCAAATTTGTCTGTATGCCTTTTGGCTTACGCAAAGCTGGCCAATCCTTCCAATGTTATATTCACTAAATCAAATTACGGATAGTGCTGCCATCTGTAGGGGAAAAAAGGGAACAATTACCCACAAATGTAATATATATATAAACTAAAATTTCTTAAACATAAAATTCAACAAATAACTCACTTTAAGAGCCAAACTGTGCATTTGTTTAGGACCACCATAACAACGGACTGTACATATTGCATAAGTTGGAGGTAGGATTTCAATCCAATGTTTTGGATGCAACTCTAAGTAACAGAGTAAAGTTGATATATCTGAAACAAAATTAAATGTTATTAATATAAACAAATACATAATCCAAACTTTATACTGTATTAAAATATAATTTGCTGTATGAAAAATGTTGCAAGTGGGGCTTGAAGCATTTTTTTGTATATTCCTATATCAAGAATTTTACTCTACATTACAAATCATTAGTGTTAAATTTGTCTTGTACTATTTCAAGACATTAAAGGTTCTGAAAATGAATATTAATATGAAGTAGCATACAAGGTATGAAAAGTGCGTTGAGTATCAGGTTATTTTAAAGCAGAAGATGCTGAAAATGTGCAATGTCTTCCATGGGTCGGGAACATGGGCCTCTCAAATACGTGCCGAATGTGCTACTGTTACACCACGAAGGCATGAGGAAGGAGGGAGAAAATACCTTATAACAGATCTTTGCTATATAATTATTACCTTAATTAGGCATTATTACCTTAATTATGCATATTGTTGTGCATAACAAATTATTTTGCCAATTTATTATTCTTTTATGTATGAGTTTTAACAGTTTTCAGCTTATCACTATTTGCAGTAAGTAGCAAACAGCGTTACCAGATCATGTGATCTTTTGGCAAACCTTTGTGACTAACATTTGTGTGTATCCATATTTACGAAATTTTTGCTGCTCTGTTCATTTCCTTGTGCTAAATTGTGACTTCAAAAATTTTTGATAGATTGTAAACCGCTTATATGTTGAAATAATGTACTTGCTAAACTAAGCTTATAATACATAATTAAAAAAAAGTTATGCAGGCTTAATTAGAAGTTGACATCTGGTAATTCTGAGATCATAAAGCAGGTGCAAACAGTTTTCTGTGCTAATAGCTGCTGTTTCCACGTGCTTAATAGATTAATTTGTGTAATCTTTAAAATTTGGCAATAAGCAATGCAACTGTAGAAAGGGTATTTTCAAGAGTCACATTGGCTAAAACTAAACATCGAAATAGAATGAATTTGGAACTCCTAGAGTCCGTACTTCGAATGAAGATATCATTGGAACACTGGATTTTTCCTTAATAAAATTCTGTTAAAAAAATCAAAAATAAGTAGAAAGGACAACTTTTATATATTTATTTAGCATATACGACAATAATTTTTCTCTTTTCCACGCTAAAAAGTTCTATTTAGAAAGAGAAAATTTTATATAAGATTTATAAAGATAAGATTAAATATAATTAAGGACTATGAAGAATCCTAGGCTGAAATGATTTCATTAAACATAATTATAATTAAAGGGGAAGACTCCAAGAGTATTCCTCTTTAATTATAAAGATAATATACGTAATTTAAAAAATTAATACTAAAAATATTATATGAAACCCATGTGCACAAAATTGTTTGCCTTTTCTGTAATTGAAAAATTTTTCTTTTAACTCGGCAAATAACGATTGATAAGAGAACTCCATAAAACAGTAGTAATGAAAGGAAAAATATTGCAAAAATATATAAAACAGAGTTATGCACCTTAATTGATGAATTTATTACTTCACACAGGGTTGCCACTTAAACAGAAGAATTAAATTCGCTGACTTTTCCAGATTTTCTAGGTGTGTTAAGAAAATTTCAGTCTATCTGTGTAATGTGCATTGGCTGTGCCGAGAAGTAAATTAATTATGGTACCACTTGAAAACACAAAAATTTGCCACTTACATATAATATATGCATACAAACATTACTATTATAACTATAATAGGAGTTGTTTTCTCCACTGAAGATTGAGATTAGAATCTGCCAAAACTGGATTAAAAAATGGCTTTTTATGCAGACATTTTGCAACTAAATAAAAGAAAGAAATTTGTTTAATGATATTTTAAAACGAACTCAGGTATTTTATATGTATAGCATACATAAGCAAAAAATATGCGCATAAAATTTCATAATGGTCATACTGCTAGAATTAGTTTCAGGAATATGCCACAGAAAATTGCCTGAAATTTGAAAGTATTATTAACTAATAATAAATAGATTTAGAAGGAAGAAGTCACATTAAATGATACAAATAACATTAAAATAAAGTTAATTACTTAAAGATTAAAAACTGAATTACAATAATCAATGACATTTTGGAGAATATATTTCTAGTAAATAATTAGCTTAGATGACTGATTACTATTTTTTTTTTACTGCAAAAGGATAAATAAGACATTTATTTAAAAAAAAAATTCTACAACTATTGCATGCAGATTAACTAAAGGCATAAAAACCTTAATCGGAAGATAAGAACAACATAATTCAATGATTTTTAAAGAAAAAAATGCACAATTTATCAACATATAAGAATAAAAAAAATTGAGCTCATGGAGCCGAGTAAGAGAGTGAGTATACATATATTTATATACTTTTGATGTGGCCAATTGCAACCAAAAAGAGAAGTGCATAACTATATGTTATAACAGTCCTATATGTAAAATTTCAATGATCTGAGGCTACTCGTTTTTGAGTTATGTGAGATACATTCATACATGCCTACAGATGTCATGAAAAGGTCCCTTCTGAAACCATTTTAAATCAATTTTATAATCTGTTTGGGAAAAAGAGTCCTTTATTCTGTCTTTATGTACTGATGTTATGCAAAAGCATCGTTAAATTACATTCGATAGCTGTCAGAATGGGTATTTTCATTGAAATATAATACCAGGAATATTTTGTGATTACAATACAAAACACAATACTTCCTTTACTTTGTATAATGAAGTAAAAATAAGGCAAATTATTTATGAAATACAATTAGGAATCTAAATTAAAAACAATCATTAAATACTTTTAAGAACATTTACAACTGATTAATAAAAAAACGCAAAATGCAATTATTACACATATGGCATTTAATATTTTGCTACTTAACAAAGCTTTATTACTTTCTTCTTTCATATCTAGTTCTTGTACAGTGTCATTCATGGAAAAGGCTATTTCATGCTTTGGACAAATAATATCATTCTTTGCTATTCCTTCATGTTCCTAGAAGATTAATATTCATTGTAATATATTTCATAAGTAAATAAAAAAAATTCCATTATATTTTATAAGGGATTTGTATTTTTATTTGTTTGATAGATTTTCAAAACATAAAGTTACATATTTGATCACAAGTTAACATTTAAAAAAAAATAGCCTTAAAAGTATAGAACTATAAAAGTATTACACTTGTTGAATCAAATTACTAAAAACAAAGTATGGCCTTCATAAGAATAAAAATGAATCTCATTCAGTGACTGCAAATATAGTTATTGAAATAAAAAATATTTTTTAATAGTTATTGTCTCTTTCATATGTAAATAAAAAATTAGCTCAGAAATTATCTTTCAATTATCCTTCACATGAAAATCAAAATTAGCTCAAATTATCTATCATTTATAGATGATACGATTTATCAAGAAATAGATTATATTGTTGTGTGCATATGGGTTTGTAACAGACTGAATGCACAAGTCTGATAATAGGTTAATAAAAATTTATTTTACTAAAAGGAATACTTCAGAACTCTGGAATTTTCAACAGAAATATTCGTCCAAATGTTCACAGTATCACATAGTATTATCAGTACTTACACTTCAAACTACTAAGAACTTTAAACACAGTGCAATGCAAAGCGCATCTAAAGAGAAAACTCACTCAGATATCTCAATTCAGGCAAAACTAAGAACTCGCAACAATAATAACTAAGCAACTGAACTCAGATGATCTCTCTCTTGCCTTTTATAGTTTTCAACCAGTCACTAGATATTTCTACTACTTTCTGTTTCTCAAAAGCAATATGAAGGTGAAATTATGGTTACAGCTAACATAGTGATAAATTATATTTATTCAGTTTTAATACAAATTACTGAGATACACATTTACTCAATGTTGAATGCACATGCCCCTATATTCTTACTTTTCTGGCATAGCTTTCTCTTAAAATTTGTTTTACACTACACAAAAAATACAATTTCATCTATAATTCTACTGAAATTACCTATCTAAGTACAAAATTCCTAACAATATTGATTTCATTCAAACTCTAAGATAGTCCAAAAATTTTTTTTTCAGGGAAGTAATTAGAAATTGCTTGTGTATGGATATCTCAACATACAAGCAGGCAGGGTACGAACTTTTTAGGAACAGGGCTTGAATACTTTTAAGCTACTTAAAAAATAGGTTTCTGCGATCTATTGCAGCCTTCCTTTTCAAGAATAATCTTTGTTTATTACAAATGGACTGGTCTTTAAAGGAAACATTTACTCAACAAAGGGAAAAGAAATTCGCAGAATAATGGTTTAGACTAGCTGTTTAAAACAGATAAATGAATAAGACTCCAAAGACATCAAATTCAGTAGTTGTATGTTAAGGCTGTCTTGAGCAATGCCAGATCTGAGTGCCCCATCCTCCTGGTATACTAAGACCATTTCTGATGCTAAAATGTTAGTAGAAAAAAGACCATTTTCTGAATTTTTGTTAGTTTATGAAGTGGTTAAGGTAAATTGTTTGGTTGACATATGTTCAATCTGAATCGTAAATAAGTACTATAAAAGAGACTTATGGCAATCTAAAAATCAGCAACTCCCACATGAAATACATTTGAAATCATTTTTCACTTTTAAAATGCAGTTGAAATCCACTATATTGAACTTTAACGGACAGGAATTTTATTCGTTATAACCAGTTGTTCGCTATATCCGATCAAATAAGAAATAAGGGTATCTCACAAAAACGTGTAAAAATGTGTAAGATGAATATAGGAAAAAACTAATTAATATTCTCATCTCCACCAAAAGAAGTGAATAATAAATTGAACTAAAGAAATATCTACTTTTAAAATCTATGTGCATCTGTCTGTCTCTTTGTTTGTGACATCATCTCCTCCGGAAAGGCAAGAAATTGCATTTCGGGACAAGTACCCCGAGATTTAAAAAAATTGTAAAAAGTTATTACGACCATTCTCATCTTTGTGTGATTTTAATCAGCCAAGATATTAATTAAAAACTCTGAAAATGCTCAATTTCGCATTCATTTTTCTGAGTGGCAAAAGTCTCATGCACATGACAAAAATACATTATTTTGAAATGTGTTGCCACTGCTCACTTTCAAATGAAAGTTTGTTAATAAAAAATTTGTAAGTTTTACAAAATATGAAATAAAAATAGCATTGCCACACATTAAATATATTATTATATAAGGTCATATTCTGAAGTTAAAGAAAGCATCCGATTACATGCAACATCATTGTATGGCAAAAATTTTCGTTAATGCAAGCATTTTAAATAAATAGCTGCTGTTGGCAATTTTTTGTTTCAGATTAAAATAATTAACATGGTATGTTATTACCATGTTAATTCTTTTATTGATTTAGAGAAAAAGTTGTTATATTACTTTAAATTTAAATCATAACATTATATGTATAGTGTCCAAAGTTTTTGTTTCCTGGTTTGTCAATTAAAAAGTTATTTAAGAATTAGTTGTTGCTTGAAAAGAATGAACTGATTCTATTCATACTGAAATGTTTTTCAGACAATTGTTTTTCAAAGGTACATAGAACTCATAAATTTTGCTTTGGTCGCAGCTAGTAACTTTGTATACAGTACATTAAATTAATATTTCATTTTATTTTCAGTACATATAAATATTGCTTTGGCCATAGACCACTAGTGGGTCATAATAATTTTATGATAGTGAATAATTATTAATAATTACTATGTATATTTTATCCTTGAGCTTAAATGTATATACATTAGTACACACTTAAAAAAATTCTTAATAATTAATTATAATAATTATACTGTAATAATTAATCATGACGTTTCTTTTTGATTTTTGAGCAAAAATCTATATGCATTATTATTGTTACTGGCTGGGGGGGGAACAAAAAATTATTCTTGCAATATGGACAAATGTCACATTACAATAGTGGTAAATGTTACGATTAGAATATTGGCAAATGCCGTGTTAAATAAGTATGAAGAATAACTATGATGCGGACATAACCTTCTCAGATAAGGTGAAAACTTGTTGACCACTTTTTTCTATGTTACAAAAAATATACTTCTCCTAAAAGTACAGTTCCATGGTTTTTTAGTGATCTTATTTTTTAAACTAAGTGATAGAATATGCTCTGTTCATATAAAATTCATAAACTATGAAAAAAAAATGAACATGCTTAATTTCCAAGTTTTAAGTCAATACAAATCTTAATTTCTGCTCATAAGAACCAAAAGTGCGAAAAAACATGTGATGACAGGATCCCGATCATGACACGGGGCCTTAACCTCTTTCTGGTGAAGTCAGGACCCTCATGTGCCCCCTTGCCTAGTAGCACATAATTGACACCCCTTTTTGGGTCATCCAAAACGACATTCTACTATAAGAAAAGTCATAATAACCTTCCTGTTATTCCATTTCATCTTGTTATCAATTACTATGGGTTCTTCAGGAATTCAGCCTTGAGGCCACTTTCTCACATTTCATAAAAGTTTGTCTTGCATTTCTTACATTCCCATCTTTGATTTTAATTCTTGAGGAATTTACAGCATATCTTATCAATACAGACTGTTACACATTGGCCAAACTAAAACTGCATTAAAATTTGACATAAAGAGATATGAATCTTATGTTTGCAAAGGAGAAATAAACAATCTTTGATAGCTAATGAGATTGGATGCCTGATCGTAATTTTTAACTTTAGTTCTGCAAAAAACATTCACAGAGTTTCTTCTGTTGGTGACCTGGATTTCTTTGAAGCTTTTCACATTTACAACAGTTTATCTGTAGTTAATGACATTAATTCCACTCCAGTCCCTTCTAATGTTTTCAGAACATAAATACCTTAATTTTTCATGTTTCGTTACTATTTTCTTCAATAGATGGCGC
>KK115251.1:520166-532769 GCA_000611955.2 Stegodyphus mimosarum | reverse complement strand
CAGTTCTACTGCAAGGAGACAGACCATCGGATGAACATCCAATAGAATATGCAAGCAAATTATTAAATTCTGTTTAAAGGAACTACTCAACAACAGAACAAGAAGCACTTACAATTGTTTGGGCATTAAATAAGTTCTGGAGATATACTGAAAGTTCTGACATTACAGTAGTGTCTGATCACCAACCCCTCAAATGGCTCATGTGTCTCAAGTCATTTAGCAAGATGGACATTACAACTGCAAGCCTTCAACCCGAAAAATGAATATTTTCTGGGGAAAAGTAATATAGGGGCGGATATGCTGTCCAAGTCTCAACATCAAAAACCCAAACCTTGTGAGTTAGATACTACCCCTCTCTGTCTTCACTTGAGAAGTCTGAGTGAAATTGGGGACCAACAATTTCAAGATGAAGTGATAATCAGCTGTTTTGAAATTGCAGAAAAAGGTGCTGACTTTGCTAATTGCATAGAAAAGGGATACATTCTGAATCAAGGTGTTCTGTATAGATATTATCCACACTCAGAGTTAGAAAAAACTCATTTTTTAGTTCCATCACATGAAAGGGTTTTAATTCTGAAACAACAGCATAATGCTCCACCCATTTTTTGTGATAGCAAGCATCAACAAACCTAATGAAGAACTAGGAGTCTATCACATTTCTGCTCTACAATCTTAATGTGAATGTCAGCCCCGTCAGACCTTTAAGGAAAAGAGGAAGACCCCATAAAACATAAACTGGTTGCATTGCCGTCTCCACAGGTTGAAATTGTCAACAGGGGCGGGATGTACCAAGTCAACAAGTTGCATGCAATTTCATTGTTTTGGGATTCAGTGGCAACAGTGAAACAATGTTTTGTTTTTAATATTTTAATTCAAGAAGCCAGTTTGGGATTTCGGATATTGGATTGTGATGGAATGTTATAGTATGACAATGCTTAAATAAATGTCATTGTTTTGTTTACCTATTGAAAGTTACATTTGAGGAAACTATGGACACATCATGCAGCTAGCTTGTTACACTGCTGGGAATCAAGCTCAAGGCAAAATTGTTAGAGCTTTACACCTTGAAATATTAGATAACTATAAAATGTATTAGATATTATAGAATATTACATATATTATAGAATATCAGATAACCATAAATTGCACAAATTAGCTAAACACATTCCAACTAAATTTCTTACATTGAAATCAAAGATAGAAGTACCAGATTTAAAAGCTAAAAAAATGACAGATTTTAAAATATGTTTATCTAATCAAGTTATATTTATATCTTAAAATTATATGATTTATTTCCTTTAATATCATTTTATAAAATGAAAGATACAAAAACTTTGAAGGAGATTTTTTACCAGACATAAATTGCTTTTGAATAGAACGTCTTCTTTGCGGAGGTAATCCAGCATGATATGCTTCTGCTGTCCATCGAAAAGATCTTTTCTCTTAAAAATAAAATAAATGTCCAACATTTTAAAAGATATTAAATAAATCTAAGATTTTATTTTTGGTTTAAATGTTAATAAATGTTGTTCGCATTATCTGAAAACAATCAAACATGAATGGACTCTCACTTTTCTTTGCTTTCGACATTGTGGCCTGTTCTTCTTCTGAGAGCAAGTCATCCTGCATACATGTTCGTATTAATGCTGCCAAGCGTTCTGTTTCTACACGTCGAATGCAATAAATTATTATTGATGAGCATTTGTGGAAGCGATCACCATTTAGAAGTTGTAACAATGCCTACAAGATGACAACACATAATTAGCATACAGCAAAATTAAATATAATTTCACTTATAATAATTTTTCCAAATTCATGTCTATTATTTTTTATTATGTTTATAGTAAAAGGCGACAAGGTAATTCTAAAATATGTGACAAAAGTGTAAAGGGAAGTACAGGAGACTGACATAAGCAGTTTTTGTAATGGAATGTGTGCAGAGAAATGGTTCTTGTAAAAAGTTGCAGTTACAGTTGCAGTTCTATATGACTAATGACATTGTGCTTTCAAAATTAGTTAATAGCCTTTACTTAATAATGTAACCCTAAACTATCTAGGGATAGGTCTCCTAAGAGACATTTTGTATCATTTACTACTGATTTTTAAAAAAAGAGATTATAAAACTAGATGTAAATAGGCCTTTTTAAAGAGATTGCTTTTAGGAATTTTATAACAATACACCAATAAAATAAAATAGCTATTCTATTCAACTAAATTAAGAAATCTATTTGAATGTTGAATTATGTTCTGTATGTATCCCACTTGAGATATTTTTCTATACAGTTTTTCATTTGAAATAGCTATTTTTTTTTTTTAGAATCATCTATTAAACATATTTAATTAGATACACAATATTCAGATTTTAAATAGCAAATAAAACCAATTACAAATTTGCCTGAAAAGTCCTGGCAATCCCTGAAGCATATCACAAACATTTATTTTATACAAAACATAAGATATGATCATTGCAAAAGTAGGGCCCAATCCACATTGATCATCCTGTCTTTGCCTCCTTGTGTTGGTTTGGAAATGGAAAGGTCTGTCAGACCCTTATTGCCTTTGTCAATGAAAGTAAATCTTTTGAAAGTAATATTTCAGCAAATGGAAAATGAAGCAATCTCTTAAAGCAAAATCTGGTTTATGCAGCAGATAAAGTAGCATCTTCCAGCCTAACTTAAATAAGTTCTGCGAGTGTGGATGGCTAAAAACATACAAGGATTTGCACTGTTTAGTAGGAACTCAAAACGACCTTCCCTTTCCAAGTCCTACAAAACAGTTGCAGAGCCTTCCGACATCGCAAACAAGTCTGCGAGTGTGCACAGTCATTGCAAACATATATCAATGAGTTTTTCAGCAAGCTGATTACAACATAGTTTGGGAATAATATTGTTTAATGGAAGTAACTTTTCTAAAGATTGTCCTTTGTCAATCTCATCAAAAACATGCAATCATTTTGAGTTGTTAGATCTTTGTTAAGAGTTAACATCGAAATAGTTTGCTGTTCTTCATGTAGCTTCACACTGATGTAGAAGCCTCATTTTTTACACTTTGTGAAAACAGAATTATCTTCACAATCACTTCTGTAAATGGTATAATTTCTTTTTGTAATGATTACTCACCATTACAGAAAGTATTTTAAAAACCCTTATTTATCTCATTAAAATATAACTTTTTTCCTTCAAAAATATATGCAATACTTTTCTTTCATTGAAACAGAAGAACATTCCTCTAAATAAATAATAAATAAATATGAAGAAAAAGTTAGCAGAGAAGGATCCTTACATATTATTAATGTATCAAATTTTTGAGAGGAGTGATTTTTATTTCTGCAATTACAAATGAGTGGCAACAGGAATATTTCTATGCAAATGGCAACAGTGGTTCTGGTTCTTTCATATGTAAAACACATTTTGTTTTTATGTCTTATAGTATGACGTGTTTGTCTGAAATAAAACATATATAAAGTAAAAATATGCTTTTCCATACATATATACAAATTTTAACAATTTTCACTTTAGTATATGATCATTATTATTATTTTTTAATATTAAATTTGAAAATGTACCTTATCTTTATCTTTATCCCTAGAAACAGATAAATGAAGATTAAGAGGAACATTGCTGCATCCAACTACTGAATCCTCAGCACATTTGAGATCTAAATGAGAAATTATGTCTTTAATAGCAGAACGAGTAGCAGTAGCTGTCAAACCCAAGATACATTTAACTCCAATGTTTTGAGTTAAAACCTATGATAAAGAGAAACATTAATGCCTCAGATGTAATCATGTTTAAACTTCATATTTATTACATATCAAAACTACAGACAATTAAAATAAAGATTTGTAAATTAAATACTATATGTTATTTTTGAACTGATAAATTCAAAATATGTATGTAGCAGAAAAATATATAAAAAAGTAAATGCAATATGTAAAGCATATTTATGCCCATAAATAAACTAATAAAAGTCTGATGCTTTCACGATCAATATTTCATTCATAAATAACTCACTCAACTCTCGTGAATGAAACACTGAATTAATATCATAAGCTTAGAAGCACTGTATGCATTTGATCTTTACTTCAAAAGCATAAAAATCTTTGTTATGATTAATGATCCAAACTCTAATCCACTTTACTGTCAGTCTTTCAATAATTTACTTTTCAGCTATTTTTTGTTTTCTTTTAGCTCAAAAGAATGACTCTGCAAATTTCATTTTTTGCCATTGGCTGGTTTTTATTTTTCCTGTTATGGTTCTTTTGCAGGCACATTTTTTTTTTTTTTAAGTCCAAAGGGGCTTTGTCCCTGAAGGACTATTGCTTTCATTTTGACATTTTGCGATGGAAACATTAAATGTCGGTTCACTTTTCAAACTGTTGCCACCAAATATTGCAGCCCTGTATTATATTTAAAGAAATTAAATCATGAAGAATGTGCATAAATGTATGTACGTTTTTCGCATCACGATAAAACAACGGTACCTAGAGCCATTGAATTTTGAATGATGTAATCCTGCTGTGAATATGGGCATCTGGAAGACCAAATTTGAAATTTGTTTGATTATCGATTTCATATTTTGTAAAGCTCTGATGAATTTTTTATTAACAAACTAAAGGATTTTAAAGTAAGCAGTGGCAACGTTATATAGAAAAAACATTTTCATCTCCAGCATGTGACACTGTGTATAGGAAATTCTAAAGATATGCTCAGTTTAAAATTATTTTGGGATATTGCTCTTTAACTGAATTTTGTGGATTAGGTGCGAAGAACATGATATTTAATAAATAAAGGTAACGCATAAAATGCTAAATAAATGCCCCTTTGAACGTAATTTAAAATCTGAAACCTTTCAGATTTTCTTCTCTCTCTCTCTTTTTTTTTTTTTAAATTTCTCTCCTGCAGTTGAAGAAAAAAGTTTGGTTAACTTTTATAATTATAATACAGCAGATTTACTCATGTTACGTTGATTACTTTTGTTTACTACTGGTTTCTCTAACATTTAGTTTTTTGATGTGGTCTTTTGTAGTATTTATAACGTATGAATGATTTAGTTTCTAAGAGAAGATAAAGAAACACTGTTATAAAATTGTGACTTGAAACAAAATATGCATCAAAATAATGATCAAAATTATGTTACATATTTCATGCATCCATAAATTCAAGAATATATTTTTGAGGATAAAAAAATAAATGTAATTTTTTCAACCTTTTCTTTTGTTGCGATGGATGATTTCTTTTTAATTTCTTTAAAACTTCTTTTCTTAACTTGTTTTCTTTTTAGCCCAAAGGGGAAATTTGGCCAGAAGGGCTATTAATTTTGTTTTGGCATTTTGCATTGGTTTACTATAAATGCTAGTTAATTTTTCAAATTGTTGCCACCAAATATTGAGCCTTGCAGTATATTTTAAAGAAATTAAATAACGAAGAATCTGCATGAATGTATGTATGTTTCTCGCACTGTCAAAAGACAACGGTAATTAGAGTAATCAAATTTTGAATAACATAGTCCTCCCCTTCAATTTTTCCATTATCCATAGAGAAGTTTTACATACGTTTGAAACAAATTAAAGAATAAAAAGACAATTTTTAGCCCAAAGGGGCAATTTGCCCAAAAGGGTTATTAATTTTGTTTTAGCATTTTTCATTGTCCACTATAAAATGGTGTTTCACTTTACAGATTGTTGCCACCAAATAGTAGAGCCGTGAATTATATTTAAAGAAATTAAATAATGAAGAATCTGCATGAATGTATGTATGTTTCTCACATTGTGAAAAAACAACGGTACCTAGAGACATCAAATTTTGAATAACATAGTCCTGCATTCGAATATGGGACATGGAAGTCCAAATTTGGAATTTGTTTTATAATCTATTTCATATTTTGTCAAACACTAAAGAATTTTTGATTAACAAACTCAACGATCTCAAAGCGAGCAATGGCAACACTGTATGGGAAATTTTTTTTTTTTTCTCCAGCACGCGAGACTGTGTATCAGAAATTCTAAAGATATGCTCTTTTAAAGATTTTGTAATATTGCTGTTGAATGGAATTTCATAGTTTAAGCTCGAAGAACGTGATCTTTAATACGTAAAGCTAACACACAAAACGTTAAAAGCGCCCTTTTGGGTGTAATACAAAATCTGAAAGCTTTTAATTTTATTTTATTTTATTATTATTTATTTACTTATTTTTTTAGTGTGTGTCAGATTCTCTAAAATTACAAAGAACTTTTCTCTATAACCAATGTCAGTCGAAGGCTGGATTTTCTTTAATAATTCTCATATGTTTTGTCAGGGTTGCCATTCAAACAGGAGAATGAAATTCCTTGACTTTTCCAGGTGTGTTTTAAGAAAATTCCAGTTTATCCGCTTAGTGTACGTTGGCTGTGCTGAAAGGTAAATTAAATATGGTACCTCTTGAAAATGTAGAAATTTACCAATTACACATATATATATATATATATATACAATTATAACTATTATAACTATAACACGAGTTGTTTTCTCCACTGAAGTTTGAGATTAGAATCTGCCCAATCTGGATAAAAAAATGTCTTTTTTTGCAGACATTTTGTAGCTAAACGAAAGAAAGAAATCTATTACTGATATTTTAAAATAAATTCAGGCATTTCATAGTTATTTAGCAGCATACATATGCAAAAGATATGTGCATAAAATTTCGTGATGGTATATCATCATACTGCTGGAATTAGTTTCAGAAGTACGCAAGAGAAAACTGCCTGAAATTTGAAAGTATTATTAACTAATAATAAATAGATTTAGAAGGAAGAAGTCACATTAAATGATATGAGTAACATTATAATAAAGTTAATTAAAGATTAAAAATTGAATTACAATTATCAACGATAGTTTGGAGAATATATTTATATTAAAGATTACTGATTACTATTATTTTTTTTATTTTACTGCAAAATGACAAATAAGGCATTTATATAAAAGAAAAAAAGAGATTTAAAAGATAGTGCAGTAAAATCCTAGTATAAGATACGGCCTCTGCCCGATTTTGAAAATTATAGCCAACACCAAAATGACTTCATCATAATCTCACCAAATCCCAAGTGTACCATATACCAGGATTAAATCAATTTGGTTTTATATGAGAATGAGAAGGCATTTTCTTTCATTCAACATGCACTGCACATGCGTGTCTCTTGATTTTTGCGGTTACTGGAAACTGCTTTTGCTTTTCTAAAAGACAATCTGATTGGTGCTGCGGAATTTGGCAGCCCCTCACAGGATACACAATTCACCAAGAAAGTGATCGCTTCCAATGCTGGCGCAAAAACTGGCGGTTTAGGTGTGGGAAGGGGTAACCATATTTAATTCCCTGACTTTTTTGGTCAATTTTCGAATTCCCTGACATTTCCCGGTTTTCCAGGTAGCGTAGAAACCCTGTTTTGTGCAAACTTATTTTTAGGGAAAATACCTTTTATATACCTGCCCCATGCCCCACACTGAAATAGTTTCACTTAATTATTTATTATTGGTTAATTTATTACCTTATAAAGTTGCAAATAAGATGGTCTAAAATTATGAGACCATTGTGACAAACAGTGGACTTCATCTATACAGGCAAATGAAATTGGTGGTAAATTTGAAGATAAAAATGATCCTGAATGTTGAAAACTACTTATAACTGCTTCAGGTGATATTAATAATATATGTGCCAGACCATCTTTTATATCCTGCATAGATTTTGCTTTCTGAGTTTCTGACATCCCACTGTGAATACACACTGCATGTAAACATTGTGGTAATCCTGCAACCTGAAATAGATAAAAAAAATAGCAAATAATAGATTATGAAACAAATGAAAAGTGCTAATTTATTTTGCTTTTCTTTTTGGGGGAGATGAGGAAATACATGAAAAGAATTTCTTTTAGCTAAAAGACTGCATTAATTTACAGTTTACGTTTCATTTTTCACACTCTGTTTTATAAGCAGGTTATAGATAGCAAGAATTTTTTTTAGAAATTTTTTGGCAAAATTCTGTACTGCTGCAGAAATTTTACAGTAGTTTCTTCCACTGTTGGCAAATTACTTAAGCTCATATTTTAAAATTAAGTTAAAGACAAAAAATATCCTGATTTATTTATAAAAACCTCTGGAACTTGGAATACAAAACAAAACAACAACAAAAAAATGGCGACATTGCTTAACTAAGGATTGTTATGAGCATGGTTGCAGGAGTTTGGCACATTTTGAAAATCTGGCGAGTTCTACACTAAGATAAGGTTTGACATAACACATAAGTTCCAACAAAAGGATACTGCCGTTAGTCAAAGAAAAAAAGTATTTTAATCCTTTATATTACTTTGATAAAGCAATTCTGCCAATTTAAGATATAAGAACACTTACAGCAAAATAATTACTACAAAATTTTGATCCCTTCTTGCACGTATTTTTTACCAGCTTACAAATTAGCTTAATATATACATTATACTCTGACCCATTCGTGGTTCATCGTTTGCGGCCTGCATACTCATGGATTTTGCTCTCAAAGTTTTTTTTTTTTATAATTTTGGCAATTTTGTGAATTTCTTAGGCCATTTTTTAGCAAACAAAATGCTCATATTCACTCTAATTGGTAAATAATAATAATTTTGGTGTGTTATACCAAATTATACTGTACCCCTTCATTATTTATGCCCTGTAAATGATTGTTTGAATTGTGAATTCAAGTTTTTGGTGTGCAAAACACCCTGCATCTTCTCCAGCTTCTGGCAAGGAAACTAAGCACCAGGAAAAGGTTATGACTCTGTATGAGATGGTAGAACTGCTTAATATGGTAAAGAAAGGGAAAAGTTATGCTGCGGTAGGGCACCATTACAGAGTGAATGAAAGCCCCATCAGATCTAGTGTAACATCGAGTTTCTGTGGAAATGTTAAGATGGTGAATGTTGTACGTAGAAAGGCAATCGTCAGGATGGAATCTGTCTTAGCATTCTGGACAAAAGACTTGAAGAAAAATATCCATTTGAACACAAAGATGATTTGTAAGAAGGCACTGAATTTATATTCTAAATTCAGTGGAGGCAATGAAAGAGAACCACAAGCAGCTTCATCATCAGCATCAGATGCAGAAGAATTTCAAGCCAGCAGGGGTTGGTTTGATCGGTTTGTGAAATGTTACCAACTATGAAATGGAAAATCTTATGGAGAAGCTGCAGAAAAGTATCCCAAGACCTTTAAGCACCTCATATAGAAAGGTTTCAAGCCAGTGCAGGTAATTAACATGGAAGAACCAAGTTTGTTCTGGAAGAAGATGCCTTCCAGAGGATTTCTCATGAAGGATGAAATAAAAGCCCCAAGATTCAAAATACAAAAGGACAGAGTGAAACTTATTATGTGTGGCAATGCTGCTGGCTGGATGATGAAACCTGATCTCATTTATAAATCTGCAAATCCCAGTGCTTGCGAGAACAAAAATAAAAACACCTTTCCTGTCTTCTGGATGCATAATTCCAAGACCTGGATTATGAAGGTTCTGACATCCAACTGGTTTCATCAGTGCTTCGTCTCTCAAGTGGAAGAATAACTGTGTAAAAAAGGAATGGAATTTAACGCGTTGCTGCTCATGTATAATGCTGGTGGTGCTCCTGTGGATTTGTATCACGAAGAAGTTCATATCGAGTTTCTCTCTCCCAACACCACATCACTCCTTCAGCCTATGGGGTCAAAGGGTGATTTCGTGCATTTAAGGCACTTACACTGGGAACTGTCTTCAGCGATTAATTGATGCCATAGATGAAGAAGAGGACTTCCAATTAAAAGTCTACTAGTGCAATTTCACAATTGCATCATACCTGACAGTCATACACAAAGCACTTCAAAACATGAAAAAAGAAACTCTAAAGCATGTTGAAAAAAACTGTGGCCAGAATGGGTACATGAGTACAAAGGCTTTTAACCCGATGAAATTCATCATGATGCTGTCAACAAATCAGTGAAACTAGCACAGTTAATCGGGGGTGAAGGCTTTGATGAATAACTTAGGAGAAGTTCAATGAACTCATTGATACCCACTCTCAGCCTCTGACAGATGAAGATTTGGCACAGTTGATTAAGTCTGCAGAAAAATAAACAGAGGTCCAGGAAGACCTATCTCAAATGCAATTGATTCATCCATGTCAACATACAGAACCCTTTTCACCACCATGAAAAACAATGAAGCCAGTTGTCAATAATCATGTTCCTAATGAAGGTCAAGAAAAGTAACCAAGCCACACCAAAGCAAATTACTACACCCTCCTCCTGATTTTACTAAAGAAACAACACCTCCTTCTGAAGTGCCTGAAGAGAAGGAATTGCCTGAACTTCTGTGAAGCAGCAGTTAAACTATGCTATACATCAGTGTCAGTATAATCATCCTCATCATGTGGTACAACAAATTTCATCATCACCATAATTCATTATTGGTAAATATGTACAATAAAATTAAAATGTTTTTTTATTTATCATTACGATGTACATATTATACTATATTATTACTGTTTTTCATTTATCATTACTAAATATTACTACATTATTACTGTATTAATGAATAATACTGTCTTTAGAATGTGTTTGGGAAGCATATATTAATGAATATATATCATACATAGATATTTTAAAACTGCATCAATAATTCATGGTTTTTTAGGATTTGCGAGAGGGGAAGAAACGTAACCCCCATGAATAACAGGGATACTGTAAATAGATAATTTTGCTGATACTTACTCCTCTCTGTGCCAGTACTCTTTTCTCTCTCCTTAGAAATAGTGCTGGCATATGTACTGCACAGTAATATATATAAAATTCACATAGCACTTATTAATAAAATAAAACTTCCATATAAAAATTAATATTAAAACTTAATAAAGTGTTTTTATCTTACTTTACCCTTAAAATTTTTAATATTTTTTATATAGTCTCCATATTTGATGTAGAATCAGACTGTATTCAAAAAAATACTTTCAGCTAACTAAGGAATAGTGACATGAAAAGGAATATCGTCTCATGTCCTCATATCTTAAAGTTCAAATGGCTGAAATAAACGACAGCTATGAATGAGAAAACATAAAATCCAAATCATTAATATCCTGCAATGAAACACAAAATACAGTAAGTTATTTTAAAAATTAACACCCTTGCTCAAGATGAATTTTTACACCATTCAGTGCATTAATTCGTACAATTAATATTTCATTATTGGTCTATTTTTCCTCATTTTCTTTCTCTCTCTTGTCAGGTTGTTAAATATCATATTTTTTTATTTTTAAAATTCAGCACAGCAGAACTAACTTAGTATGATTAAACTTTTGTAAATTTATAAAATATTAAGTGCAAATAGAAAGTTTGGATGTCTTTAATTAAAATTTCAAGTTTTATTTACCATATTTGCCTAAATATATTCCAACCATGCATCCTTAAATATACTGTACAAGGGAAAAAGACTTGTATATAAGATGGCTCATGTATATGAGCCTGATATACTGGAATTTTTTTTTTTTAAATTTTATTTTAAATGTTTTTGCATAAAATGGGAAATCACAAAAAATTCAAAGTTGTATACTGAATAGTAGCAACAAGCGTATTGATGCTCAAGGCAGTAGTACCATTGTCTCAAAAGAGGTAAATAAAAGTAGTCTGCAGAGTAGTGATTAATTGAATTTGAGTTGCATTCCAAACAGGATGTATAGGTACCACTGTATAAATTTTGTTGAAAACCCTCCTAAGGGAAATACCTCACAAACTTTTATAGAAACTCGCATAAGTGTCTGATACAATTACTGAAATTTTATCATTATGAAAATTATTTTTAAAACAGCAGAAAGAAAAAATATGGAATTTGGGAAGTTTCTGAATGTTCAGGTATTATATATTTATCTAAGAAAAAGTTTTTTTATATCTTTGTTCCCATACCTGATCTTCCATGAGAGAAACTAAGGGTGAGATAACAAGAGACAAACGCTTGTAATGTTTAGCATAGATGTATGCAGGCAATTGGTAACACAATGATTTTCCTGAACCTGTTGGCAACACTACTAAAGTTGATAAACCTGAAGGAAGAAAGATACATGAAACACAAAACAGAAATGCATTCACTATTAATTATTTATATGAACAAAGAGACATAAAGTTAATAATAAATGCAAAAAATTATATTTGAGATCAACAAATTCTCACACATTTATAATAAAAATTATTTATACGTAACTCTGATAAAGATAAATATGAAATTGAAATTTAATGAATAAAAAATTTAACTTTATTCGATTAATTACACTAAATATAAACAAGAAAGGTAACATATTTTATGGACAGCAGCACAGAGGCAACTTCATCACAAAAAATAGTTTCAGTTTGATGAAGCAGTACATTTTGATAAACAAAATGCACTTAATAGCTTCTTATTTTAAATTGAAATTAATACCAATTTGTTTTAAGGCTACTGCTTTAACAAGTTGCATTTTTTATAAAAAAATTAAGATAATTTTGTAAATTACCACTAAGAACTCGCATAACTGCAGTTTCTTGACCTTGTCGAAATTCCTGATATCCCATTTCATGTAAAACTTCAAAAACTTCTTCTGGAGTG
>KK115251.1:499169-519847 GCA_000611955.2 Stegodyphus mimosarum | reverse complement strand
TTTTTCCGTACAGTGTTGCCATTGCTCGCTTTGAAATCATTTAGTTTGTTAATCAGAAATTCGTTGAAATGTTACAAAACATAAAATCGATAATAAAGCAAATTTCAAATTCAAAATTAGGGCTTCCAGATGCCCATATTCGCAGTAGGATGACGTCATTCAAAATTCAATGGCTCTAGGTTTTATCACAATGCGAGAAACATGCATACATTTATGCAGATTTTTCATTTTTTAAAATTTAATGCAGAGCGATAACATTTAGTGGCAACAATTTGAAAAGTGAAACGGGCATTCAGAGTGAATCGACGCAAAATCGCAAAACGAAAGTAATAGTCCTTTGGGACTAAATCCCTTTGGACTAAAAAAACCCGAGATGCAGTGTAATGTAAAAATATACAAAATTACACGTGGTTTCTCATGTATAACATAACCCACATTGTTTCAAATTGGTACAAAACTATAACTAAGATATAAAAAAATTGGGTTTCAAACATAAAGGTCAGAAGACAGATATGTCTCTATAACAGGTCACAGACAAGAAAAATTCAGTAAGGGATAAGATCACTCTGACAGTGATGCAGGATGCATACTAACAGTTCATACAACATAGGAGATCATTCATGAGCTCTTCAAGAACAATCACCCTTTTTTTCTGTAGCAATGATAACAGCCGTGGAAGTATTAGTTTCCGGCAATATGCAGTTAGACATCAGAGAATGTTTTACGTTCGTTCAAAAGGATATAGGTCGGAGAACCATGTGGGCCAATTCCTGCAGCAAATATCTTCATTCCCCAGTAACTTTGTTAACAACCATATAGGATAAGATACAGTGCTGTCCACAGCATTCTGGAAAAGATGCATCTGAAGAAGTAGAACTTCAGTACAACAATGAATGAATCTTCTTGAAAATGTGAAACTCTTTATCAATCACCAAGTATTTTACTAACCCAAACACGAACTTCACCACTCCCAAAACACATGCCTTTTGACTATATTGTAGAGTTGACTATATGTTTTTTACTCTAATTAGCTTCTGTTCCTAATTTTCAGATTTTTATTAACTGTTAGGATGAATAGTCCTTCATGGTGTAACTTTTCCAGTCATGGCATAGCTTGGACATTACCCACTTGAGCATCAAGTAACCGAGTCATCCGTGAGTATATGGGGGGTGGAGGAACAGGATGAAAATCGAGAGGCAGAACTTTTCATGTTTTAAAGTATACTTTTCTTACAGTGTCTTGATCCTCTGTGCCAAAAATTGCTTATAAAAATGATCAGCAGACACATCACTGCTGCATGGAAAAAATTTTCCTTTACTTATTTTTAAAACAAAGTTTTCACATTGAAACACATTGTAAGGTTTATCCTAATTTTATTAACAGTTATTTTAAGTTATGCTTCTTTCCTATCAATTCTAGTTTCAGCTTACAATTTCCTACCAGAATGTAATTTCAGAAACACAGTGAATGCAAATGAGTAAGAGTACTATTTAAGTCCATGTTTTAACGACTCAAGAGAGAGTCCGATTTCCTGACTGGCACACGCTTGCCTTTTGGCTACATCTCTCTTAGCTATTATTAGGTTCAGCCATACTTTAGGCCCTTGCTTGGCTTCGCCGATTTAATTAATATTTAGAGGTCAACTACTTAGAATCCTGATAGCTTCGACTATAACTTTCAGTTAGCTTTAGTTAAGCTTAATTAGTTTAAATTCATAATTATTCAAGTTCAAGCCCAAGTGGAGGCTTTGTGTATACTCTGAGTTAGAAGTTGCTTGTAATTATTCTGAGAAATAAAGGGTAGTTAACCCTTCTTAAGTCTTATGTGTTTGTTCACACACTTAAGCGATTATTCGTTTACTAGTGTTTTGTGGAGTTCAAGGTTAAATAAGTCAAATCCCACAACACTCTTCTTAATCCCTTTATGACAGGTGTGTCATATATGCATAAGCAGTTAATCCTCTTGTGTGACAGCATGGCACTTAGCTCATCTCACCTTGGAGACTGTGTATTGTTGCAATAGTACGATCTCGCAAGATGAGGTATTTCGTATCACTAAGCCTGACTAAAAAAGAAAAACATAAAATTTTTTTCTATCAGTTATTTTGATTTTTTCTGCAATAATATCTAATAGTAATATAATCATAAATACAGAGATTCTGAAAAATTTTTAATTAAACCTAAGTGCAAAATAATATATTTGACTCATTTTGGTGAAATGTCGTAAAAAACTTACTTAAATGTCCATCTAAACATATGTAAAACATACTAAAATATATGACTGAATATATAGAATAAATGATTCAGAAAGAATGAATAATAATGTGTGTGATAATCTAGTCGCTTTCATTAGTTATGAAACATTTTCAGGTCGAATGTTTTAATTCCACCCCAGTAGAATAAGTAATCCTAGGAATCCTCTCATTTTAGGCACATCTACAAGAGTACGTTTATTTTAGATGAATATGGATTTTCATTCATCTTTCGTTCATAGAAATTATTAGTTTCTTCAACTATTATGTTAAATAGATTATCGAAAAAAATGTTGAAAAATCAATTTCATTCACATAACTTTACTTCTGAAATTCCCATAAATTCATAAGGCTTCAATTACTTAACCAATTGAGTTCCTGATGGAGTAGCCACTGTTCTGCTTGATCGTGAGGTGAAAGCAAAGCAAACTTCCAATTCAGTTTTGAGAAAATTATGGTATCAAAACCACTATCCGCACTTAGATCTATAGTTTTCTGCGTCAAAATAGTCACTCATAGGCTCGAATGGACACTGTTGGGCTTTATAATTCGAATATACTCTTCTAAAAACTTCTTTCTCTTGGACATTGCACTATTAGTTTAACTCTCATACCTGGTGCAAAAAACTTGTGTCTACTATCTAAAGAAGATGCACAGTGAATACAAACCAGAGTTCCTAAAATCATAGCTCCACTTCCAATCTTTGCATGGGAAAAAACAAAAATCAAATTTGAAGTTTTGGAAACTGTTCAATGTTTGTATCACATGAAAGCAACAGCGCATCAGCTGGGTTTTGTTTACTTTATATCATCTGCTCGTACATCTAAACGATTCACCAGAATCGGAAAGTACCTCATGGACATAAGGTCAACAATGTATATGAACTTAATGGACATGGAACTTAATGCACTCTAGTGATTTAAAAAAAATTCTAAAAGAATGAGATGTTTGAAAGTGCATATATGCCACATGTGCCTGGAAGATCAATTCAAGCAGGGATGCACCAATGCACCAACAGCTGTTAGTGACATTTGGGATTGATGCACATATCACACACCCATCTGCAGAGGGTTTTTGGTTCATTTTGGCAAAGTAGGCAAATCAGAATTTTATGAAAATGCATTTATCTGTCAATCCACGAATGTTGCAGGCACAGCACCGAATTAGCCTTTTGAAATTCAACATTGATCTTTATGTTTGCTGCTTATCAAGTGTTCTTAGGTGATTGTGATAAAAGCTTTGTCCGAATTTACTTAAGTCTCTGTTTTTTTTTTTTTTTTTTTTTTTTTTTTTTTTTTTTTTTTTTTTTTTTTAAATTTAGACAGGTTTACGGCAGAAAAGTAGAAAAAAAAAAGATAAATGTTTTCTTATAGATGTTTCTTGTGTTTTTAATGTAGTTAATTTGTTGCTCCTTTATGCAGTTTTCAGTGTTTCATTATGGGTGTTTCTTGCATTTTTAATTTTATTAATTTGTTGCTTAATACTTCAGTGCAATGCCATTTTTTAAACTGGCTACTGTTTTTCATGCCTGAGGTTGGCGAAAAATTAATCAACTGACGACTTTGTGGGACAGGCAGATAATCTGAAGGTACTTTTTTTTTTTTTTAATCGAAACTTTGGATTGTTAGCAACCAAGTTTCCTCAACTTTCCTCAGAATCTGAGCTGCAAACTTTCTAAGGAAATGAAGTCTTATTAGAAGCAAGTACCTTGAATTTTTCTGAGCAATTATATTAGCTGAATCCTTTAGTGACTTAAAATCCATGTCAATGGTTTGGTTTGATTTAGTTTATCGATTGCCTAAGGGAACGGATGCCTTTGTGGATGAGTTTCAAATGGAAACTGGCTCGTATACACGTTACACATGGGGAAAAAAAAACGTGCATGCAGCCAGCCCCTTTATATGGATTTGAACCGATGTCTGAACTACCAGTGTTTAGCGATTTTACTGCTTGCCACTGGTGGGCTAAAATCCATATCAATGCAATATAGTGTAACTTGTGATGTTGTAACTGTAGAAGTATCATAAAAATAAATAAGTACTGCTTTCAAAAGAGTTATACCTTTCTCTTTTGAAACATGATATAATATTCAGTAGATCGCTTCATTCCCTCAGATGTTATTTCAACATTAGCATTAAAGAATGTTTTACATAAGTTTTCACAGTTTCAAAAATTTTAAAAATAAGAACTATTCCATAAAATTTATTTTAGAACTGAACTGATATCTGCATTTTACTTTAATATGACAATAACAGGATGCAATTGAAATAAAAAAAATATGACTAACAGTATCTTAAAAAGAAAGTCCATTTAATATAAATGAAATTTAATGTTAATAATATGTTTCGAGTGTCAGAAATTATACAACTTAAATATTCTTTCAAAAAGTGATTTTTATCAAAATACAATAAAATAAAATATTTTAAACATGGACCATAAAAAGTTACTGACATAAAAACATTTTGTAATGAAATTAAGTTATAACAGAAACTTATTATAATTAAAAAAAAAAGAACCTGCTGTTACTATTTACTGAAGTAAAATAAGAGAAAATAATTGTTTCATTTGCAAATAATTGAAAAAATATCAATTTTAATTTGACATATGAATACCAATCAATTTTAAGAATAAAAAATAATACTTAGTACAGTTTTTATTGGATACTAATTTTTGTGCGATAAATTTAAGATACTTTTATAATTAAAAAAAAAAGAACCTGCTGTTACTATTTACTGAAGTAAAATAAGAGAAAATAATTGTTTCATTTGCAAATAATTGAAAAAATATCAATTTTAATTTGACATATGAATACCAATCAATTTTAAGAATAAAAAATAATACTTAGTACAGTTTTTATTGGATACTAATTTTTGTGCGATAAATTTAAGATACTTTTCCAGTATGCACATGCCTTCTTTTTAGCCCCTGTGAAAGCCAAATATATGCAGACAGCCTACAATAGCATCATCTGGGGACTACGTATATATGTACAATTTGCACAAAAAAAAAAAATGGGACTGTTCTATTGGATCGACTATCAAAATTTGACTTGCGTTTTCCCTGTCTCGAAAGTGCAACTTAGGATATATATTAGATTTATATACAGCATTATTCTAACACAGGTATCTGGGCACAAAATCAGACTTCTGAAATAGCATACCAATTTTTTTCCATACTCCGATTCTACGACTAAAATTATTCCAAAGTGCCAAGTTTTGTAAAAATCGCATGAGTAGTTTTTAAAAAATTAGCTTCTCCATCTTAACTGAATTTGGTATATATTTATAATTATCTCTTTTTTTATTAAGCTTATTTGATTATTCTTTCTACATTTTGAAATTTAAGTTCATTCCAAATAAAATTCACCCATTTTTTTATAATTTATTTTTAAAATTTGTATTTTTAAATAATTAAAAAAATTTTTTGAAAAAAATGTTGTATATATATACCTATAAAATTTTTAATATCATCTTAAAGTAGATGTATTTATAGGCACACCTGCAAAATATTAGAGTTTTTTCATTCAAAATTTTCTAAGATATACATGAATTTACATACTGGCGCATTTTGAAATTTGGCATATTTGTTATAAGCGATAATAATGCCAAATAAGGTTTACGTACTTTGTTAAAAATTATTTGAAAGTATGAATGATGAACTTTTTTCCGTTCGTGTATAATGAAAAAAGGAAAGGAAAATCGGTTTTTATAAATTAAGAAGTTTGCTGAATGAATTATTCTTGGTGCAAACTGAAAAAAATGCACCAAGATAATTTAAATTTCTCCCTAAATTTTCCACTAAAAATTACAAAACTTAATATCTAAGTATAATTTGAGTCACAGAATCAAAATACAGAAAAAAATTGGTATGTTATTTAAAAAATAATCTAATTTTGTGTAAAAATACCTATGTTAGAATAATGCTCTATGTAAATCTAATATATATCGTAAGTCGCACTTTCAAGACACAGAAACGGAAGTTAAATTTCGACAATTGGTCCAGTAGAATGCGAGATATAGAACTATCCCCCCTTTTTTATGGTGTCAAAATGTGTGGTAGGTGCATAATGGAAAAGTACCAGATTTAAAAATAGAAGAAAATGCAAAAATAATGATGCCATAAAACTTACCTATTATCTTCCCATCATTAGTTGTGTCATACAAAGGCTTCACTGTTTTACCACCAATATCAACGCTCTCACAATTCAGTGGATCCGAACTTTCAATATTTCTAGGAAAAGCTTTCATAATCTCATCTGTGACTAGATTACTTTCATCAGATACAGACGGAGTCTGTAAAATAGAAGCTAAAAAAAGGAAAATAAATTAGAAGTTTTTATTGCTACGTAATAAAAAATAAGAGATTTCACAGTAAGAAGAGCTTAGATAATTTATTGATATAGTTACCATATTTTCCAGTGCATAATGCGCACCGGTATGTAACACGCATCTATAATTTCAAGCTACTTTTTTTAAAATTTCTAGGTATATTCACTGCATAATGTACACATAATTCTTTATGAAAAAGTTAAGTAGTTATAAAAAATTATGAAATCTATTTTGAACATGTACATCTTGAAAAAAAAAAAAAAAAAAAAAGAGAGAACATTTCTACATTTCCCGTTCTACATCCTCATTGTTATGTAAAAGTTGTATGATATGGATTAATCTAGAAATGATGCAGTTTAGAAAACATTATTACTATTTTTAGAATAGAGAGGGAAAATACCCAAATTAAAATGAGGAATTAAGAGGCTATTGCTAATATAAGTTATATTTTGATTTACACACTGTTTTACCTCACAGATATATACATACATATATATATATATATGCATCTAAGAAAAAAATAAAAAAATATTCCATCAAAATTTTCATAAAATCTTTTCCCTTTTGTATGACACTTTACTTAGAGATTTAGACTGAAAAAATTTTAAAAAGTTACTTTCAAATATTTTTACAGTTTTTGATCCAAACGTGTCAGGTTTTATTCCTTTCGCAAGAGCAGCAGCTTCTTCCAGAGTGGGAAGTGGAAGGTCAAAATCCTCTTCTTTAAACATATTTTCTACCAATGCTTAAAAAAAAAAAATAAAAAAAAAAAAAAAAAAGAATTTTATTTAATAAAAATGAAATTTAATATTTCTTTTAAATAGAATCATATTTCAATAAAAGTAATCAGTTTTATGAATTATACATAAAATTTACGTTTGTTTGAAGGACACTGTCTAGCCCAGTGACCTGACTGACCACACTTGAAACAATCACCATGTGCCTGTGAAAAATTTGCAGAACTTCCCGTGTCTTTTTTCATTTGTTTCCACTTTTTCCATTTCAATTTTTTGATATTAATAGAATGATGCCCACGAGAAAATTTTTTTTTCTTGATATTCAGTCTTACAAAGTTCTCATTGACAGTTCCAGAAGACATTTTTCTAAAAATAAATAAATAAAAAGTTAGACAGAACTATGGTATATATTTTTTTTACTTTTTTTTTAAAATAAAAATTACATGGCACTCATTGAATATGAAAGTACACAAAATCCAGTAGCTTTGCATACTTTACATTCCAATGAATTAAATATCTAGCTTTTTCATTCAATTTTAATTTATATTTTTTAATTAAAACTGCAATAACCACATGATCATAAATTAAATAGTATGGCTTTCTGTATTGAAGGCCACATTTGTGTGGAAAGTGTAGTTCAAAGTTTGGGGCAACCAGTGACCTTTTTCATTAGAATTTTGTTTTTAATGTTTTATGCATGTGCATTTGAAGTCTTTTCATAATAAAACACATGAGTCCCAATTCTTAATTTAATTTTATCACTAAATAAAATACCTCCATATCGAAAAGCAACCATTTATTATCATAACTCATAATAATTTGGCTCTGCAGCTGCCTTTTCGTTTGTCATACTTCTGAATTAAAACCATATCAAAACATCATTGATTTTATACCTAGTGAATAATTTATCCCCGACGTTAATCTGGCAAATCATTATTTAATATTTTTTGCTTTTATCACCACATGGTTACCAACACACAGCAGCTTGAGAAATAACACATGCAGCAATATCTAAACAATTTTTTTGAAAAATGTTTGTAATTGAACACCAAAGAGCATGGTGACCTTTTTATATTGACATTACGTTTGGCAATGATTAGATTTCAATTAACTGCACTACGAAGTGTTCACTGAGCTGATGAGGAGAAATTTAACAAACATTTCTTTCCATATGCAAACAATAGATATTATAAATGAAAATGAGATAGATAGACAATAAATTTCCATATGCAACAATAGGTTTTGTAAATTAAATGGAGGTACAGGCTGCAAGATTATATTTAACACTTTTGAATTCAGAGTAATTCATTTGTTAATCAGATGAGACCAGCACCAGAGCTATTGTGGCCATACCAGGTAGCAGAATTCAAGGGAGGCAAAAATCTTTAAAATTTAGGGAAGCACCGAACAACAAAATTAAGAGATGGCAAAAAATTTAGAGAAGGAACAGGAATGCAAAATTTTTAGAATTTAAGGAGGCATTTGGCAGCAGAATTTAAGATCCACAGAGATTGTATGGACCTGCAAAATGTCTAGCGCTGGTCTGATGCATATATGAGAATTTATTTATTCACCACTCGGGTAAGTCTTAAGCATGAGCAGGAAATAGGCGCAAGTATAATACATAACTATACTAATATAATACAGACTTAACTTCATCAGCATGCAATAGAAGCAAGACAGAATTTGGTGAAACAATATGTCTTTAGTTACCAACCTCATGATACATCGCCAATAGAGTAGACATCTTGACCATATAATGGTTTCAAACACCCAGGTGCATAGGCCCTAAGCCTCATCGAAAAAATTTTAAAATTTCAAAATGGAATGTTGCAAAATAACTTAATTATAAAAGTAATTTGTGATAAATAAATTATCAAAACCAAAGTCACAAACATAATTCACATGAGCAGAAACAGGAAAATAAATTACACCATACGTAAGTGTTAATTTGACGCTGCTACTCATTTTATGAGCAGGCATAGTAGCTTTGAAAATTAGGAACAAGATCTACAAAACAAAGAACATACTATTTAGGCAATTAGTCATTTAATATGGCCATGGTTCTTTTGATGCTATATGAGTTCTTGAAGTTGTTACAGATTCGAATTGAAGGATTATTAATTTCCCCCTTGCATTTATGAGAAACTCTTGCCAAATGATAATAATGTGTCCTTAACTGGATAATTTTCAACTTTGCATCCATTCTGTTGTTGCGAATATACCACAAAGAGTCTGTAATTTGCTGAAGAAGTTCTGGGCAGTTTAGAGTTGTTTTACAAGAAGAGGCCCAAACTGGACAGCCATAGCAAAGTATGTGACACAGACCGGATTTATGAATGAGTAACTTACTAGCTATAGATAGAATGCTGTTTGAGCAATCAAGGGGTAATGTATCGTGGACAATGGCTAATCTTTATGATGATGCTGTGAATTTGAAGATTTTCAGATATCGCAAACAAAAAGCAAAATTTTCCAGTTAATGGAATTCATGAAAAAATATGGAAAATTGGTAATAAATAAATATGATATAACAGGAGTTTTTTATTGTGATGACATTGTTTCCAATTATCAATCAACTAACGAATGGCAAAACCTATAATATGCTTCTAAATCCAGAAAATATTTTTACTGATAGCGAAGAAAGGGGCAGAGAGGATATTAGAACGAGAAAATTTAATAGGAATTCTTGACAAGCGAAGAAAGCGGTAGAGTAGATATTAGAACAAGAAAATTTAGTACAAATTCTTGACATGGCAGCAATTACAGGACCTTGAACAATAGAGCCTTTTAACAGCACAAGAAATTATGTCTATAGCATTAAAGAGAAAATATCAGCACAAAAACAGAGCAACTTAAACAACTTACATTGAAAGAAATGTTTAATAAAACAAATAAATAAATATTGAGTTTTTTTTTTTTTTTAAATTTTGATTCCCTTAAAGTCATAAATGCTTTATTATTTCATAAACCACTATATCATAGTTTTAACTTTATAATTTCTACATATCATCTTACTAGATTTAAACTGATAATAGAATATCCAGAAAAATTCCCAAATTTGGAATCGCTGAAATTTCAAGTCTGGAACTTGTGCTTAGTATTGTATTACATTACTGAACCAAAAAATTTGAAACATTTTTTTTAATAATATACAACATATAATATACGATAGAAAAAAATAAAGAGAGAAAATTTAAAATAAATAAATTATTAAAAACTTAATATCTGTAGGATTTACATAATAAAGAATATTTTTACAATATTTTTTAAAACATCAATTTAATATCCAGTTCCTTTTATTATTGTAAGTGAGATCTTCAATTATACATAAATATTTGCATATTACATGTTCAATTACTCTTGGTATTTAAATTTGTATAACTTAATTTTTTTTTTTTAAAATAAAACAGAAATCACATACTTTTCTAAATGAGCAGTTTGTTTTGACTTTTTAAGCACAGGGAAATCCTCAGAGTGTTCTTTCTTCAATTTTCGTTTTTTAGAAATTTTTATTTTAACGTCTTTTTCACAAACATTATTATGACTCTCATTTATAGTTGGTGAACTACCATCTAAAATTTCATTTTTATTAAGTGGCATACAAGTTTGTCCATTGTTTACATTATTTTCAAGCTTCATATCCATTTCTTTAGATTTGATAGAACTGCATGATATATCATCATCTGATGTAGCAAAATCTGTCTGCTTCTCTTTTGCCCTACTGGGACTTGACTCATTATTTTGATTATTAGAAATCTCATTTTTTGGAACTTCGTATTCAGAATAGGTACATGTTTCATTTTTTTCAACATATGATGTAACATCAGTGCTTGTGTTTCTGAAAACAGACAAAGTTTTTTCCTCTTCCTCCCCAGAAGTATTTTCTTCAGAAAGTACTTTATTTGAATTGTTCAGGCACCTTTCGAACCACTCTCTATCAATTTCTTGATTAAAATGCAAAGTCCTTTCAGAACTATTTAAATTAATGGCAGGTGACAATATATTAATACTTTTGACTTGTTTAGGTGCATCATAACAAATCATTAAATTCTTAGTCCCATTATCTGCTTTATATTCCAGGTCAGAGTTAATTTCTGTTAATTCGGTGCTACCTTTTTCATTTAATGGAGCAACATTATTTAAATCTATATGGTTTCCGTTTTGTGAAATTCCCTTTTTTTGATGGATAGAAGAAACTACCTGAAATAAAATAAAATTAATTTAAGAGATTCGTTATCTGTTTTATTATAGTTATATAAAACTATTAGACTTATATGAGTTAAAAGAAATTACCAATTATAAGAAATTTTTTTATACATGTAGTTGAAATAAACATATTTTACTTTAAAATTTAGTGTAGAAGACTTTCTTCTTATCTTATCACAGATTTTATTTGTTGCAGAGTCAGAAGTTTTCCCTCTGGATATCTTTAGCTGAGATTTATTTAACTTGTAACTCCATACATCA
The DNA here is from genome assembly GCA_000611955.2 of Stegodyphus mimosarum. Taxonomy (NCBI): domain Eukaryota; kingdom Metazoa; phylum Arthropoda; class Arachnida; order Araneae; family Eresidae; genus Stegodyphus; species Stegodyphus mimosarum. The sequence continues at coordinate 508,060 of KK115251.1, read as the reverse complement.
TCCTATTTCATGAATAATTTATGTAAAAAACTAATGAAAACAACACAAGAAAACACAGAAATGAGAGAATTAGACAACTTCATTTGAGCAAACAAAGGGAAAAAAAAAAAAAAGAAAGAGAGATAGATGTATTTAAAAAGCTTACCTTTACAAGTTGAATGGTTTCAGATTTCTCATTTCGTAATTTCCAATAATTTCGGTATGCATCTAAAAACAAACGGAGAGAGTATACTCACACATTTACATTGTCCAGATATTTACATTGTAGTAAATGAATATATGATGCTATGAACATACCTTTTATATTTTTAGAGGCATTTTTAATATCGTCCTGAAAGTAAAAATAGAAGAAAAGAGAACATAAAATATGCAATGGATAAATTTTGGTTACATTTGATTAAAAATCATAATTAAATACAGAAACTCACTTTGCTAGGTTTTCGTAAGTTTCTTTTTAAAAAATCTTGCTCCCATGCTTTAATTTCAACTTTTAATTTTTCTAATTCGTTATTTTGCTCCATTAATACTAACCTTCCAAAAATTTTAATTTTACTATTGACATTTAGTTTCAGGGCACATATCATCCTACAGGCTTTGAAGAAATAAAAATAATTTAAAAGTGCATTCAATGCCTATTTTAAAAATTGTTTCCATTTTTTGCTTATGAATTCTGACAGAAAAGTTCCAGATCAGAAATGATTGTTTACATGAACCAACTTTTAAATGACAGACAGTCAAAGCAGACAGATGTTTTGTTTGCATCCGCCAACTTTTAACTTTCCCGGTCAATTAAGATAAAACATTAACGGTTACAGCTTCAACAAGAACATTATTGGCAAAGTAGGAATAAGGGACTGTAATTTGGAAAATAGTGAAGTGTTAGGCTTTTGTTTGCATATTTAAAAAATAAAACATTTATTTAGTTTCATATTAACATTAGATTATATTTACATATACATATTTACATATACAATATTTACGCAAATAGAGACCCCGCAAAAGAGATCTTTTTCTTACAAACACACTGCTCATATGCATATGCATTATGAATTATCAATGCATATACAATCAAAATTATATAATTATCTCATATGCTATCAAAATTTCCATACGTTGCTAAACATCGAGCAACGAACGAGAGAGCCACTAGGAAGAAGAAGATCTTTGCATTGAATGAAAAAGACGTGGCAATGTTTACATCTAAAACTCGGAACATGTGTTTTTGCGTAATCACGCTCGCTGAGCGTATTGGTAGCAAAGCTGTGGATATCTGATTGAAAATTATGAATGACAAATTTTGTTTTGCTATTGATAGAGGTGGTACTTTTACTGATGTTTTTGCTGTATGCCCTGGAGGTAAAATAAAAGTCTTAAAACTTCTTTCTGATGATCCGGCAAATTATGAGGATGCCCCTCGTGAAGGTATACGAAGAGTCCTTTCGGAGGTAATTTTATTCGGGCTCTCATACTTTTTTTATTCGAGAAATGTCGGCTAAACCCCACCTTTAGTGAGATAATCTCTCGAATGCGAAAATGGCGAAATAACTTTTTATTTCCCTTATAGCTACAATGAATGGCGGTAACATGTAGGTGTTACTTGTGCTGCTTGAATATGATATACGTTTCAACTCAGATACATTTTGCTGTCAACAGTCAAACGCTTGTCAAAATTCAATGTGCCTCTTATTCTTCACTTTAGCTGAAAGAAATAATTTCATATTAAAAAAGTATTTCATAGGAAATATGTTGTCACGAATAATGCGATATAGGTTTTATTAGTACTTGATTAACTTGACGTCACTTTATTCATGATAACGTATTTTCATAATATACTTCACAAAGAGACAATAAACAATTTCCAATATAAAACTTTATATTGGAACAAGAACATATCAAGGAATCATCAGTCATATCATCATAACAGTCATATCATATATATTTTATCAGTCATGTCAAGGAATCTTATTGGCCTTCTAAAAACTGATATAGTTATTGTAGATTATGAGAAAACTATTTCAGAATTAAAAAATTAAGAAAGGACACCATTATTTTATTCGATTTAATTAATAGAATCATACAATTATGTAAACATAATTAGATATATGTATTATGACGGTATGTGTTTTCTTTCATGGGTGTTGAATCTCAAGGATATGCTTATCTAGCAAGCTAATCAATTTATTTTGCTTAATAGTTAGCTACACATGATATAAAAAAAAACACACAGAATAATAATATTGGCCTTTTAAAATATTTAGAATTAACTACCTTGTGCATTGTTTAAAATTAACAATTTGATTTTGATTGTTTAAAATTTGAAAATTATCCATTTGATTTTGCACACTGTGTTTAGCATCCAATAATTCCTATGTTGCAGCTGTGTTGTAACATTTATAGTTAGCCTGATATCTCTTTTGTGTTAACTGTTTGTTATGCTTTAATAGTGTAGTGATGTTGAATAATCATATTAAACTGTTAACAAAAAAATTACATATAAACATTTTATGATATACTACATATGTGTCAGCAAAATTGCGGAAAAATAATTTAAAAATATAACTGTCAAAAAAAACCTATGTATGTTGTAACCTATGTATGTAAAAACCTTTGTATATGTTGGTTTAGTGAACTATTCAAATAAGTATTAGGCATTGTAGATATTAAGGGCTGATGTAGGCAGTTGTTTAAAATGTCCTTGAAAAGGAGTTCTTAATTTTCTACTTTGCTTTCTATTCCACCTTAAGATTTAGTTTTTCTTATCTTAAGTATAATAAAATTTAAAAAGTGGGGAGGGGAAGAACTTTTGAGATTATTTAAGTTGGTTCTTAAATTTTATTTCTTTTAATGCTGTTTCCTGAAGTTGAACAAGGAGTTTACTGATTTATTATCATGCAACTTTTGAGTATTTTGCTTTTCACATAATTTCTTCTTAATGTTACTAGATAACTTTGCATTCAAAAGTTTGTCAATGACGATTTACAATTTTCTTTTGAACATCATGTAAGCTGGAACTAGATCATTTCCTGACTTTGGGATATTTTGATATTCTATCAACTTACTTAATGTTTTTGTTATACTCCATTAATTTTTTTCATTATAGTTATAGCTATTCTGATCAGTCATCTGACCATGCCATTAATAAGTGAGTAGTGAGAAGTAATAAATACATAATTACAATTTCATTCATATGAAAATGGTCTGTGGGCTTAGATATTAAATGGTACATTTTCTGTGATCACAATATTGATTCCAAATTTAAAAAGGTAAATATAAGTTTATCAGCTCTATAGATTTGCAAATCTATTATTGAACTGGTAGATTTAAGACCATGTTGAGTGATAACATACATTTTTAAATTCCATTGCCTTAATTTCTAATGAGCTACTTACGACTAAGTTAAATTCCAGATGATCTTTACACGTACGTTACAAAGTCTTAGATGTGGAATTGTTGGAACTTTGGCAATTGTGGATTTTGAAAATTTGTGCATTTTAGGTGATTAGTTTTAATCTAATATGATAATGTATTGAAATTATAAAATTAAAAATATACTATAGCTTTTATAAATGCAGGTGACCCCCAACTTTTGCACATTTTTAAAATTAAAATTTTTTAGATATTTGCTGGTATTTCAAAAATTGTTCACTTCCACACAGTTGCTTCCATGGGGCATGGTAGTTTATGCTAATTCACACATTGCTTTCTAGACCAGACTTCTTGGAATCTCACATTACTAGAATTCTGAGCTCAAAACAATGCCCTTTCCACTTTTTCAATTGTTCAAGCTGAGGTCTTAATTTGCATGAAGATTGGAAGACTAGGCTAAAAGAATATTTAATAAAAATATATTTACAGGTGCCCCTTGTTGAAAATTGGTGATTTTTAGTGGTAAATAGACACCGAGTTTGTGCAATTCTTTGACTTATTTTTGCTTTGTGTAGTGACAGTTTTTGTAGCCAAAATATCAAATTAAAGAATTGCATAAACACAGTATCCATGTACACATCGACCTATTTTTACTTTAAAAAAAAATCAGAGAATTGTACAAACTTGGCATTGCGCACTCCCTTGACTTTTTCCATGTACAAATGGATCTATTTTCACTTAAAAAGTCAAAGGAGCAGCCAATTCTACACTTAGAGCCAAAAAAGAAATATATATATATATAACCTCAATAAACTACATTTTAAATCACAATGAAATAACATAGAGAAATTCATCGTAGCACTATACAAAAGAAATATCTACTTACCTTATTTAGAAATTTTCTTGTCTTCAGTCAAACAAAATTCCTTAACAGCATCCAAAAACTTCCTAAAACTATCTGAACTAGAATATGTATACCGATATTATCACATAAATACACAAAAATAAGAGTAAAAAATATTCTCTGTAGTGCTGGTATCCTCCGACGTTCGATCGTATGCTTTTCCTTCATACAAACAGGATACTTATAATGGCTACTAAGTAAAGCTTCATTTATCCATCAGTCAATTAATGCGTTTTTCCCTTTGTTCCAAATCGTACAAAAATTCAAATTAATCTTAGCACATTTAGCCATTTTACTGCATAAACCATAAAATAAGCAATGTACTTCCTAACCAACATCCAACACACAAACAAGCCCTTGCAAATCATTTCCTATCATTCAAATTCACTGCAATCACGGAATAAATGATGTCATGATAGGGTTTCCATAACATTCAATTACTCAGGTTATCATAAATGAAATAACTTGGTGATAAATGAAACAACAACTTAGCGATAATCCAAGGGGCACCTTTAAATATACTATAACCGAATATTCTAACATGGTGTTTCAAGCAAGTAGCGGCTAGTTTGAAAATTTAAATTGAGGTATTCTTTAGAGAATATTAAATTCTCTGTAGAATTGGCTTATGCAGATAAAGATGCTGCAAAAGAATTTACTTTCTAATCATTGAGGTATGCATGAATAATATTCAATGTAGATGATGCAGGTTTATTTAGGAAAAAAAGAAATTGCATGGTTGTACATTTTTATCAAAGGAAGAATCAGTTGCCTCTGGATGTAAAATTTCTAAAAAAACTGTTGACGTTGTTTCTTAGTTGGTGATTTAAAACTGAAGCCAATTTTAATTTATCAAGCAGAAAATCCCAGAGCCATTAAAATGGAATGATAAAGAATTGCTTCCAATCATTTGAAAATCAAATAAAAATGCATGGTTACCATGCTAATATTTAAACACTGGCTAATTTTTCGCTTTGTACCAGCGGTTAAGCAATATTGTAAAGATACAAATTTAGGATCCCAGAATACTCGGAAATCACTGTTGTGATCCTATCTCTCAATATTATTTGCCTCATACTCAAACAGTGATAGCTACATTTAAACAATATTATATGAGGATGGTCATGAATCAGGCCATCTCTCAATATTATTTGCCTCATACTCAAACAGTGATAGCTACATTTAAACAATATTATATGAGGATGGTAATGAATCAGGCCATCAAGTGGACCTACATTAAGTCATTTTTGGAACAACTATAATACATGAAATAGGATAATGAATATTGGAGACTGATTGGATCTACTAAGAGAGTCAATACTGAAAGTTTCCAGGAAACAATTATAATGTTTATTAAATCTCATTCAGTACATTTGTGAAATGAATATTTAATTGAACAACAAGATTTTAGTGAAATAGAGAATGAAAGTGAGGACAAAGGAACTGATAAAATTGTCAAGACTTTCCGAAAAATATGAATGAGGCCTTTCGGCAGCTTGACAAAGTTTTGACTGTCAAGGAAGAAAGTGATCCTTATAGATGTACGTCTCAAGTATGCAAGGCAATTGAAATAGGGGACAGGCCGTATATCTCAAGTATGCAGGGCGATTGGAAAAGACACAGCATGTTATAGAACTCTTTATCGAGAAATGGGAAGAAAAGGATGATATTCAACTAATTTTTGACAAGTTTGTTAAAAAAAAAAAAAAGAGCTGAAAGCACTTAAGCATCCCTTGTTAACTTGATTATAAATGTTGATAAATAAATATTTTAAAATACAGTTTCTAACATTTTTTATATCCCTCTAACTTCAAACATTCAACATTCGCACACATTTTCGGGAAACAGTTATGTGCAAAAATCAAGGGCTGCCTTAAGGAAATAAAAATAGTACGCTTCTGTTACCAGGACCCGATTCAGAAATGTATAGATGTATGTATGTGTATGCGCACACAGACACGTATGCACATATTTCTGAATCGGGTCCTGATAACAGAAGAGTCTCGTAAACATTTACCAAAAAGTTCAGTATTTATTTGTTTTATTAAATATTTCTTTCAATGTAGATTGTTTAAGCTATTTAATTTTTTATGCTAATACGTTTTCTTTAATTTGTTGAGAATTCTCACTAAGTTATCTGTTGAAATATTTTATTGTCAATAACCTCTTTGGCATTTTCTTCACTTTTGGTAGTGATAATTTCAAGATTTAACACTGTATTACAGATTTTGCTGTTTGTTAGTTGGTTGTTGATTAGTGTACTGTCACTGCAATAGAAAACTTCTGTTATATCATCTTCATTTATTATGACATCTCCAGATTTCTTCCATTAATTGAAAAATGTCACGTTTTGATTGTGACATCGGATTTGCTTCCAATGCTCCACATTACACAGAGATTTTGTGTTAAAATGTTTAAAAATTTTTGAACGGTCTTGTCACTGTTCAGAAAATTTAGCATAAATTTTAAAAAGACTACTTTATAGCTGCATTTTGACATGCAGTGCTCTGATACCCATTGGAAGAAAGAATAAACAGAGAAGTTATCTTTTACTAACGTAAAGTATAAGTCAAACAGTTGTGTATAATGAGGACTATTTTTGCATCATCTGGTAAGCCAACCAATTTCAAATATTGCCAAATTTCTGGTACGAAATAATTTCAAACCAATTGTTTGTTTATGTTTTATTTGAAAGATGGCATTTGACAATTATTTGATAGGGAAACTACTCCATTAAATACCCAAAATCATATATTCTTCCGATTATGAAAAGTTTAAATTTTTGTAGCATTTATATATGTCAAAGTTGTTAGTTCTGCTTTTTAATCTTTGACATGAATTGGGCTTTTCTGCAGAAGTTGTCGAGGTATTTCTGGGCACATGTCAGTGGAAAAGGCCAGTTTTGTCAGTGTTTTAAATTTTTATGGAGATAACTTTTCACTTTATTAAGTTTGATGGATTTGTCTGTTCAGCTACTTTAATATCATCTGAAGCATCTATTAACATCTCGCCATTTTAGAAATGCAGAAGTCCCTATTTATACACAATTGTTAGTATTATGATATTCTTCAGTGATGTTTCAAATGTATGCAATTGTGTTTTTCAGGTGTCTGTGGGTTATATGAATGAACTTTGATATCAGAAATGAAGTATTTTGAATTACTAATATTATTCAAGTTCAATGTAAAATGACCACTTTGTTTTCCAAATGTGCCGCATATGACTTAGCTCAAATTTTAACATTTGCACAGTTTATTATGGGCCCATTTTCAAATTTTGCTTACATATGCTGTCCCAGAAGAAAAGAAAGAAAATTCAAGATAATTTAATAAAGTTTCATTTGAACAATGCATCACATAACGATGACTATAAATATATGTATACAGTTTAAAATCTGAAGAAATGAAGTGAAACTTTTTAGGTATAAATCTTAAGAAATGTGATCGTACGCAAAAATGCCTGTCCCTTTCAAGTTTTATGTTTTTCAGCCTCTTTGTTTTGTAACCTAATTTATTTTTTAAATAAAGAAGATTAATTATTTTAAATCTAAACTATATTCACGATAAAAATTAATTAGAGAAGTTTTTTTCTTTAGCAAATCAATAAAAATAATTTTTCTTCCACTTCATGTCAAATCCGTTACCTTGAGATTATTTTACCCACAATTTGTTTGTAAATGTGCCTTATAGGGAAGAGTAGATATTTTTAGGTATATTTACAAACTAATTGTGGGTAAAACAACCTCTACCAGACTTGACATGAAGTGGAAGACAAATTATTTATATCTAAAAAAATTTTAATAGTTTTTTTTATATTTTAAATTCTAGAAATATATTTATAGTATTCTTTATGCAGTACGTTGCTCAAATTAAACTTTAAATATTAATTTATCTTGAATTTCCTTTCTTTTCTTCTGGGACAGGATATGTAAGCAAAATTTGAAAATGGGCCTATGTATCTTTTGCCTTTTAAATGTGACAGAATTTATGGAAAGAGCAATCATTAAACACTGCAATAAAAAATAAGTACTGGCTTTAAATGGAGTAGGTTGTCACCTTTGGCATTATAATTTTATATGATTAATGAATTTTGATTGCCATTTTTACCACTCATAAGTTTATCATATTCATAAGTTATTATAACATAAAAGGTTTTAAAAAAACATAAAAGGTTTTATTTAGTTTTGTAACTAAATATTTCTTGAACAATTAGTCTTAGATCCACAGTGCCAGCTTAAATAAATCAAAGTAGGTTTTTCAGATTAATTATTTTAAACACATGAGCTATTTTAATAAAAATAGAGAAAATTTGAATTTTTATGCGAGGTGGGTAAGAAGAATAAGTAAGTTGGTTTTAAAAAAACATAAAAGGTTTTATTTAGTTTTGTAACTAAATATTTCTTGAACAATTAGTCTTAGATCCACAGTGCCAGCTTAAATAAATCAAAGTAGGTTTTTCAGATTAATTATTTTAAACACATGAGCTATTTTAATAAAAATAGAGAAAATTTGAATTTTTATGCGAGGTGGGTAAGAAGAATAAGTAAGTTGCTCATTATCATGCGAAGACGCTTTGGCTGAAAGCTTAAAAAAAAAAAAAAAAAAACAAAAAAAAAAAAAGG
>KK115251.1:468456-491457 GCA_000611955.2 Stegodyphus mimosarum | reverse complement strand
GCATTGTTTTTCCTCAGGATGATGGCATCTTCCAGCAGGACAATGCGAGGTGCCATACAGCTGCCAGTGTACGTGCGTGGTTCGAAGAGCACCAGGATGAGTTTACCGTCCTCCCCTGGCCAGCAAACTCACCTGACTTAAACCCAATCGAGCATCTGTGGAACCATCTCGATCGAGTTGTTCGCGCCATGGATCCTCAACCGCGTAATCTAGCGCAGCTGGCCACGGCATTAGAGTCGGCATGGCTCAACATCCCAGAGAACACCTTCAGGGACCTATGTGACTCTCTTCCTGCACGTCTCGCAGCAGTCCGCTCTGCGAAAGGTGGTTATTCTGGCTTTTGACAGATGGTCACATTAATATGACTGGACTGTGTAAAATCCAAAGGTTTTGAGATTTTTTTTTGAGGGGGGGGAGGCTAGAAATTTGGATATTGGGCACCCAGATTTCAGACTTTTGAACTATACTCATATAAAATATAGGAACAAAATCTTTTTCCAATCATGATTGCACTTTGAACTCCTCACTGCATTCTAATTCCAGATGATCTAATGCCTGTAAAATTTTAACAAGAAAGGGTTTTTAACACCTCACCACTCATAAGGAGGTTATGACCATCTGAAGAGAATAAACAATTTTCTCATACTGAGGTAACACTTTGATTTACTACCAAAGTCTGAGATGGTTTCATGTATTTGTTTGCAATTTTTACAGAGCATAAGTGTAGATTTTACAGAGTGTAGCTTTCAAGCTGAGCAATGGCAACATTGTATGGGAAAAAAAAATATCTTCAGTGTGCAAGACTGTATCGGAAATGCTTTTTTAAAATTATTTTGTAATATTGCAGCTGACTTGAATTTTATGGTTTGTGTGCATAGAACATGATATTTAATAAATAAAGGTAACACAAAATATGTTAAAGACCCCTTTGGGCATAATAAAAAATCTGAAAAATTTTGTTTGTTTACTTATATTTGGCAACTATTTTTAGAGAACAAAGTCTTGAGTTTGAATATATTTTGTTTTCTCAATTTTTAATTACCCCTTTTTGTTATACTAATGCTTTATGGTCATGTATATAAAGTATAAAATTTAATGTTTTTTACTCATTTTTAGGTTTCTAGTCAGAATTATGATCCAGGTAAGCCCATTGGTACAAGTGAGCTTGACTGGATACGAATGGGAACAACTGTTGCCACCAATGCACTTTTAGAAAGGAAGGGAGAAAGAATAGCTCTAGTCATAAGTGCTGGCTTTAAAGATGCTTTACATATTGGAAACCAATCTAGACCAAAAATATTTAGTTTGGTAAGATTTTCTTGTATCAATGAAAACAAAACTAAAGATTTGCCAATTTCAAAGAACAAATACAGTATTACCTCCCGGTAAGGGACACCATACATACTAAAAATGTAATTTAATTGGAAATTCATGTTCTATCAGGCTCTAAATGAATGATATATAAATAAGTAAGAGTCATAGTTATTTATTTGAATTTGAAAGTAATGAGAAATTAAGATTCTTAATTAAAAAAGTTTAATTATTGCAAAAATGTATGAAATGAACAATAGAGTTTTGTACTTACAGAAATTTAATGAAGAAACATTACATGGCTTTGTTTGAAAGTTTTTGCATCGCAAGCATTTTTTTTCCACTTGAATATTAAAGTTGCTAATGATTTTAAATCCTTCACTGTCACCTTTAGCTGTCATAAATTATTTTAATTGGGAAGTGCAATTAAGACATCTGTGTAATTTTTATGTCACACATTTCATTTGGCTCTTCTTTGTCATCTTACTACTTTTCAAGCTATTTTTATTAAAGCTCACATCATCACCTGCTGCTAAAAATTAAAGATTTTGTATCATCATTGTATGCAAACTTTTATTGATTTCTGAATATATTTGCGTTTCAGCAGTGCTGTTTATTTTGATGAGTTCAAACAATTCATTTTTATCAGTAAGGGCACTCAAAACTTGAATTTTAAAGCCTGCTTCCTTAAAACAGTGCTGAACACAACTTTGTCGTATGGATTTACCAGCCTTTGTTGTTCACTGAAGGGCATTCAATGTGCATTTTGCAAGCTGATCTCCGTTTCCGCAAGCAGCTTGACAAAGAGCATGCCATAAAAACAGATTTCTGTAATGAACCTTGAAGCTTCTAATTGTACTCAAATGCGAAGGCTGTAATACTAATGTTGCATTAGGTGGAAAAAAATGCTGATTTCAACTTTACATATGGTGGGTGGGCTGCGAATTGTCAAGAAATAGCAGAATCTTTTTATTTTTACTAGAAATTGTTTTGTCAAGAGGAAACATTGTGACATTATGCTTTGCATCATCAATGGCTTTTTATTGTGTTGCCAACAGACAAAAAGCTTTTGGATTGATGTGTTTGTTTTTTTTGCTTTCCCAATTACAAGTGATTGCTCAAACTCTCTTTCCATGTTACAAAAATATTGACATTTCGTGAGACATTTCCTTAGAGCTTTTACAACCAGAGTACTTTTTCCCCTTTGAAACATAGAGTTTTGTTAGGCAAAATTTAATAAAATAATCCAGTTTCATCAATATTTTAGATGTTTTTAGCCTCATACCCATTACAAACTTCATTTAGCTCTTTTTATCTAGTCTGTTATATGTTGTATATCTATTAATTTTTCTTCAAAGATAGTTAGTAATTATAATTGTTATGTCTTCAGTTAGTTGTTATATCTTTGCTTAAATTTGTTGAACCGATTATTTGATGTGTAAAAATTCTGTGGTTCTATACTTTCTGAAACTTCTTTAGTATTTTCTTGCAATAATACTTTACTTACAAGAATTCTGTTTGCTTCTTATAGAATAATCCTACTGTATCAATTTCACATGCTTCAGTTTTTCTAAATTTTACAGTCTTGACATGTTTATTTAAATTAGTAATCCATATCAGTTTTGTTTCTTCTGTTGTTTTGTTTCATTCATTTCACTAATTTTGGATTTTATCTCCTTTTAGCACATGACTTATTTTGTTTTCTACTTATTCCAAATCTGTGCCCTAAATCTCTCAAACTATGCTTTTCAATTTCTACTACATGAATCACATCAACTTTTTGTTTTAAAAAATGTTTGTTTAACATGTTTTGTTTTCTTTTCCTCTTTAAAGCTGTGCTAGATAACATTTGTAAAAATAACACACAAGTATAAAGCTACATTTCTTTTGTTTCCTAGTCTTGGCAAGAACTAGGTATGATAGAAGTTTTAATGCTATCCACATTTTGAGATCCCTTTGCATTGGCAGGTAATCTAGTCATCTCATGAACTTTTCTTTTTTATTATTGATCCCTGTCTTGCATTACTGTATAACTTTCTAACACCGTTTTCTTTCCCTTACCAAGAACTATAGCAAGAATCACTTCTAAATATCTCTTTGATTGCACTACAACTTCCCAATGTATTGATCCCCTTTTCCCTACTAAAAAGCAGTTTTCAAAAGAGAATGATTAACTTTTCATTTTATTGTTCCCTTGTCTCACAACTCTTTTTCGCTGAGTACAAACTTGCCTCTGAAACTTATGTAAGTACAAGAGAGAGAGAAAGAATATTGCTAACAAATGACAGTTGCAATGAATTTAATTTTCCTCACATAAGGCAGATGAATTTTTTCTTGCATTTCAAATTTTCTTCTTATCCCCCTTTTCTTATCTTATACATTTAGAATTAAATTAAAGGAAATAAGGAATAAGATTACTAGCAAAGAGTGTTTCCATTTTTATTTATTTCTCTACCTCTGTCTTATTAAAAAAAAAAATCAGTATCCTTTAACTAGAGTGCCCCTTGATAGAAAGTTAATACATGAAGGTTCCTTACTCAAAGGGACTGGGTCCAACCGAATAGTACTATAAATAAAGGTGTGCCTTACAGAAGGTACTACTGTAAACCTATGTTACTTAGTATAGAAAACTGTAAATTTGAATTAAGTGTTTTTATTATCTTAGCTAAGTTGTTATACTTTCAAAATAATATTGATATAGAAATTAAGAAACATATTATCACTGCCAATTGTCCTCTTTTATAGCTTAAAAAGTTTTATGATCAAAATTAAAAAAAGAGAAGAAAATGCTGTTTGTTATACAGGACTCTATTAACCCCTTCACGCCGACTGTCACGTCTACGTGCCAGCAACGAACACACTCACTTCCCGGCCGACACGCAGGCGTGCCAGAGCGTTTTCCCGTTCAGCATCGACTGTCACGTATTTGTGCCAGTGTCCTGGAACGTTTTAAAAACTATAATTTCTGCCACAAGATGGCACTGTATGTCCATTTAGTTTCAGATACATGTACATTAGACCTTCTACTCGAAATGAGAGAAGCATGACTCACATACACATGTTTTTGATTGTATAAACAAAAGGGGAAATAAATGTTTCCGAATGGCGTGCTGTATGATGTCTCTTTAAATTCGCACGTGGTAGTAGTTTATTGTAAGGAGAGAGGTTTTATTTTCGCTAAAGCGTTGGGTATTTCAGTTTGCAGTTTAGTTTTTAAAAAATAATTAGATCTTGTAAGAAGTGAATTCTTTCTGTTTTTAAATGCATTGCAATGTCGAAGCGTCCAAAATGTTTAACAGAGCATGAAATAGCAGAAATGATGCAAAATATTTCAGATATTGATTCTGAAACAGATTCTGATAGTAGTGATAGTGATACTATGATATTAACTGAAAGACAGATTAACTGAAAGACATTTTCCAAAACTTTGTTCAGAAGAGACTGATAAGAAAATGAGATGACGATGCTCCATTTGTTCACATTCCTGGAAAAATCCTCCAAAACGGCAAATGAGTTATTACAAGTGCAAGGAATGTAACATAGGACTGTGTGTAGATCCCCGTTTTCAAATTTTTCATACGAAAAGAGAATTTTAAGTAATATATTTAGTTTTTGGATGTATAATGTTAAAAGTCATAAAATGGTGAGTAATGAAAATAAAATGTGTAAAATGTGCATTTAAACAAGAAATAAGGTAATTAAAGTATATATAAAAATATCTATAAAGCATAAGCCGTTTAAATACTCTATAGAGCATTATTAAACAATGTGTTGATACTTCGGAAATTTCATGGATTTAGGCTTAATAGCAAAAAAGCCCCCGGCCCTGGACAGACGCTCGCGTAAGACAATGCCGGCCTCCGCGATAAGCGCGCGTTTGCGCTACCCGGCACGAAGGGGTTAAGACCCATATTTGTACATCATTGAAATCTAGATATTAAGTTATCTAGCATTTTTTCAAAGGAAAGGCCCTTAGAAAATTTTTGGTACTGTAAATATTGATGGCTTGTGGCAACATAGATGTAACAATGAATTATGTAAATTATATAAAGAAGAATGCCTTGAAACCTTAAAATTAATGTAAATAATATTAAATGCATTAAAATGAATTAAATTTGCTAGTGTCGTATGCTGAATGAATTCTTCTTCCTTAATATGTAATATTTTTAACTATGAACCATTGGGATAGTGGGCCAGAAAAAGGCCCAAATTTTTATGATTAGATTGAATTAAACCCTAATGTAATATCATTAAAATTACCAGCAACTACTTGACAGCTCCAGCCAAACAGAAAGCAGGGTGGAAGAGGATTCTAAAGAATGCCATGGCCCACTGCAATCAGTGTGATCCGGGCAGCAAAATTTTTAGAATTTAGAGAAGTTACATATAACAAAATTTAGAAATGGCAAAACTTTTAATGTTTAGAGATGGGACCACAAAGTCATTTAGAGGTAATAAAACTTTTAGAATTTAAGAGGGTCCTGAGCAGCAGAATTTAGGACTCGGCGATTGCACTGGATGGCAAAATGCTTGCCACTTGCGCTTCCCTGAGCTGTTATGCTTCTTGCTGTTAAAATATGAGGAAATATGTTATTATAGATTTCCTTGTATTTTAGCAGTATAAAGATGATTGCCATCATTTTGATAGTTTCAGATTTACTTTTGAGTGCTATGTCTTTATTTGCAGGGTTTAGGTACTGAAATTTTATAACTTTTTAAAATTTTACTCAATAATATATATACATTTATTATAAGGCATTTCTCTTGCCTTCTTGCCATGCCTTTGTGGTGTAGTGGTCAGCATGCTCGGCACGTATTCTAGAGGTCCGTGGTTCGAGTCCCGGCAAGGGCATTGCTCATTTTTCACATCTCTTGCTTCAAAAATACCTAATGTCTCTACAGTGTATATATACAAGGTGCCAGCAAAAAAGTCCCTGATTTAAGAATTCGAAATCTTGAAAATGAAGATCAGTAGAGGAGCAAAAAGCAATATATTTGTTGTGAAAGCTGTAAGAATGTTGTACAGAAGTTTCAAAATAATCATTACAAAAGTGAATTGTAGGGTGATTATCACAGCCATAGTGATGTGAAAATCAAAACTATGTGCCCTAAGGAATTATTCTTCAAGAAAATAAAGTTCTGTGGTGAATATACAGCTAATTGTGGTTTTCATCCATCTACTATGCCATCTATATGCTAGCCACATCTATCACTATCTCGGCCATAACTAATATTAATATGTGCCTTTTTTCCTCAGGACGACAAATATATATATATATACAGAGCCTGCTGCTTATTAAGCTCACTGATTAATAAATTCAGCCACTTATTGCATTCATATTTCTTGGAACCAAAATGAATATATACTAATGAATAGAAAAATCTTCATTTATTGAACTCATCTCTGCCACTTATAAAACTCAAATTAGTGAAAGTCTGATAATTCAGATCCTGAATAAATGGTTTGTGCCTGATAAAAGTTCTTTTTGGAGTTCATTCATTTATCTTTCAGTTATGTAGTACTTCAATAAAATGGGTGTGGCAGAAGTTTTGGTAAAGGTATTTAAAACCAAGTCCTTCTGGGATGTTGAGTACACTTCCCTAGTTCCTGTTAAGGCCAGTTTACACTTCTCTGAGTAAGCTCCGAGTGACTCGTAGCGAGCCGCTCGGTACGACTTTCCAGATAATGTAAACGCTCACTTCGACCGAGTAGAAACGTAGGGAAGATGAGTCAGCGAGTCCATTTCTACTTTGAACCAGTTGAAAATCTATCTGGGCAGTAATTGCGAGCA
Organism: Stegodyphus mimosarum; assembly: GCA_000611955.2. Classification (NCBI taxonomy): domain Eukaryota; kingdom Metazoa; phylum Arthropoda; class Arachnida; order Araneae; family Eresidae; genus Stegodyphus; species Stegodyphus mimosarum. The sequence continues at coordinate 484,354 of KK115251.1, read as the reverse complement.
GTATTTGCCGTGCCTAATTTTTTTGTCATATCGAAAATGCTGAGAAGGAGCGATAATCTGACTGTGACATTTTTTAATGCATATGCATCTTGTGAAGTATTATGGGATACTTCACTACCTGAATATTATTATGACCATTGCTTACTAATACCTAAATATAACATGGATAGATCAGAATGAGTTTCGGTTAAAAAAAAAAAAAAAAAAAAAAAATAGAAGAAAATTAGAGTATTGGATTCAAAATACTAAGCATATTTATATATGAATTTTCTTTAATCAAAAACCAAATTATATGTTATTCAACTACCCAATGAAATACAGTTTTCTATTAAAAGAATGAGTGAAAGGGCAAACATTTATTTTATTTTGTTGACATAAATTTCGAAAAGCGAGTTTCTACTCACGGCCAATTACATCCAATAAAAAATAATCTAAAATTTTGAAATTTTGTTTTATAGACTTTCCTTTTTATTTGATCCACACATCAGATGATATTTACAAATGAGCAGTGGGAAGTATTAAAATAAAAATCGCCGACAGAAGGTGTTTGAGGCTGTTATTAACATGTTAAAATCCGAGGGTGTTGGAAAGTTCAAGCAAAAGATTAATAATTTTCGCCCAACCTCATAAACAGAAAATGACCTCTGACACTTCTGGAATAAATATGCTGATTGTGCATTTTGACACTCGAAATAAATATTGCAGAGAACTGTAGGATTCACCTGTCCCCAGAAACCGTAGTGCTATTTGCGTTTTAATTTTCCTGCTAGAGCATCTCAAAAGAATGTTTTTTTTTTTTTAATAAGTGAAGGGACCATTTCCAATAAAGTTTCAAATTATCCTTCACCCATTCTGATGAAGGTTTTGTAAGTCTGGATAATCTTGCCTCGAAGTTCATTTAAAAGTTGATTTAATGCTCCCAATTCATCATGGTGAACGAGCTACACAGTTATGTTTTGATTTCCTTTTCTTTTCCCCCCTCTAGAACAGAAATTAATTCCTTGGAAAATGCTTTGCAAACTTCAAGCACAGCAAGCTACTCGTTGGTATTCATTTTGCAAACAAACGGAGGTAAGGTGTCAGTCCATGCTCTGATTGGTGTAAACGATCTATCAGAGTATAGATCCATTTTACTCAGTTCAAGATGCTCGGACAAGGGGCTCGCCGAAAGCCACTCAGAAGCTCACTCAAAGAAGTGTAAACTTACTTTTAAACACTGTTTGTATACCACTTTGTCCAGATTAGAGCTGAGAGTGAAAGAATATCTTTATCTTATGATTAACAAAGGCAGTCTTTTAGAACCAATGGAAACAAGTTCTTTGATTATAAATGAATGAGTGCTACTGAGGATTAAGGAATAGGTGCTGCTTAAGTAAACACTTGTTCCCTTTCTTGAACACCAGCTGGTAGAGGATAGACATGCGTACATTCATTAAGTTTGCTAGGTGTTCTCATAAAACATCATGCAATGTTTCCTTGCATTATTGTACACCTTGTACAAAAAAAAAAAAAAAATCTTTATCTCCCATTCTATTAGACCGATTGTCAAAGTTATGTAGTATGTCTCAAGGGCACGGCTTAGCGTATATACAGAAAGTTATGTAGTATGTATTAGATTTATACATGGCATTATTCTAACATAGGTATTTTGACACAAAATTGGACTTGTGAATAACATACCATTTTTCCATATTTCAATTCTATCACTCAAATTATGCCTAGATATTAAATTTTGCAATTTTAAGTGAAATTTATGGAGAAAGTTAAAAATGCATTTTGGCGCATTTTTTTCAGTTTGCACCAACAATAATTCACTTGGCAAACTTCTTATTTTATGGTAACTTATTTTCCTTTCTATTGAGCATGAGAGGAAAGAAAAGCATGCATCATTCATTCTTTCAAATAATTTTAACAAAGTGCACATAACACATTTGGTATTATTATTGCTTATAACGAATATACCAAACTTCAAAATGTAAATTCCCTTATATCTTAGGAAATTTTGAATAAAGAACTCATTTTTTGCAGGTATGTTTAGAAATACATCTACTCTAAGATCATGGTAAAAATTGGATAGGTTAGGATTCAAAATTTTTTGAGAAATTTATTAAATAAATCTAAAAATACAAATTTTAAAAATAAATCATAAAAATGGATGAATTTTATTTGGAATGAACCTATATTTCAAATTGTAAAAGTTTAATGTTTAATCAAGTTTAATGAAAAAAGAGATACTCATAAATATATACCAAATTCAATTAACATGGAGAAGCTAAAAGTTTTAGAGCTAATTTTTTAAAAACTATGCTCATGCAATTATTCAAAACTTGGCACTTTGGCATAATTTGAGTCACAGAATCGAAATATGAGAAAAAAATTTGGATGCTATTTCAGAAAAAGTCCGGTTTTGTGTGAAAATACTTATGTTAGAAGAATGCTATATATAAATCTAATATATATCTCAAGTCGCGCTTTCGAGACATGGAAAACACAAGTTAAATTTCGACAATCAGTCCAGTAGAATGGGAGATATAGAACTGTCCCTTATTTTTTATGCAAGGTGCACCTATTTTAGATTTGGCTGCAATCAGTTAAGTAGTTTTACAAAGCAGTTCTGGAGAGTACAATTGCTAGGAGAGATTTTTACCGCTACTTTATGAAGAAGTTTGATGATAACATATGACTTCATGCTGTGCTCCATAACTTGCTGATCAGAAATCAAAATTAAATATTTGCAGACAGTATCAAACTGGTGAATGCAATAAAAATATAACTGCATATATAGGCTTTATATATACAAGGGATCAGTTTGTGGAAAAGCAGTAGAAGTGATGCTCTGACTGTAATATGTGAAAGCAAAAACATCACTTATTAAAACTTGATTAGTAAAAAATGAAAAGTGAAATATATCCTTTCTCTTAGTGGTCTATTTTAAAATTTTGCTTGCATATGCTGTCCCAGAAGAAAACAGAGAAAATTTAAGACAAATTAATATTTAAATTTTATTTGAGCAATGTATTGCACAAAGATGACTATAAATATATTTCTACAATTTAAAATATGAAGAAATGAAATTTTTTAGATATAACTCTTAAATATGTGATCGTAGGCAAAAATGGCTGTCTCTATAAAATTTTGTTATTCAACTTCTTTGTAACCTAATTTACTTTTTTAAATAAAGGAGTTTAATTCTTTTAAATATGAATTATTAGTGTGTTATATTCATGATAAAGATTAATTACAGAAGTTTTTTTCTTTTAGCAAATAAAAAAAATATATATTAATTTGTCTTCCACTTCATGTCAATCACCTTGAGATTATTTTACCCACAATTAGTTTGTAAATCTGCCTAAAAGAGGCAGTATGTATTCAGTGATATAGATAAACTAGTCAAGCTAAGTTTGACTGCTTTGAATATGTACTACTCCCAGTAGGCAGATTTACAAACTATTTGTGGTTAAAATAATCACAAGGTAATGGACGACAAATTATTTTTATTGATTTGTTAAATTTATAAGTAAAAAAAATTTTTTTTTTATATTTTAAATTGTAGAAATATATTTATAGTTATCTTTATGCAATGCATTGCTCAAATTGAACTTTAAATATTATCTTATTGCTTCCGTACAATGGAAGGGATAGGAAAATAGGTTGCCATGTATTAAGAAGTTTGTCAAGTGAATTATTCTTGGTGCAAGCTGAAAAAAATTCGCCAAGTTAAATTTTTAAATTTCTCTGTAAATTTTGCCCCAAATTTTACAGTTAAATTTTTAAATTTCTCTGTAAATTTTGCTCCAAATTTTACAAAATTTAATATTTAGGCGTAATTTGAGTCATAGAATCTAAATATTGAAAAGAATTGGTATGTTATTTTAGAAAAGACCCATTTTGTGTCAAAATACATATATTAGAACAATGCTGTATATAAATCTAATACGCATCCTAAGTTGCGCTTTCGAGACATGGAAAACGCAATTTGAATTTTGTCATTTGGCCCAGTAGAATGGGAAATGTAGAACTGTCCCCCCTTTTTTTTGTCCAGTGTATATATGATAAGTGTGTTTATATATGTATCCATATATCTATGTGTATATATATGTTTGAAAATCACAAATTTAAATTCAAATATTATATTAATTTATATTTTTTTCACATTCGGTGTAGAAGTTTTATTCAAAAATGTTGAAGAATCGAAACACGATAATATTCCAATTATTGATGATTTTATGGAAAGAGACTAATTCCCCTTATAAAGTTAGGACTTTCTATGTGATCAGAAATAATTACTCTTGCATATTTGCTTTCTATATTTCTTTTACTTTTTAATATTTGAAAATGGAAAATGTATTAAATAAATTTAATGCATTTTCCACATTTTGCTTTCTGCTATTTTACAGCATTTACTGAGATTTAACTTTAAAGAAACTCTCATTAAATTATTATTTACTCTTTGTTTTCTAGGAGATAATCAAAATAAATATTAATAATTAAAATGTACACACATATGTATCCTTTTGCTTCAATTTCTTTCTTATACGAAATTGTACCCATATTGGTCATACCTTTGGTCAACTGAATACGACCTAATGGCATATCAGTAAAGTCGATATACGCTGGTGGTTTTCGCAGGTTCTATTCTCTGCTGCAGCTAAATAAAGCTTCTGTTTTTTTTCCCTCACATACATACATACAATGAAGATATAACCCAGTTTCATGCAGAAAGTCCTTAACAAAGGCCCACCAGTGGCAGAGCGGTAAAAGCCGCTGAACACTGGCAGTTCAGTCCAGGACTCGAGTTTTGGCAAACAGACTGGCTGCATGAGCATTTTTGAGGTTATCCCTACGTTTAACATAAATGTGACCCAGTTTGCCTTAAAACGTCTTTGCTTTCCTTGTAGTGCCTAATGGCGGAGCATGTAATAAATAAGCAATAATAAATATAGTCCTTAATGACATCATTCTTCCATACAGACGAACACCATTAGCATAATTTTCTTTAATCATACAATCTAATTTTATCTATATTATCTAATTTCATATTTTACATAGAGACTGAATTACTTTTAGGCCTAGGCCTTTTTTTTTTTTTAAAATTAAGATTGAAATATCATCACTGTGGTGAAGTAATAACAAGAAATGCTATTTTAATAATATTTATAATCTCAATATTCCTCACATTCTTGCACATGAAAATATGAGTTAAATTCCTGCAGAAGGGACTCCATAACAGCTTCTATATTTTTACAGGATAGTTATCTGTTTATGACAATTCGAGTCTTTACATGCATATATTAATAAAACTCATAATATGGATTACGACCAAGGCATAAAGGACTATCTGCCTAAGGGAGAAGGGACTTCTGGAGGGCTTTTTAAGGGAAATTGGTTGGCATTCGTGTTAGACATGACACCCCATGCAGCCAACGAGTTCACCGAAATGTGAACCAAACCTAGCTATGAGGGTTCATCAATTTTACCGCTACCTCTGGTGGTTCTATATAAATAAATTTTTTTTATATTTCTCCTTTTTTGTATTTAATATTGCTGTCTGAAACATGCAAAATGCAATGCAATGAAAATATAATCAATAAAATCTTTTTTTATAGTAAAGGAGAATATTAAGAAGGGGAGGAAAAAAAAAACTGAAGGGAGAAAAATGTTTTTAACCACAAAAATGCAAGAAAGAACAATGAACAGTAATGCAGTTGAAAGATGAAATACTTACGATACAATGGGGGGGGATCAATAAATTTAAAAAATGAGTAAGAATACTAATGAAAAAGGGAAACAAAGCTAATATCACAAAAATACAAAGGCATTTGTTCCCATAAATATAAATATAAGCTGTTATACAATGTTTGTAACAAAATGAATGTGAATTGCTGATTTATGCATGAAACAAATAGTTAAACATCATTTTCAAGTATAAATTAAAACTGTTAATCAATACATATAATTCTAAACAAAATTTAGTTTGAAAACAAATAAAAACTCATTAGACTATGCACTGATTTTAGGCCGCTCAACTGGTATAATGGTTAGCATCATTGACTGCCATGCCGAAGGACCAGAGTTCAAATACTGGAGAAGGCATGGATGTTTTTTAAACATCCATGCCACAGACATATGTTTGTCTGTGGAGCACTCTAAATATGCGATGAGCCAAAAGTCTTCTCTAGAGGTTGTTGGTAGGGGAAGAGGGGTGGGATACCCTCTGACCCGGCCTCTGGGATGTTTCCCATCAAATTTGGAGAGGAACTGATCAAAATCACACTGTCACCTGTACGATGCTCAAGGCTGTTGCCAACGACAGGCATATCTTGCGCTCCTTGCCACGAGAAATTTCGTGGGCTTGGGCTGACTTTAAGTAAGACAAATGAGGATTAGTCAACAACAACAACTGATTTTAGGCATACCTGAAAGGTATTTGCTGCTAAGGCATATTTTCATTATAAGACAGTGTTAAAAGTTAATATTCCACCATTCAAGAGTTACTTAGCTACGAAATCTCACCATCGTATGTTTTCGTAATTTAGATGAAAAGAGACAGCAGACAAGAGAAAAAATTCCTTTTTATTATCCCCTAGTCTCTTATCTGAAAATTAACAAAGTTGGCCCCTAAAGCAAATTCAGAAGTGTCACTTTCTGAAAATTTAAAATTATTATTAATTTAATTTAAAACTGATTGAGTGATCTTTCTTTTTAAAGTGACCTTAAAAAAGGAATGTGTTTCTGAATTCTTTTTTAAAATTGCATTCAGATAATTGATGTTTTGAATAATTGATATCCTGCTGTATAATATATAAATAAAGCTCATCTTTTAAAAAATATTATGTATTTGTAGATTTTATTTAAGTAACAATTTAAAAAAAAATTAGATCATTAATGCATTGACTGTTGAGTTTTCATTTACACTTTGATGTGGCACATGACATCTTTTCAAAATTAACAACTTAACAGTTACCGATGCATTTTAATAGAGAACAATGTAGCATAGTCCAAAAATCTATGAATTTTTACTTTTGATTTTTATAACATTTAATGTGCAATAAAAGCTCATTTTCCAAATAAAAATATTCATGTTAAACATTGTAGCATTCCATCTTTCTATTTTAATTTTTCTTTATAATCTCATAATAATATGTAATGTGAATACAAACCAATTTCCCTTAGAAAGTTCTCCATGAAGACATCCCTTCTGCTAGGCATATAGCCCTCGAGTTCCTTTCCAAATTCAAATAACCAAACCTTTGTTATTGACCAAAATTGAAATGATTAAACTATTGCTCAATCTCGGTTTTTGCATGGCACCAATCTGCAGAGCAGCCCTTTACTAGCCTTGTTTCCAATTAATTCTGAAGGACATCCAAAGATGTTAAAAATTAGGAAAATGTATAGGCAAAGAGAAATGAAATCAATAATGATAAGTTCTATTGATCTTGCTGCAGGCAGGAAATAACCTCCCTCCCCCAAAATAACTTCATTGGGGTCTGAGGGTTGCAAAGTAGTGATTTGCAGTGTATAGTGTAGTTTATTGATTTCTCAGAGAGATTCTGGCATTTCATCTTAGATAATTGATAGAGCAATAAAAAAATATTATATCTGTATTTGAAAGCATTATGTATAACTTGAAGTGCTCAGAACATTAAAAATTATGGTTTTTCATTATAATTCTCACAAGCAATTGAACATCAGCCTGAAACACAAAAAAGTACATATTATTTGAAATGTTTCAATTAAGTTCTAAAATATTTTACATAAGTAATATTATTATAAATTTTTCAGGAAATTAATTGCCCTGATGATTTATATGAAGAAATTGTTGAAATTGAAGAGAGAATTGTGTTACAGCAAGATCAGTGTCAGATAAAAAAATCATGTCCTGTTTTGATTGGAACTACTGGTGAAAATGTAAGTATTCATTAGTTGACTAATTAGTAATGGCCTCACAAGGCAAAATGTTCTAAATTTTGTTTTATCTGTTGTCACAATTCCATGTAAATATAACTGAATTTTTAAAATTTTAATTATTATAATCATATATTCAAAAAATTCATCATCTCAGTTGAGTGTTTATAGTGCATTTGTATGCTTTCCGATTTCAGTTTCAAAATATAAAGAGTTTCTGCTGTTTTCCTTATTAAATCATACAAATGAAGTTTTATTATTTTTATAGATAGAAGTGTGGACACCACTAAATGAGGAAAAATTAAGAAATGATTTGAAAAAGATTCTCGATAAGGGGATAAAAAGTTTAGCTGTTGTACTGATGCACTCTTACTTGTAAGTGTTTTGAAATAAAACTATTTATATATTTATTTTACAATGGATGAGCAGAAAGGACAATTGAAGATTTGTTTTAGGTATGGTTTCCAGAAACTGGAATAGCAACTTTGTTTCTGTATGATTTTTTTTTTTTGAGGAGACTGCTTGGTCATAAATTTAAACATTAAAGTAAATAAACTAAATTTATTAACCTTTTTTAGCTATGATTTCATTTAAATTGGAGACCATGAAGCAGAAGAGGCTTGTCATAAAAAAACTGAGGATAAAACTTCTCTTCTTACCTTAAAAGAACAGTATGAAATTAACAGACCAATATGAAAAGAAGTTTATCCAAACTAATGTGATAATTGTATATTTACTAACTGTGTTGCACCATTGTATATAAAATATTATATATTGGAGAAACTTAAAAAATATATAATGCAAGCCATATGTGTGATTTCTAAGTAAATTTTTGAAATGTGTCCTGCAGAAGAATTTTCAGCACTTGAAAAGATTTATTTAGAATGATGCAAAACATTCAATGTCAGCTTTTATTGATGACTTGTCTTCTTCATTAGCTGAAATTGAAATAGCATGCCCATTTGCTTGTTCTCCTCCCTTCATTTGTGGGTCAGGTTCCTCTGGGTTTGAATTTCTGCAGTTCAAATAACTGTAAAATCAGAGAAACTACCAATCACTGCCAGACCATGCTGCAATAAAGAATTTATGAATCATAGAATTTGTTTGCATTTGTTTCTTGCTTATTGCATTTCAGATTTCCTGATCATGAAATGTACATTGGAAAAATTGCAAAAGATATGGGATTTCATCATGTGTCCTTATCATCAGAAGTAATGCCTATGGTTCGAATGGTGCCACGAGGCCATACAGGTGAAAAGCTATTTTTGTGTATTTTCTGTTATTTTATTTCTAGTCAAGTTTTATTATCTGACTGTTGTATTTTTTAACAGCTTGTGTAGATGCTTATTTAACACCATGCATTAAAAGATATGTAGAAAATTTTTCTGCTGGATTTCAAAATAAACTGGAGGTATGTCCGATTGTTTTTTTAAAGCATTTCTGAGAAACTACGTACTGTATATTCCAGCACATAATGCACACTTTTAATACAAAAAATAGGACTAAAATTTATAGGTGTGCGTTATACGCTGGATATAAAAATGATAGCTTAAAAATAAGGAAAAAATTAGATTTTTTATATGCACCCAAATGCTGCCTATTTGAAAGAAATGACATACCTTATGAAATTTAACATTTTCATTATCAGGTAACATGAAGAGTTCATCATGTTCATCTTCCGTTATATCTTCAAGTATATTATTGAGTTTTGTTTCATCTTCATCATCATTGCTATTTTGATCCACACATAAATAATCATTATCTGTTCTATCTTTCATCTACACCAAACATGCTTGTTGCGGCATGATTTCCATTTTCTTTTGAAAAATGAGTGGTTTTGCATTTGAAACCAACACTGTGTTTCTTTTCACAGGAACCATATTTACTACTAAAAGAAGCAGTAGATCAATTGTATTTCAACTAAAGCAAATTCGATTTACTAAAGCCTTCAATTTGCACTTCAAAATCTCGGTTTCAAATGACTACAGAAAGAGAAAACATCTAACTCTCAAGTTCATGAATTCATTCAATTTAGAAATGTTCTACAGTAGCATTCTTTTGAACTTTTGCATTGACTACAATCCACCATCTTTGCCGGAATATTTATTCCCTCAAGCATATAATCCATACACATATTGTTCCCATTATCGCTTGACAGTGCGAATTACCATTGCTCCTTTAGGTTTTAAGTTTTTTTCATGAAGAATTGGGTGCACGCCTTACGACGAATATACCAACAAATTTTTAAATTTTAGCTTGAAATTGTAGACGTGCATTAGATGCTGGAAAATATGGTGTATATGTATACATATATATATAGTGAATTTATTCTTAAACTTTCTCCGCATCAGGCAGGGAGAACTTGTGAAAAGAAGTACGTTATATCTTTGAATTGTTCTAAAGAAATGTGATTAAATAATCTATGTTTTTTAGGGTGTGAACGTGTTATTTATGCAGTCAGATGGAGGATTAACACCCATGAGCTTGTGAGTATTAGAATGAGCTCAATAATATTACAACTTTGTTAAAGTTAAGATGCCATTCAGTCAAGTTTCTTTTCATCTACAATACTGACTATAACCTTTTTTTTAAGTTCCTAGTTGTAAATAACTTAAAAACAGTTATTTTCTTGTTTAGGGAAAATTTAAATTACTCAACTTGCATTAATAGCTTGAATGTATTTTTTGTATTAATATTTTTATATGTTCTCTGTAGGTTTTGTGGTTCTCGAGCAATATTATCTGGTCCTGCTGGTGGTGTTGTTGGTTATAGCAAAACTACATATAATAAAATTTCTAATCTACCTGTTATTGGATTTGATATGGGTGGTAAGTTAACTTGAAATCTTAAAAATATATTGCAGATAGAAATATTTCTGTGATTTGGAAAATGCCTTGATAAAATATAAGTAACACTTTTCAGGTATTTCCTGAAGCAGTGTGTTTTGAAAATATTACATATGCATATATATGAAGTATTTTTTTAAACAGATTACTAAAATTGTATGAGCTGAATAATACCGAGTACAGTTATTATAAATATTTGGTTTATTAATAATGAATATAAGTATTTTTTTCAGTACACTTGAGACCACTGTACTGTTGAAAATCAGAAATCATGAAAACGTGAGCCTTAGTTTAGTTATATGTTTTAGTTACTTAGAAAAATAAGTGAGAAGAGATACTAGGTAACTCAGAAAGAATTGTCCAATTTCAAATTTTTATCATTTAAAAAATTAACAGTACAGAATAATAAGTAAACATGAATGTAATGGGAAAATGTCTGAGTTTTATTCATTATGATTTCTGTTTGTTACATGTGTAAAGGAATGTGAAAATTTCAAAACCAGCAGAAACACATTTTTAAAGTTCATTTTGGCTTGTGAGCTTACATGGCACAAGCACGTGATCTTACACATAACTCTAAAAGAAATTGTCTCATTAGCTGGTATCTGGAAACAAGGCTCTTAAAGCCTATATCTATCTTTTTTTTTTTTTGGCATTTAACTGACATCATGCAAATAAGAATATGTAAAAAGTTTCCTGTTGTTTAGACATTTTCATTTTTTCTCAAAAATAATTTTTAAATTGAAAAACTAGTATCTTCATTATTTGTGTATTAAAACGTAAATATTTCTGTCTAAGTATGTACTATTTATTATTCTATTTTGTGAATTCTTAAAATTAAAAAAGAAAAAATAAATAATTGAAACTTCTTTCTGAGTTATTTTGTGTATAGCAGAGGTGGAAAACTTTTGTGTACAAAAGATCTTTGTGCTAAAAAATGCATTGCAATCAACCCGTTCTCACAGGCGTATTTTATAGAAGGCGAGAGGAATGTAAAGTACTTAATATGTTAAATTATTATTACATGTATTTTACGTTACAAAACAAACAGTTTATGGACTAAAATTAAAATATGCAGATAAACTTAAGCAACAAAATTATTGATTGACAATGTTAGCAAAAAATTAAAGAAAAAGGTAGAAAAAGAATATATTTTATTACTCAATGAGAAGACTGAATTTTCATGTCTTTAACCAAGGAATCATAATTAGATGTATATCCTGACAAAACTAATATTAAAGAGTCTTCAGTATGTGTATTAGTCGACACAGAACATTGCTTAGTCTTCTTTGACTTCAAGTAAGAAAAGGCCGATTCTTAGAGGGAAGAGGATCCGAAACAAGAAATAAATATATGACCTACATGTGGTGATTCTTGGATATTTTTTTTTGGTTAACATACTTCCAAAAATCATCTTCAAATTTTCATTTCCAAATACCTTGGTTGCCAGTTCTTCGTCAACTCAAGAGGCTACAGCTTCATTTTTCTCTTCAACTAAGGATTTTCCTGTGTGGTTATATATGCATGGTTTTCCCACCTGGGGATTACTTGAGGTACTGGAAGATTACTTGAGGTACTGGTATAGAGTGATAAAATTCATGCGGATGCTGGCCTATATTAAAGAACAAAGTATCTATCTTGTCAGAATTCTGTGCCTCTAACAAAAGCATGGGTTGCTTTGAACAATAATTGTAGTTGCACTGCTCATTTATATCTCTACTCTAGTGCATTGTAAACAAATGCCTTAATGCCTTGGAAACTTGGTTCTCTATACATAATGCCATGTAATCAGTTTCTGTTTTTAAAATTGCACGAGACTGACCAAAATGGGCTTTGCGATCGACTTCTGGCCACCCCTGGTGTATTGTATAATTGAATGTGTATAAAAATCCAATAAAATGAAAGAAATCGTAAAGAGTGTATCATTGAAATACGGACCATCAAAATGTATACATGTATTGAAGTATTCAGTAAAATGTACAGAAATGTCATCTGCATAATGATGAATATTGATTTCTTATATAAGAAAAACACAGTATTTGTACTGTTTCAGCTTTCTAATCACTGAAGAAAATACAATGCAATTAATTTTTATTACTTACAATATAAGATAAAAAAAACCTGCCAATGTAAAATCTGCCTGAAATCTTTGCAGCGTTTCAAATATCAGTAGTGAAATGCAGATGTCTCTGGTAATTTTTGGTGAAATTTAGACATTATTGGCAGGAAGTTTCCTTATTTAGTGTCGAAGCAAGTTACTATATTCTGCTAATGATCACTTTATAACTATTGCTAAATAATTGTTTAATCAGCAGTCACTGTACTTAAAAGAATACCTGAGCTGTTTTATTTGAGCAGTATTGCAATAATTATAACTTTGGTTGTCTTATATTTAATGGGCAGCAGCCAAAATTATGCCCAACCATGGCAAAGATAGCAACCTTATCCTAAAATTCATAATGATTTAGTTCTCACTATTATAATTCAGTGTGTTTTGTTTTAGGTACATATTTCTGTGTTAGATTTTGATGAAGGAACTGAGATAGATTTTGCGATTTGGCAGTGATATGATGAAGTGTGTGTGATTAAATTCTTTTTGGAAAGTTATTATTCATAGTAAAGGACTTGAACAAGTACAGTTATATATTTTAAGCTGCTTAAAATTTTGGGTTTGTTTCTTCCATATATGGATGTATAATGATCTGGCAGGCTTCTGATGGGGGTGTAACAGTAAAACTTTAATAAGTACATATGAAATGTACATTCAACCATTATTTTATTACTGTGATGAAGTTTTGGTGACTACTTTCATATGTACAGTTGATGTTTTGACAATATTACAAAACCATTCTCTGCCTAATAATGGGTGCAGTTAAATCCATCCCCATAATGGTTATAGAAGCATTAACCAGTATTTCTCCTGTCATGTATAACATTCATAAAAATGCTGCAAACTTGCTTGTTTCAAAACTGTGCAGACTCCCAAATAATAAATATTGGAAGAATTGCTATTTTAACAATAATAGAAATTTAAGGACACAAGTGGGTTTCAATCAAATTGGTTATCAATTATCAGAAGACCTTGTTCAGAAATGAATGTAATGACTGTGTCCTCTTGAATATGGTGACTTCTGTGTATATCTTGAACTTGATGAGAAAACTGATAAGAGTGAGATGCCCACTGCCTAGTTCAGAGCCACTGCTTATGAAACTGTTGAGCATAGATATCTCAGTAATCTCTAGACCCATATTTGCACCACAGGAATCTATTGTAACCATTTTGCATTCTGTAAGGTAGTAGGAAGAAATACTACCAATTTTGATGATGAAGTTGAGGCTATATTTATTGCTCTGAATCAATTAAGCACTTGGAAGAGGGATTTCTCCCGGGCTGTTATTTTGTCTGATAGTAAAGCTGCTTTGCAGGCTATCTTCAACAGTAAAGTTTGCACTTCCGAACGAATTTACGAATGTAGAAAGATTCTCAACACTTGGCTGATGCAGTTGTCTTGCGGATTCCTGCTCATTGTGGCATCGAGGGAAATGAAAGAGCTGATTTCCTGGCAACAAAATGAACAACTGTTCTACAAACCACTAATAACCATATGACTTTTAATTCTGAAAAATTCCTAAATAAATTAGAATTTAAGAGAGATTTTCCACCTATCAAAGTAAGCTAAGGGAAAGGTCTGGGAATGTCTCACTAATTCAAAGCCAATTATTCCAGATTCCTATAGCTATGGCTTTATTTCATCTTTTAACTGGGCACGATTGTCTGAATGCCCATCATTTTAAAATTCAACTCAAGGGCTCTTCAGTCTTTGCAACTCTGGACAGTTCATGGATAAGGAGCATATTGATGAATGCATTGCAGTAAAGTATTGGGAAGCAAGATCAAGACTAATTAGTTAGGCTTAGTGGTCTAGCATTTGAATAAATAAATAAATATTGTGAGCTGCATTGGGTCTTAAATGTTCTATTAGAGTTGCTATTACTATATCCGACTGCATGTCACATTAACATTTATGTTTGGCAGTAACAGTGCTAACACAATTCTCCTTTATTAAAAGACTTGATTTAAAAATAGTATATTTTGCTGTATCAGAATGCAAGTTCTAGATAAACTCATGATTTTCTTGCGCATGTTAATGAAAAAATGAATTCAGGGCAGCTAAACTGTGTGACTGGTCAAGAAATAATGACAATGTATAATTTCTAAGGGGGGAGATTTAGATTAATACATCTTACAGTTTTAAAACAAACTGCTGTAAATAATTGTTTAAAAATGAGGTGAAAAAAATCTGCCCTTTATTCCAATTTTCTTTTTATGTAAAAATAAAATACATTTAATACATATATTTTAATATATGTATTAAATGTATTTTAATTTTAATTAATAAATTAAAATACCAAGGAGAAAAGAAACATGCCTTATTAAAACATAAAATTAGGCAAAGCAACAATCTGTATGTGGCATAAATTTTGGTTCTGCAGTGTGGCAGATTTCTTTGCTCCTGGTATAGAGGAACCTGTACCTGTTTGCTTTCAAAATTGATAGCCTTAACTAAAATCTATGCCAAACATAACGTTTTTGCTTTGTCTCATATTATATTAAAATATACTTAATACATATATTAAAATATTAAAATGAATGTAATATTAAATATATTAAAACATATTTAATGCACAAGTACTTATAACATTTTTGCATCTTCATTTTTTACAGATGAAAGAGAATGGTGACTTGTAATTTCAAAAACTATTTATTACACACGTGCATGTTTTATGTTTTAATTAAGTGTTTATCCCAAAAATTGGTAAGGAAACCTATTTACAAGTGAATTTTTCTTTCTTTTGTTCTGGTGAATATTTCATAACATCTCTACTTTAAGAATAGATTCAAAGCAGTTTTTTTTTAGCAATTTTCCTGGAAGATTACGAAATTTTTCTTCAGTTTTTCCACTTTAGGCAAATCCCATTAGTGCATATTTTAAAATTAAGACAAAAGAGTTAACAATTTATCTATGAAAACTGTTTGAATTTGAAGTACTGTAAGAGTGCATATGAAAGTGATTACATTTTTGTTAAAATTTAAGAACCATTATGTGCATGGTTACCAGATTTAGGCATATCTTGAAAATTTG
>KK115251.1:382361-468392 GCA_000611955.2 Stegodyphus mimosarum | reverse complement strand
GCTTTTATTCGACTTTTTTTAAATGCAGATTTATTTATTCTTCCTTTTGTTAAATTTAATGATTTTATAACTTAAAATGAGCGAAACTTTAAAAATCCACACGACCTTAGGTTCCAAGCTGTGCGAATTTTTTATTCCTTCTAGAATAATGTGTTTTATTCTCTGTGATGAAGAGGCAAGTATTCACACATTATTGTGATGACCTGCTTTTGTTTTGAATCATATGCTAACTGAGAAACACTATGAAATGTTTTGCTTATCCATAAATTTTGTTTAGGAACTTCTACTGATGTGAGCAGATATGATGGCCATTATGATCACGTGTATGACACAACAGTGGCTGGTGTTAGTGTGCAGGCACCACAGGTTTGTTTTCAGCTATTTTTGTTGTAGTAGTAGTTAAAGTAAATGTAAAAATCATATAAAGAACAGAAATGAAAAAAATTTAATCTAGAAATAAATTTATATGGCTATCTTTAACAATTTGATAGTTTGTCACTATTTATTTTATTGCTTTTTAAGCTTGACATTAACACAGTTGCAGCTGGCGGTGGATCTATGCTATTCTTCAGATCTGGTCTTTTAGTTGTAGGTCCAGAATCTGCTGGTGCCCATCCAGGACCTGTTTGTTACAGAAAAGGTGAGACATTAATAAATTTAAAAGCTGATACATTAATAAGTTTTTTTGTTGATTAAAGCTTTGCAGTGGAAATAAAAAAGCCTTATTTAGTTAAATGCTTTTTAAATTTTAAGAAAATTTAAAATTGAATTTTCTTCTCCAAACAACAAAAATGTTTTGCATCGGTTTGCCAAACTTCATATCTTAAATACAAAGTAAATTGTAAGACATCATCTATTGAGCATAATTAAAGGGGAAAATATGGAAAGAAGGTTTAGTTAATTTAGTTTGAAATTTCTAAATTAACCCTTTACTTTTTATTCATTCTGCTACAAGAACAGATATTTTGCATCTCGATTAGTAGGCTTATTGGGACATACAAAATCGACTGTTACTAGAATATAACCTTAAAAAAAAGCCCATGTTTGGTTATTTTTAACCCTTTTGATCTTTGGCCATCTCTTATAATGAATGGTGCTATACTGCAGAAAATGAAGATATTATGTGCAAAATGAGAAAAATAAAAAAGGCAAAATAAGTTGCTGTGTATTTCACTAAACAATCCAAAATTGCTGTATTGATTGAATGAGCAAATGTAATTTTCAGTGTATTACAAAAATTTTAACAAATGTAAATAATAATAATATAAAGAACTTTGAAAAAGGTTATTTTATATTGCTTAAAAAATGACATATTTATTTTCTTACATTTTTCAAATACATGTCTTGAGAAGAGCTTTATTCTTTAATAACTGTTGGTATTATTGTTTTATTCTTTTAAGGGGGACCTTTGACAGTTACTGATGCTAATCTTTGTCTTGGTCGACTTCAGCCAGATTTTTTCCCCAAGATATTTGGAGAAACAGAAGATTTACCTCTTGACAAAGCTGCAACTCTCAAAGCATTTGAAAAATTAACTAATGAGGTGTGTTAATAAAAGTACTTGGTTTAATTTGGTTTCTGCAATTGTTAGTGACTATGTTTAATTTCTAAAACCATTTAGAAATTTTATTCTAGAACTTTTTATATCATTGTAAATTATTTGCATGCTATTATAACTTAGGAAAACTGGGGAAATTAGGGATTGCTGCTTAAATTTAAAAATAGTAAATAAAAACTATCTGAATTTATGTAAAAATGAAAATATGATTTGATTTAAAAATGGTAAAATTTAACCTTAGAGTGTCATTGGTTTAATAATAAATGCATTTGAGGAAGTGCAAATGTTTTTCTTAGAAAAATCTGTTGAATAGCTCAGCTGGAAAGCTAATGATGCTCATTTTTTTTATGTAATTTAAGCCATTTCACAGTCTGATCTTACTATGTGTAACTTCTATTCAGATGGTAATATTGTGGGTTGAAAGCTCAATAAAACAGCTTTTACAAAATGCCTTCATAACATGCTTTGAAAAGCTGTCGGCAAATAGGAATGTTGCATGTGAGGGAAGATTTATTTGAAGAGGAAAAACTCATTCTTTTTTACTATAATTCTATACCTTGACTTTTTGAATTTTACTGTCATTTTTTATTGTGCACTTGTATATGAAAAAGTCCTATGTTATAGACAGGTTTTAATTGTTTTACTGTTTTCTTAATCATGTTGAATTTTATTTTTCATACACTTATTTGACATGGGTGGATCCGAAAGTTTCTGTGCTAACTCTGTCAAAAAAAAAAAAAACTGCGTTTGATTATAATCTTTTTTTTTAGCCCAAGGGCTAAAAAAAAGGCCCAGAAGGGCTGTTAATTTTGTTTTGGCATTTTGCATCAAATAACCATAAATGGCATATAACTTTTCAAATTGTTGCCATAAAATATTATTGCTCTGTATTATAAAGAAATTAAATAATGAAAATCTGCATACGTATATGTATTTTTCTCACATTGCGATAAAACAATGGTACAGTATAAAACAGTATCAAACAGTATCAAATTTTGAATAACATAGTCCTCCACTCAAGTATGGGCACCTGGAAGCCCGAATTTGGACTTTGTTTTATTATCTATTTCATATTTTGTAAAACTTTAATGAATTTTTTATCAACAAACTCAACAGTTTCAAAGCCAGCAGTGACAACACTGTATGGGGGAAAAAAAAACATTTTTATCTCCCATCTGTGTATCGGAAATTCTAAAGATAATGTTCTTTTTAAATTATTTTGTGATTGCTGTTGAATTGAATTTTATAGTTTAAGTGCGAAGAACAGGATATTTAATAAATAAAGGTAATGTACAAAACATTAAAAAAATCCCCTTTCGGCACAATATAAAAGTTAAAAACTTTCGGATCTTTTTTTTGAAGCTCACTTTGTAGAGTGATGGACATGTCTCAGCATGTCCAGCAGTAGTGGCACATGACTCAGTAGTGGAATGCAGTCTGAGTCATTTTGCGCAAATGAGCCGAGAATATGTTACTGTTTGTGCAGAGTCTTGGTGATGATGGAAAAATCATAACTTTTCAGGTGAATCTTTTTTTACCTTTGAAAAATGCAAGAAATTGGCAGGAGCTAAACCTGGCAAGTGGCGTAGGTATGGAAATGAAAACATATTGTGTGCAGTGAGAAACTCACAAATGAGATGTGCTTTGTGAAAGTGCGTAGTCAATGTGGAAAATCCAGTGCACATGCCTCATATTCAAGACTGGGGCTGACAAACAAGGGTTGACTTGTATAATAACAGTGTTTGCAGTATTGTTGATCATCGTTTGGTGTTTGACATAAAGAAATTCTGAGTTCATTACACATTTTGGGAGGTTTCAAGTGAAAGTTCTTCTAAATTACTCCTCATCTTCGAGAGATATCTTTCTGCCTTTGAAGTGCCTGTGCAATTTGAAACATTGCATACAATTCACTGCCAAAGCATGTTCAGTGTCTCTATGGTTATTTGCTGAATTTAATGTAGAATTTCATGTTATTCCACTTTTTTATCCAAGATGTAATTGCAGATTACCACATATATGTGAGCACAAAAAATTCACTGTAATATCTTGTTAAAAAACTATGCTTTTTTGTGACAGTGCCTTATCAAGAATGAAGGTTACCATAGCACCTAGTGCAATCTTATTCTGATATTTATTGGCACACAATAGTTAATATCAGAACTTTTTGATCCAGCCGTGTTGATTATTTACTGGTCTGAATATTTCTAACATATGAAATTTATTAAAGATATATCAAAATTCATTACAGATAAATAATTTTAACTCTGCACAAGTAGATGTCAAGAAAGAGACTCTTTCTGTTGAAGAAGTTGCGTATGGTTTCATAAAAGTTGCCAATGAAGCTATGTGTCGGCCTATTCGTGCCTTAACTCAGGGAAAAGGATTTGACACTTCTCAGCATATTTTAGCTTGCTTTGGAGGAGCGGGAAGTCAACATGCTTGTGCAATAGCTAAAATTCTAGGAATATCCTCTATTTTTATCCACAAGTAAGAGTACTATAATTTTTTCTAGATGCATATTTTTTGGGGGGAAAAAGCAAATTATTACAAAAATATTATGTTGGTTATTTGAAATTTTTTCTTGTATTATTATTTGATAATTTTATTATAACATTTTTCAAAGCATTTGGGCTATTTTCATTTTTTGCCATTTCTTTACATTCAAGTGGGACAAGGTAATCTTGGAGGAGGGAGAAGAAATATCAGAGGGGAAGATGCTTAAAATTAGTAGATAATAATCGAAATAAAGATGAGTTTTTTGTTGCATTTCCTTTTTTAGTTGCTCATATCAGTCAACTAAAAGATAATGACTTTTAACATAATTAAAAACTAAACATAATTTTAAAGTCTTGACTAAATTAATAACTTGACTAAACATAATTAAAGTCTGCAAAAAGTTTTGTTATGGGTAATTTCTTGTTTAACAATGTTCATATTTATCTAATAATGGCCTGTTTATGGTTTTTATTTATTGATTTTCTACATCACATTTTTATAAGGGATTAACCAAGCCAAAATAATAAAAAGTTTATTGTAAAACGATAAAAAGTTACTATCACAAATAACCAGTGGAAAACAAAATTGTCTATGAAAAATACAAATAGGAAAATATCTGGGCCAGTAGCAGTGATCATAGATGATGTTTTGGGAGCTGCTGTTATTCACTGTATTAGGTAATTTAAGAAGTATAAACTTTGTAAGAAAAAATTCTCCCTATTTTATGCAAGTTTGAACTCGATGGTATTGCAAGTTCTTTTTGAAATATTGTTTTTTAATTCCATTTGTAAATTAGTTTTGTCATTTCTAATGATGATTCCAATATTTACTGTATGTTCTTTTTGTTTTCAGTGCAGACTTAATTTACATAACTGAACTTATTTTTGAAATTAAACTGCTTGAGATTCCAGGCGAATGATTAATAGTATTTTTCCGTGAGGCATAATGTGGGTTAACCATCTTTCATGCATTTTTTAATCTACCTGCCAACCAGTGCATTTTTAATCAACCAGTTTAATCTGTCATGCTTTTCGATTAGCTATGGACTTCAACTTGAGTATTACCTCAGTTAATTATATGCTGACTGTATGGCGATCAAAACCCCATAGAATGTTTTAGTGGAACCATTGTCAGAATGATGCCACTACCAAAAAATAAAACAAATTGTAATAACTGATAATCACATAAATAAATATTTTATTTAAGTACCATTGACCCTGTCATTTATGGATGAAAAGCTAGTAGAAATATGTACTAATATAAAATAGGTATAAAACACTCATAGTTTATTATAAAACATACAGTTATAAGGCTATACAGATTTTTTATTATATCTTTAAGAATTAAATATTTACCTTGTAACAGACATAAAAGAAATCTCATGAATGCAAAGCTGGAGGTTACTACATCTGTGTGGAAACTACTGTTTTAAATTATTTTTATGCTAGTCTGTTCATAATAGACATTTTGTATTTGTTTTCTGAAAACTTTACTGGTTTTTAGAGGCTGTTATTCATCAGATTAAAATTTTTACCTTTAATATTCAGTAGTTTATTATACTATTTTCAATTTGACAAAAACAGTATTTTTTAGTATGTTAAATTATTAAAATTTGCTGAAATTTAAGTAATATAGTATTGATTACATAATTATCTCCTCTTGAAAGGTATGCAGGTATTCTTTCAGCTTTTGGTATGGCATTAGCTGATGTAGTTTCTGAAGTTCAAGAATCCTGTGCAAAAATATATTCTCCAGGTATATTTTAAAAATTTTTTAAACATTTTATGTGTTTTAACTAAGTTTCATACCATTTAAAACTTTTTGTTATTTTTAAATTTTTGTGGTAAATTTTATAAATGTGATAAAATCAAATCCTGCTATACGCAGATATAATGAATGAACCTTTTGGTCATGTTCAATTTCGTGCACCCTTAATGTTATTTTATACTACTATAACGAATCTCCAAAAGTATAAAGAACTGTATAGATACTTTAGATTGAATTTTTTTCATTTTCTTTTCTTTTTTTTAGAATTTCTGCAAGTTTTAATGAAAAAATTGCTAATCCTTAAAATGCTAATCCTTTAATGAAAAAATGCTAATGTTTAAGTTTTAGGATCCTCATTCCATCTGTAAAGGAAATACCTTTATGTTGTTTTTTCTTTTATCTTTCCCCTACTTTTCTCTATGGTCTAAATAAAGGCTGTGCAAGACAGGTGGGAACCCAATTTTAGGGAACTATCGTACAATAATCATGCCTTAGGGATACCATGTAGTGTTAGTGATATTGAACCAAGGAACATGAATGGATTCTCTGCTTCCATTTAAATTCTTTATTGAGCCATCAGACAGTTGTATTCAAGGAAATTTTTGAAATTTTCATTATTCAGGGAAAGAAATAGTCTTTTAGAACATAAAAAAATTTATCCATATCTTTTTTTTTTTTTTTTTTATGATTCACGTTTCAGCTTTTATAAGTTTTTTTTTGAGATAATCAACTTTCCTTATTGGACTGGATATAGTGAACCATTGGTGTAGCAAATCGAGCTTCCAATCCTTTGAAAATTCATTATAGCAGGGTTCGACTGTATATGTATATGAATATGAATATGTGTTCAGCTGCTGTAGAAAGCCACCTTCCACACTGAAATGCAATTAGTATTTTAAATAAGTTTCTCATATTTTTATTTTTACACTGTTGGCAATAAGTTTTGTACAACTTCTTGTAATGTTTTTTATGTCCAGCTATTTTACTAATGCTTGTATGCATTATTTTTTTTATTTCATACGATAAGCAATTGTTGAAATCATGCCATATTTACTTGCATATTTCCTCATAGCATTTAGCATAATACTGCAAAAGTACACTCATGGACAAAAAAATTAGCGCACCAAGAAATAATTGCGGGATCGTAACGAAACTTGCAATGAAGGTACATGTCGGGGAGAAATGCAGATGATTAGAAATACAGCCTGATTGCGCATTACGTATAGCCGGTAGAGGGCGTTGAACGTCATACTCTGTGGAGTATAAAACAGGTAACCAAAGCTTTGTTTGAGAGTGCTGAATGATTTACAAAGGAAGAGCTGAGGTAGACATGTCATTACGCCGTGTTTGAAGACAATATGAGCAGTTGTTGCAGTTTGAGAGGGGGAGAATAGTCGAGATGATGGAAGCTGGGTGGTCAGCTAGGCGAGTAGCTCGTCAGTTAGGCCATTCTGATTCTGTTGTGAAGAGGTGTTGGGACCAGTGGACACGAGAGATGTCATGTACACGAAAACCAGGCTCAGGACGCCCTCGACAGACCAGTTGTCAAGAAGACCCCCACATCGTAAGAAATGCACGCGTACAGCCAACTGCTTCATCGGCCGCCATCCAGGCACAGGTAGCACCTTCACTAGGGGCCCCTGTGTCTTCTCGAACCATACGACGGCGCCTGGCGGAAGGGCGGTTGGTATCGCAGCACTCATTACGTGTGCTGTCCTTGATGCCCACCCATCGATGCCTTCGTTTAGAGTGGTGTCGAGCACGAGGAAACTGGACTGCAGCGGAATGGAACCAGGTCGTCTTTAGCGACAAATCCAGCTTCAGTGTCGGCAGTGATGACAATCGTGTTCGTGTGTAGAGAGCCCGTGGTGAACGTCTCAATTTTGCCGTTGCTGTACAGCGACACATCGCTCCTTCAGCTGGTGTGATGGTATGGAGTGCCATTACTTACAATACACGGTCACCCCTAGTATTGCTCCGTGGCACCATGACAGCCCAGTGATATGTTCATGAAATCCTGCAACCACATGTGTTGCCACTCATGCAACGGCTCCCAGGAGCCATTTTTCAACAAGACAATGCTCGGCCTCATACGGCAAGGGTGTCACAAGACTGTCTCCACACTGTTACTACCCTTCCTTGGCCTTCCCGATCCCCATATTTGTCTCCAATCAAGCATATCTGGGATCATTTGGGACGACGAGTTGGGCATCCTACGAGTTTGAATGAACTAGAGACAAGGTTACAGCAACTATGGAACGAAATGTCTGAAGACATCATACAGAACTTGTATGACTCATTGCCCGATCGTATCGCGCATTCGCGCTAGAGGGGGTCCAACGGAGTATTAACTCCTCCGTTCTTTCGCCTTTTTCTCTGAAATAAATTATCCTTTTTCTTTGATTTCCTTATCATTTACTTATATCAAAGCAGTCATTACGTATGTAAAATTTTGTTTCATTTTGACGACTCCTTCTTGGTGCGCTAATTTTTTTGTCCATGAGTGTATTTTATATATTCACATAATATTCTTCTTCCTCAAGGTGTTCATAAAGCAAGTTTCCCTAAATTTTAAAATGGATTTGTCCACATAGTGTTCATTTCCATCTTATTAACTGATTTGCTTAGGGATTTTGGGTGCATTGGCTCTGATTGGTGAAGCAATAATAGTAAAGTGCATCAAAAAGGGGGGGAGCTATTTGATACTTTTGTTGATTCTGAAGATTGTTGCACATGGGAACATAGACTGAATGGTGATGAAAGTGGTGGAATTCATAATGATGGCAATGACTTGTAACCTGCAACATGTAATATGAATTTCATTTCTATGAATATTAAATGATTTCAGGCTTAGGGAACAGCAGTGGACAACAATAAGCATAGGTGAGTTTCAAGATACAGGGAAGTAGAAATGAGGATATCTTATTAGATGTTGCAAAGTTATATTACTATGCATTCTTATGGGAGTGTAGGTTTCTTTCAAACAAATAATATTGTGAGTAATTCTGCGATCTGTAGTTCATTCGAAAATATATTTCATTTTTAAAATTTTTATTAACTGCATCCTTCGAAATTCAGTTATTCATGTAATTTTCCCCTCTTGATTTTCATGTGATTAAAATAGCATAAAAGGGGAATACACAAGTAAATATGGAATTTCTATTTTTGTATAGAAGCAGCCTTGACAAGAAAGTAAAATTGACTCTTTTCAGCCTTGGTGAAAAACAGTTAATGATACACAAAACACAATTAAAGGGCTTGCAGCAAAAAGAGGCCAGCTCCACTTTGGTAGATTTTGTGTTCATGTGTCTTTTTTGTTAAAAAAAAAAATCATTCTTTGCATTGGAGTAGCCGTAAAAAATCATTTTTACTGGCACTTTTAATGAGGACAAATGGTTAGAACAGCTGTTCTTACCCGTTTGACTAATGCGTACCATCTAAAGAAAAAATTAAAAATTTTAGTACCTCCATTGCATTTTACAATGATTGTTTTTTCAATTTCTCAATAAAAATATTAAAAACAATATTTTGCCATTTGTGCAGTCTATTAACTGTTTGTATTAAATATACACTTATAAAAAATATATATTGAAATTTGGTTACCAATTTAATTATCAAAAGTTAAGTTATAATACACTGGTTATCATAAATTAAGGAAAAATCACAAAATTCACGATTACTGAAAAAGTTACATGTGGAATTTTATAAAACTTACCCACAATATACAACACATACTAAGGTATCAAATAACAGAAAAAGAAATTACCAGACAATTATGGTAGTATAGAAATTAGCACATGTATAAAATGAACAAACCGTAGGTGCCAGTTTCCTATAGGAAAAGTACCTTCAGTATGGAATATGATCGCCTCTAGCAGCAATACAGCACATACAGCGATATGATACTCTCAATTATGTGGTCTATCAGCTGCTTAGGAAGCGAGAGCCATTGCTTTTGCAAAACAGTTGCAAGTGTGGCAAGGGTCTAAGGGAGCGGATTGAGAGCAGCTAGACGCCTTCCTAAAGCATCCCAAACGTGCCTGATAGGATTCAAGTCTGGGGATCGAGCTGGCCACTCCATGCGCATAATTGTTTCCTGTTGAAGATAATCATCTATGATGGAAGCCCTGTGTGTTGCATTGTCGTCCTGTAACAGGAAAGCATTACCTATTGGCCCGGCATATGGGCACACATAAGCATAAAGGATGCCATCTCTATAAACCTGAGTATTCACAGTTTCCCTTGGAAAGACATGGAGGTCTGTGCGTCCACCTAAAGAGATGCCACCCCAAAGACAGACACTGCCTCTTCCATATGCATCTCTTTCACGGATGTTTGACAGAGGATAATGGGTTCCAGGTTCTCTCCAGATCAAATAACGCCTACTATCGCTTTCTAGACTAAACCTGAACTCATCCATAAAGTAAACAACCCTCCATTGATCAGGCGTCCAGTGGACATGTTGTCGTGCCCCCTGCAAAAGGTCTGTCCTATGGCGTGACATGAGCGGCACGCAAATGGCTGGTCACCTCACATACAGACCACCTTCGTGAAGCCTTCTACGCACAGTTGACGTTGACACCAAACTTCCGGTGGCTGTAGCAAGGGAGAATCTAAGAAGAGTCGGAGTAGCGGTTCTATTCCTGTGCACATAATGTTCTTGGCTGAACCTCCTAGACGCCAAATCTGTGGTTTGAAATTGCCTCCAAAGTCTATGAACCACAGAAGGACTCGTATTTATCCATCTGGCCACTTCTGTTTGACTTTCTCCTACCTCTAGTCTCCCAATGGCTGTCCATTGTAGTTTCGCAGGCAAATGATGCCTGGAGGTCATTGTTACGAATTAACTATCTCAGATTTCTGATGTCACTATCACAGTGAAATATGTGGGCTTGCTCTCAAACATGGACTTTTATGCTCCTCGCAGAGGAGGTATTCCGAGTATAGAGCCACTAATTTGCATATTGCAGTTTTACTCAGCTAGTCTTACTTAGCAACATATTCAAATTTTACACGGCTTGACTTATTTTTGAGGGAGTTATCACTATTTTTGTGATTTTTTAATTTATGATAACCAACGTACTTTAATTCTAAAATTTAGGGTGAAATTTGGGCCTGTTTAAGAAAGATCAATTTCTTTATGTCTGGTCATATTTCACTTAGTTCTGATCTTAAATTTGGATCCACTTTTAATTTTCTTCTGTATTTATTTTTCAAATATAACATGGAAGAAAATCCTTGTTCACACAAATAGGTTTTGCAAAAAGGTGATGAAAATTTAATAACTTTATATGAAATGCCTTTAAATTCTTTTTTTTTTTTTCGGTTCATTTAAAAGTTAAGAAGTGTGTTATTTTTTAAATCTTTAGGTAGAGTTCAATCAGACGAAATTTCTACAAGTTGTTCTTTTTCTTCACGAGATTTTTGAATTTAATAGTTAAAAATAATTTGCTTCTTTCCATACTATCTATTTTTCTGTTGCGTACTACCAGTAATGCTCGTATCACCAGTCGAGAACCGTTGGTTTAGAATATAAGTTATAAAATTAATTAAAAAAATTTTTTTTTAAATTTTCTGAAAATTTAAAAATGGGGAGCTGCGTCCAAGCATTTCAATTTATTCAGTGTGTAAAGTTATTGATCTGCACATGTACACATAATTTATGTTTCACATATGCACATAGTTTGTGTTCCTTCAGCTAGTGAAAATTTTCTCAGGTTTCCTCTGCTAAATATTTCATTTGCATACTATTTTCAATTTTTAGAACAACTTTCATCATATGGTAGTTAAAAACAGTTGGCAAAATCAATCAATGTAATGAAACCACCAACAAAACCAATTGTGACAGGTATGTCATCTGTTGCTATAGCTTGGTAAATGTCCATCCCATGTATATTGTTTCTTAATGGCAAAATTGGCAGTGTATCTTTCTCAACTGAGCACTCATCAAATACTATTCTTATAAAAATATTTACTTGTGCTACATTGCAGATATCTGCTGATTCATCAGATGCTAAAATTAAGAAAATGCATTTTGGTAAATCATCTTTTACTTGTCCTCTGGCAAAGACATAGCTTCTATTCTGCGAGCAATGGAGCTTCTTGATAACTGGACATCTTGATCTGGATGGCTCACATAATTTCATTCTTGTTTTTAACTTGTTGGAATAGAATCTCCATTGTATAAACATTACTTTTTTAATTATGTTGTCAAAGTGTTTTTGTGAATTGCAAGTATATGTGCAATCTTAAATGATGTAATCATAGCAAACTTAATTTAATTTGCAGATTTAGAAAACATTGACTTCTGGGCAATGTGCGTATGAGCCTTTTCACTTTGCGTTTGCTTAGATTGCTGGTAGAAGGATATGTAACCTAATCATATCAATATATATGATTAGGGTAACTACAAAATCATTAATGTCTATTAAAGCTTAATGATACATAGAAAAAGAGAAAATTTTTCTTGCCTGTATGAAGCCACCAAATTAGCCATTACTAGACCAAATTAGCTCTGAAAATTTGTTCTGTGTTTGCAGATGTGTGTTTTCTGCAAACTTCAGCAAGTGACTGACAGTGGTACTGTAAAATAATTAGACGTTGTGCAGGAAAGGTACTTATAAGAATCAGCTTTGAATTCAATCTAAAGTAACCCACTGTAACATCAATGATGGAACATGGAATATTGAGAGCAATGTTACTGCGTAAGTGTAAAATAACTTGTCAGCTGTGCCTTTGAATGTGTGGCCTAACTGGAATTTGACTTTTCCTTTTCCGTGTTGGCACTTGACTTCACAAAACTGAGAAGGAACGAGATCTGCTGGAATTTAATGTTTCTTTGGCACTTGATTTTGCAAAACTGAGAAAGAACCAAGCATGAAATGTGATTTGTTAGTGAAAGTGTCAGCTAGTGCAATGTGATCAGCTAGTGTGGTTGTGATCAGATAATGTGGCTTGTGAGTTACAGGCTGAGCATCCCTGTTGTAGATATTGCATGAACTGCTTATATCGGTCGGTAACGATCTGTCTCTCACTCCAATTGCTATTTCACTCCAAGGTTATTGTAACATGGAAGTACCAATATATTTAATTTAAATGAGAAATGAGAACTTATTCTCTGTGATTTAATCAAAAATCAGATAATCAGAAAATATCATATTGAATGACTTTTTTTGCAACCTCCCCATTTTGTTATTTTTTATAACTAAATTGATAATGTAAACTGGTTTGAAATGTATTTTTGAGATATTTGTCAGTAGAAAATGCATGAAGTTATCTTAGCGATGAGATGATTTTAAAAATTTTAGTTTTTCTTTAAGAAATTAAGTGATTGTTTTCATTTTTTGTACAGAAAATTTTGAGTACTTAGATGAAAGGATTAAGAATTTGACCTGCAAATGCCAGGAAAATTTACAAAATCAAGGGTTTCAAGAGTAGGTCCTTTTTCTTTATTTATATGTAATCTGGTTTCTGTCTTAACTGCTTTCTAAAAATTAAGCATATGAAAATAAATAAATTTGACATAATTGCAGAAGTTATGCTTTAAATAGATTAAAAATTTCATGTTAGGGGCAAGCATTTTAATTATATATTCCTGACCAAAAATTTGTAGTAAATATGTATATTTAGGTATACTTGAAATCATTTATGTAGGTACATCAAATTTTGCTCTTCCCTTTTTTTGGAGGGGGGGGGAAGCAAATTGTGCCAACTAGTAAAATTTAATGTAAAAGATGTGACCATCGTGGACCTTCGCATAATCTGTGCAGCAATATTCACTCCTTTATTAAATAGTTAAGTGCGCCAGAGAAAAAAGTCTCATTCTTTTAATACAGCAGTTCTCAGCTGTTTGAGAGTAGTTCAAGAAGGCGCACCTTGTACACACACAAAAAAAGGGGGACAGTTGTATACTCCCATTCTACTGGACTGATTATCGAAATTTAACTTGCATTGCAGCATTGTTCTAAAATAGGTATTTCGACACAAAATCGGACTTTTTATGAAATAACATACCAATTTTTTTTCATACTTTGATTTTATGACTCAAATTATGCCGAAGCACCAAGTTTTGTAAAAATCACACGAGTAGTTTTTAAAAAATTAGCTCTCAAAATTTTAGCTGCTTCATGTTAATAGAATTTGGTATATATTTATTAATATCTCCTTTTTATTAAACTTATTTGATTCTTCCTTTCACATTTTGAAATTTAGGTGCATTCCAAATAAAATTTGCCCATTTTTTAGGATTTATTTTCAAAATTTGTATTTTTAAATAATTTTTATAAATTTTTCCAAAAAATTTTGGATTATAACCTATGAAATTTTTACCATCATCTTAAAGTATATGTATTTCTAAGCATACGTGCAAAAAATTAGAGTCTTTCAGTCAAAGTTTCCTGGGATATATGTGCATTTGCATAATGGCATGTTTTGAAATTTGCCATATTTTTTAGAAGTGATAATAATGCCAAATGTGGTTTACACAGTTAAAATTATTTGAAAGTATGTATGATGACCTTTTTTCCGCTCATGTACAATGAAAAAAAGGATTCATGTACAATGAAAAAAAAGGAAAATCGGTTGCTATAAATTAAGAAGTTTGCCAAGTGAATTAATTATTCTTGGCATAAACTGAAAAAAATGTGCTAAGATAAAATTTTGAATTTCTCTGTAAATTTCTCACCAAAAATTACAAATATTTAATATCCAAGCATAACTTGAGTCTTAGAGTCGAAATATGGAAAAAAAATTGCTATGTTATTTAAAAAAAAAAAAAGTCCAATTTCGGTCAAAATACCTGTGTTAGAACAATGATATATGCAAATCTCATATATATCCTAAGTCATACTTTCCAGACATGGAAAATGCAAGTGAAATTTTGGCAATTGGTCCAGTAAAACTGGAGGTAAAGAAGTGTCCCCCCTTTTTTTGTGCAAAGTGTACATAGACAGAAACAGAGCATTCAAGACATTCCAAATACTTCAATTGTTTTGTCAGAAAAATGTGACTTTTTGATGGGCAATATTTTTACTATAGATTTAGCTTTTGCTTGAAATGCTTATCCTTGTGCTATAAATTGCTTGATTACTTGTAAATATCACTAGTTTATATAATTTATCAAAATTCCATTGCTTCTGCATCCTAGAAACATGTTTTGGCATTAGGCAATGAACATCATGTTTTTTTTACTTTAAATCATATTTTAGCTTTAAATTATAGCTTTAATCATTAGCTTTAAATCATATTTTATAACTTTGTTCACAGTTCCTACAGAGATATTTAACGGTTTTGCAATAGCTCTTTGGGGGGGGGGGCTGGATTTTCCTTTAAAACAGGAGATGCAACTTTAGATTTTATACGAGTTGTACGTACCTTTTTCCCAGTCACAGGTATGCCTTTTTCTCAGTCACATGTAAACTTTGACATATCTTTTTGTTTATATTAATTATGTCACTTATTTCCATGTAGAAATATTAAAAACCATGCTTTTCACAATAGAATAAGAGTATTTCTCTTTGGACATGGCAAAAATAAAGCCTTCAGTTCATAATTTATTTTTCAGCGACATTTTAAAGAAAAGAATATTTTTGATGCTGCAGATGATATATAACCTTATTCTATTTGATGCCAGTCAGTATTTTAAAATTAATATATAAATTCATGGAGAAAATCAAAATCGTTACAAAAATATGTAAGTAAGTAAGTACCCTCTGTAATTTTCAAATAAGATATTGGGCATTAAAATTTTGCTTTTTATGACTAAGATTTTAGGAGGTACTTTAAAATTGAAATAATGGAGTACTAAACCTAAATTACTTGTTGTCCACAAGTTTAAGTTAAACCACTTGACAAGGAATTAATGATACCTTATCAATAACCCTCCCCTCCAAAAAAAAACCTTATCCAGTTTGGCCACCTGGCTATATTTATATGTTCAATACTTATATGCTTAACTTATATGATCATCTAAATAGAACCCTACAAATTTGCCGTCAAGTAAGTTATGCATCCCTTTGATTATTGACTATATTGTCAATGAACAAGATGTAAATATGTTCTGTACCTGTAGTTAGGAAAAAATCTGGTAGTACCCAACAGGATCAAAAAAGTTTTGTTCTAAGTGAGGCAATAATATTAGTTGCTGAGAGAGAAATATCTTAATTGTAGTAGATTTATGTATAGGTGACCGACATTATGTTGATAAAAGAATCAAATTATATTTATCTTGAATGATTTGTTCTGTGTGTGTGTCTTTTAGCCTCTTAGCTCCTGATGTCAAGTAAACAAGGTTTCCCTGTGTGCTTAAGAGTTTAGAGCACTGAATCAGTATTTGGATTTTGTATATGTTATTTAAATATTATTTCTTACAACATAAACTGAAAATCGTAGTACTAGAAAGTAAAATAAAAATTGAGGATGAATTAAAGCGTAGTTGGTATTAGTGATTATATTCCCATATTTAAATTATTTCTTTACAATAACGAAACAAAAAAATGAAGCATTTAAATATTTGTGCTTATTATATCCTATTGCTGTATTCACTTATAAAAATTTGAAATCAAAACATTTCTGAATAATAATGTGCATTGTCAGAATCATGCATTTTACTTTCATAGAACAAAATAATAAATAATATTCCTCACAACAATGCTAATACTCTAGAGATTCTATCTAGTAATTTTTCACAACATTCTTATGAAATTTATGCATTTAAAGTTTGAAATAAAATTTTCTGTTTTAGCATATGAAATATTATATGGTGGGCTCTCAGTGACATTTCATGCCATATCACATTTGATAGTGGGCTCATAGAGGGAATCTGAAACAAATGGGAGCAAAGAGAAGACTCAGGTGTTATGAAAACACTTTGAACAGGCGCCTGGGCAGAAGCCGCATCCTGTAAATAAAGCAAAGAGAAGTGACTTGTTACCATGCAAAAAATAATTTTTTTATTTTTTTGTAATGTGCAGAAATAACAGATAAGGAGAAACTAAAAACATGTTATTTATTAGCTTATATAAACAATATAATCATTATTAAATCTGATGTTTTTCGTAAGGAGTAATATTACGGTACATTTTGTAATAAATAAATATAATAATTATGCTATTCCATTAAAAGTTTTACATAACTGAGAACTGAATTATCACAATTAATTATACATTCAGTTTTAGTATAAATGCATTAAAATTAATTCTTAGAAATTTCTTAATTTCCTTACATCTGGAATAAATACAAGAAACTTCTTTTAATGTTTTATTCATAAATCAGTTTTTTTTTTAGAAAATTATTCAGACTAATGTTTTTAGATGGCTTCCTGAACCTGATTTGTTCTATTTTGTAAAATATTTAAGGAAACAAAGCATTGTTTGTACTACCATTACATACTAAGAATTCCATGAAAATTCATATATAGCTAGCATGCCATGATTTGAGTTTAGGTCAGATGACTAGGGTTCAGCAACTTCATCCACTTGGTCACCAGAAAGTCCATTTCAAGGTTTAAATGCTTAGATATTAAATAACTTCAACTAAATTATTTACTTGTATTGTAGCTAAATTATTTACATTATTTTTGTAAATTCCAACAAAATACTCACATTTTTTGAAACAGTCATATGCTCATCAGTAGTGGAGCACTAAAATCGCTGAGTGATAAAAATTGACCCAGCTTCTTATCCCAGCAAATAAGCAGGCTACATAAGTTTCTTTTGTATGTTTTTTCTATGTGTAGCATAGGTAGAAGCCAGCTTTTCTTAAAAAGCTTTCCATGAAGGCATCCTTTCTTCTATGTAACCCTTTGCCATAATCAAATAAACCAAAGTAACTTAAAATGACGTATTTTGTAAAGAAATTTCACATTAAACATTTGTATTAGTGATAAGATGATTTGTTGCATTTCATAAATGTCAGAAACTTTTGAAGTAATTCTTGAATAGAATTCACTAATAAACAATGTGTGGTGAAGTCTTCTGCAAATCATCAAAAAGAAAACTTCTAAAAACACAGTCAACATTCAAATAAAAAATTCATTTATTTATATTTTACTCATTCAGATATTCAAAAGAATAATTATAATGCAAAAATGGGAAAAATTTTTTTTTTCAAAACTATGAAGCCTGGGGGAGATCTATACATTGCTAAAGTAATTTATAATGTGCAGAAAAAACATGTCTGCCAACTAAAAAGCAAGGCGAGCAATATGGTGGGTGGAGTGTCGCTCATATTGTACTTGCAGCCTAATAACATGCAATTTAATTCCGTAATGATATTTTTTGAAAATTATTTTCATTGAAAGGTAACAGTCAACTGCTTTCTGATACAAAAATGTAAAATTTTGAATTTTCATGAGCTGGTTTTTAAAAGAGTGTTACAGAAAATCAGAGCAAAACAGGGCAATGTTAATCTAGTATTAGTGTACATGTATTAGAAATATCAGATTTATATGCAAGAATATTGTTTTAAAATGAATACTACACAAATTTAACACCTTTAACTGTCTTTCTGAAAACCATATCTGGGTTCTATGTATGGACCAATATTTTATAAAAAGTATTTGAAGGTAAAATATTGTTATTCCCTAATTTTTCCATTAAAAGAAAGTATATTCAATAGATTTCTCCTCAAGATATAGTAATTAGATTATTTTACCTTTTTTGTAAAATGCCTATAGCAAACGTAGTGTATATGTTGCAGGCAAAGTATGAAAACCAGCATTCTATAGAATGCTAGGCATTGTATATAATGTCGGACGTTTTTAGGCAAAACACGAAATATGAGAATTATTACATACTTTCCCTAGGCGTTCTATAGAATGACAAATGCTGTTTAGGCAAAGTATGAAAAAAAGTCCTGATAAGGCTATTATGCAAATGATGTGCATTCTTCAAAAATACAAATATTATTCTAAAAAAAATAATGAGAGTGCCATGAGAGAAAAATTATTCAAAATATGTAAAGAAAAATGAAAGTTGTATAAAACAAAATTTATGCCTTTCTTAAAAGATATTTTTTGATATACATTTCATTGCATTTTTCATGCAAAGACATTTCATATTTTGCCACTTTGTTTTATGCATACATTTGACAAATACTTGGCCACTTCCACTTGACTGAGCAATTGCAACTGACTAGAGAGAAATTTCGTGGTCAGGAGCATATTCAATTCTAAGCAAGTTCTTAGGTCATAAAGTAAATTGTGATCTCGAATACACTTGTTTTAAAATTCCTTCAGAAGTTCCAAGTCAGTAGAAACCATCCTCTGTCACACTCATTGCAACTACCAATGTATTGCACAAAGCACCTCGCCCCGCGTTATGCCCGGAATAGGAAATCGCACTGTAGTTTCCAAAGAAGCAGTGGGAATTTTTTTTTTCCGAATTCATTTAAATTTTTTTGGCTTGTATTTCCAGATTGATTTTAGAATTTATTTTATCTTCAGTAGCATTTTTAGTTTTGAAACAAAGATTGCACAAAATATCCATTTCATCATCTTTACTAGTATGGCCACAGGAGATGTGAATCTTTTTACAGCACTTTCTGCATGCAAGTCCATCACGCATTTCTTGTAAACACAACAAAAGTATCAGAAATGGAAATCTCTTCAGTAAGCATGTCTTCATCATGTTGTTTAATCCACTGTTGACTATAATCCACTGTTGACTATAATCCACTGTTGACTATAATCTCGTCCATGCTTTTTGAAACAGGCTCTTTTTCTTGCATAATCTTGCATACCTTTGCCTTTTTCCATTGTTTAGATGCTTTCTATTACTTTTTCTAGCTGCCCCTCTGTATTCATATACCTATCAAAGATGTGTTTCATAATTTACCAGTTTCTCATTTGGCATTCTATAGAATGCCTAGGAAATGTATGAAACATGAATCGTATCATACGTTGCCAGCTAGTTTTAGGCATTATATACAATGCCAGGTTTCAAACTTGGCTGGTAACATATATACTTGATGCCATTTGATATACTACAAACCATTTATTTATTTATGAAAACATCTTAAAAATGGTAAAGTCATTCATATATGTGAAACTGTCTTGTATTTGGACCAATCATATGTAATTTAACAGGAATGAAGCCTTGATGTGCAGCTTAATATATGACCATTGAAAAGTCTTTTATAAATATTGTTTGCTAAGATTTAGGGAAATTTAAATAAGCCATTTCACCTTTTCTTAAACTGCCACAGAAATATCTCCTAGCTGAAACTGATATTAGAGTTCCATTTGATACTATTTTATACTTGATATATATTATACTTTGTATACTATTTTATACTTGAAATACATTTAACACTTGATATTTATCAGATTTTTTTTTCAGCCGGGGGGATAATAATTGTAATTCCTTATTCATTTGAACAAAAACTAATAACATAATCTGCAGTTTACTATATTGAACCTGGTGCAATAATGGTATAAAAAGATAAATAATATATTAGGTACTTAAAAATACATTAAAAAGTGAAAAGACATTTTTAATATCAGATTTTGTCTTAAAATTAGGTAGAATGTATGCGATCTGTGTGTGAAATATGATGTGAATGTATGTGTGTTTCTGTGTCATCAAGGAAAACATTTGTCTACTGCTGCATTTCAGAAATAAGCTGCCCTGTTCATAAATTGAAATCAGCTCATGAATGTTCTTTGTGTAGGTTGTTGCTGTAATGTATTGGGTTGAGTAGTGGCCTTCTTTTTAATTTAAAAATTTTTATTTTAACAAAACTAAAACAATAAATTAGTCAATAATATCCAAGTTTTTGACTTTCTTCATAGACCCAAGATATCGAACTATAGTCATTTGGCTACAACTCATTCACTTGGCTAATTCTCGAGTGGTTTGATGTGTGTCTTCATGCAAAAGTTGATTCAAATGTTCTTCATCGAATTCATTTGGTTGTCCAAAACGACCAGTGCCTTCGAGGTCGAAATTTCCATTTTTGAATTTGGCAAACCAGTTTTATTGCAGTTCGTTCAGGCATTGAAACTTCTCCAAACACTTCACTAATCTCTTGGGCAACTTCTGCAGCATTGGTGCCTCGATTAAATGGAAAAGAAAGGGCTGAAAATGCTTATTTTTGTCAACTTCATTTTAATGATCGGAAAAATAACAAAAACTAGCACAGGCAAAAAACTGAAATATGCTATCTAGTAGAGGGAAAGATTCTCTTTTGAATAACACAAAACATCATGCCAATACATTTTATTTTTACCATGTAAACAAAACATAAAAGGCCATTACTTATGTTTCAACCTAATAGATGTTTATAAAATGAGAATATATGAAAATCATACTGAATATTATTTTAAAGCCTTTTTGTTCAAATTCTACATGATATTAGAGCGACTCTTCTTTTATATAACCATCTCTTTTTGTATAAGCATATACCATATATTTTGGCATATAACATGCACTTTTAATACAAAAAATAGGACTGAAATTTACGGGTGCACATTATACGCCTGATATAAAAATGATAGCTTATAAATAAGGAAAAATTAGATTTTTACATGGACCAAAATGCTGTTATTAAAAAAAATGATATACCTAAGGAAATTAAGCATTTTCATTATCAGGTAACATAAAGAGTTCATCATGTTCATCTTCCATTGTATCATTGAGTTTGTTTCATCCTCATCATCATTGTTATTTTGATCCACAATTAAATAACCATTATCTGTTCCATCTTTCACCAACACCAAGCATCGTTGCTGCAGCACTATTTCCATTTTCTTTCAGAAAATGAGTGGCTCTGCATTTGAAACCAGCACCGTGTTTGCTTCTTTTCATGGGAGCCAGATTTACTACTAAAAGGAATACTAGATTAACTGTATTTCAACTAATACAAATGTGATTTACTAAAGCCTTTGATTTTTACTTCAAAATCTCGGTTTCAAATGACTATAGAAAGAGATCTAACTCCTAATTTCACGAATGCATTCAGGTTGGAAGTATTCTACAATAGCATTCTTTTGGATAGCTGCAGTGAATACAATCTACCCTTTTTGTAGGAATATTTACTCCCTCAAGCATTTAATATACACACGCATTGTCCCCCTTATCACTTGTCAGTATGGTCTTCCATTGTTCGAAAGGTTAGGACAAATGTTCGAATAAGTGACCTCTAAAGATGAGCATCGC
This sequence comes from Stegodyphus mimosarum, assembly GCA_000611955.2. Taxonomy (NCBI): domain Eukaryota; kingdom Metazoa; phylum Arthropoda; class Arachnida; order Araneae; family Eresidae; genus Stegodyphus; species Stegodyphus mimosarum. The sequence goes on along the minus strand of KK115251.1, from coordinate 446,417 downwards.
ACATTGCTTTTAGGTTTCTTTATGAAGAACTGGGTGCATGGTATAAGCTGAATATACCTAAAAATTAAGAAATGTAGTTTGAAATTATAGATGCGCATTATATGCCGGAAAATATGGTAATAATAATAATTTTCTTCACTACTAGCAAATAATGGATACAAAATTTAACCAATGCACTAAAATTTATGTTCCTGACAAAAAAAAAAAAAACTTGATCTGGCCAGTACATGATTGTCCTCCAATTCTATGTTTTAAATAGCAATGAGCTTTAAGTAAAGTATCGCTTTCAGTTGGTCATTTGTAAACAAAATCTAATTTGTTGCTTCAATAAATAGAAAGGTCTATAGTATGAAATTTTGAATTATATTTTATTAGATGTTATTGGGCAACTGGTTTTTCTAAATTTATGTCAGCATAATCAAATATTTACCCCTTTATTTCTTTTTATTGAGAACTATATTTTATTTGGAAGTTGAAAATATGTTTAGAGCTGATCTATTTCATTAGGCTGTAGTTTATTAAAAGGTATGCAATTTTAATGCAGTTTGTGGAAAAAGATTCAGGAAGGAGGAAAATTTAGTGGTCTGTTCAGTGCTTTTAATGTGCAGCACTGAAAGAAAGAAGAAATAAGAAATAATGAAAACTGCGAAATGCTATACAAGGAGGGATAACTTTCTCCTATAAAACGTTTTTAAAAACTGTGATTGCCATGTGGCATGTTAAACGTAAAGAATAAAGATTATAAAGGTTTATAATAACTTACTGTACAGCAGGTGTAGAAAATGACCACCCTCCTGGCATGGGTAAAACCAAACTCGCCGCTGCATGTTGGCTGCAATGTACCAACATCCATAATAGGGACATAATGTACCACCTTAAATGTATGTTGGAATTTATTTCATTGGAACTCAGATAAACTTTAAGCATGTGTGGGAAATAGATGTAAGTATAATATGTAATAAAACTAATGTAATTCTTCCTCAGCATGCAATAGGAGGCAGACAAATTTAAGTGGAACAACATTTCTTTCGTTGTCAATCTTATGATATCATTGATGATAGCCATGAATTTAAAGGCCTTTGGATATTGTGAACAAAAAGCAAAATTCTCCAATTAATGGAATTGTGGATAAGTCTAGAGTCATTAGGATTTTGATGCTGATATGAAAAAGGAGCAATGCCCTCACTGGGACTCGAACCTGGACCTCTCGAATACGTGCTGAGTGTGCTAACCATTACACTATGAAGGCAAGCAGAAAGGAGGGAGAAAATACCTTATATACTCTTTTTTGTTTGTGTTAGATGGGCCTGTCTTCTTTTAGCCATAAGGCCGTTTATTCGGCTAGGGGGGCTGAGGGCTTCGCCCTTTACATTACATTACCTTACCTTATATACTCTTCCTTTTAAACAGCAACTGGGGATTAGGAGACCCAGTTGCCAAATCCTGGTGGTGAAGAATGATCATCCACAACCTTTTTTTAGGTTGGGTGCTACTGTAGAGTCATTAGGTTATTTTGAAGCAGAAGGCTGAAATATGAGCAATGCCCTTGAAGAGACTCGAACCTGGACCTTTTGAATATGTGCCGAGTGTGCTAACCATTACACCATGAACGCATGTAGATAGGGATAAAATACCGCTTGATAGTGAATGAACATTGTATAACAGAAATACTCTGGAATTTCTGTAGAATTCTGTCAGCCTGTATAAAGATTTTTCATGAGAAAATGCTCAATAATCAGTCAACCAATGGATGATGAAATCTGTAGTATAGTTATAAATTCAGAAAATATCACTATTGATAGTGAAGAAAGTGACAGAGAGGTTGTTTAGAATGAAAAAAATTTGTTTGATAAATTAGTGGAAATTCATGGCACAGTAGTTACAGGACTTTGTAGCTGAACAAGAAATTATGTTTTATCTGTAAAATTAAAGAGAAAATATTAACACAAAAAATGAAGCAAGTTAAACAACTTACATTAAATGAAATGTTTAATTGTAGGGTATTTATCCCATCTTCTTAGGATGCCTTCGTGGTGTACTGCTCAGCAACCTCGACGCGTAACCGAGAGGTTCGTGGTTCGAATCCCGGTGAGGGCATTGCTCATTTTTCATCTTTCAAGTTTAAAAAAAAAATAAACTTTATGTCTCTACATAATACGACAGAGAAATAAGTATTGAGGTTTTCTTTTTGTAAATTTTGACTCCATTAAAGTTATAAGTGCTTCATTATTTCAAAACAAACAAGTACTTAAACAATTATTTAAGATTTTTATTTTTGCAATTTCTGCATGTCATCTTACTGCATTAAAAATGCTGATCTAAAATCAGGAAAATTCCCAAATTTGTAAATACTGAAGTCCCGATAATTCCAGATTTTGGACTTTGTTCTGCGTAAGAATTATCGTGGATGAAAAATTTTCATCCTCATGCAAACTCATTGACAGACAGACATCATTGTAAAAATAATAAAAATGTGTTGTGGATCTTATTTCATGCTAATTCATTGAGATCTTGCAGTTAAATATTTGGACTGAAGACATTACTTTTCTTACCTATGTATATAGGTTGGCAGGAGGTAGAAAGAGGTTACAGACCGAAATCCATAGAAGACCATCATTGATAAGAACTGTGTTTGCAAATAAGAAAGGTTTAACCAATAATCATGAAAAACCCATTAAGTAAGAAGCAAATGGGGATACTAATCTTCTACAGGTGAGCAAATTAAATTCAGGTTAATAATCCAGGAGCTTTCTGCGCCGGTTGGCTGGGTCACAATGCAGTACAAAAAAATGGTGAATGACTTACGTTACTGTAAATTGTGTACAAAACTGGATACCTTGACAGTTGACATCTAGTGTGAAAGAAAAAAGTGAACTTTTGTAGTAAATAAAAACATATTTTTCCTAATTTTGCGATACGGAATGAAACTCGTTCTTATTGGTATGATCCATAGATGAAGGACTGGTCTAAAAAATGGAGTGTTACCCCTTTTTTGTAAGCCTAAAATATTCAAGAACCAGCAATTAGCTCAAATGTAGATGGAGACTATTTTTGGGATGAAAAGGTATCATTCTTCTTTCAAACTGCTACCATCAAGCAGTACATTTAGACATCAGAAACTTCTTGAAGAATTAACAAACCTAAGCATGATCCACTTTCACTATAATTATGCTCAAAGCTGTCTGACAGCAACTCATGCATTTGGCAGATTGAGTGTGACAGTACTTTTCATCCACCATATTAGGAAATATAATTTAGAAAGAATACATAAAATATTACAAAGAATATAATTTAATTATATGATTTAGACAGTGAGTCTGTAAGGATAATATAAGGATCAATCTGTAAGGATTTGTTGACATAAATGAAGTGAAACTGGCTGTAGAGGAGTGGGAAAAACAAAGCCCATCTGCATTTTTACAAAGAGGATTCAAAAGAGGTTCGATGATAGTGATAATGTATTATTATTGAAAATTTATTATTAGATCAAGTTGAGTAATATCTTTGTATAGAGGAAGAATTGGCCTGAAAACATGCAGGATTTGGATGATTTGTCTCAAAAGTTGAGTAATATCTTTATATAAGGGGAACATGTCTAAATTAATAAGAAAGTTGGGATGACATTTGCTATATTTTTGGTACAGCCATTGTGTTTTAATAAATTTGTATAATGAATAAAAGTTAGTTCTCCAATTTTTTTTAAAGGTTGACTAGATGCTTAAAGAAAATTTAAAATAGATATTTTATAAATACAGAGGGTGTTTACACATTTTTGTAACGATTTTGATTTTCTCCATGAATTTAAATATTAATTTTAAAATACAAATGTGACTGGCATCAAATTGGTTTAATTCTCATCTTCAGCATTAAAAGCATTCTTTTCTTTAAAATATTGCTGAAAAATAAGCAATGCATCGAAGGCTATATTTCTGTGCTGTCTGAAAAGAAATGCTCTTATTCAATTATTAAAAAAATATGTGAAAAGCATGGTTTTAATATTTCTATATGTAAAATAAGTGACATAATTAATATGAAAGGAAAGAAACATCAAAGTTTACATCTGAGTGGAAAAAAGGAAAAAAATGCATACCCAACAAAGGTACATACATTTCTTATTAAATCTAAAGTGGCATTTCATGTTTTAAAGGAAAGTCCACCCCTACCCCAAAAGAGCAATTGCAAAATCTTTAAATATCTCTGTAGAAACTGTAAACAAAATTATAAAATCTGTTTCAAAAGCTAACAAAAAAAAAATATTGTCTAATGCAGAAACATGTGTTTCAGCGTAAGATTGTGCAGATTGCTGTATGAAAATTATTTGGCAGGTGAAACATGGAAATATATAGTTACAATTGATGAGGCTTGGATATACTTATCTGACTACAATAGAAAAAGATCAATTTACTAAAAAAAAAAAAAAAAAAAAAAAAAAAAGGGAGAAAAAGGTAAGGCTTAATATGTTGGTTCAGAGAAAACAAGGAAAGTTTTTCTAAAGGTTTTATGGTTATTACTACTAGATTCTCTTATAATGGAAAACTTAAAATAAGGAAAGTAGAAAAAAGTCAAAATTATTATACTACCAAAAATATATTTAAACACCCATTTTTAAAGAAGAAATTCCATCTCTTTATCCAAACAGTCTTCACTATGTTAAGTTCCATCAGTATAAGGGTCCAACCCATACCACTGAATCTATTGCTGTATTCCCCCCCCCCAAAAAAAAAAGAGAAATGAAACCAGAATTGAAGGTATTCCCTTTAAATGCATTCCACCCAAATCCCCTGATGGATGCCCTGAGCTATGGATTACTATGCATTTTGACTTTTAAAACAAGCTCTTTGTAAGTGGCATCCCAAAACATTGGATGGACTCTGGAAGATTGTGAAGGAGGAGTGGAATAAAATCAGCCTTGATGTCTTAAGAAAAGGACTTTTATCTTGGAAATCAAGATGTAATATGATAGTTTAACAAAAGCGTTATCAGATTGAACATATTCGAAAATAAAATTCTAAGAATATAAATATTATTTATATAAATAAATCTTTGCAAAATCATTACAAAATTCTGTGAACACCCACTGCAAATAACATTAATTAAAATTTCCAGATACTATTAATAACACTGTTATAAAACTTATGTCTTTTTTTTTCTGTTTCAGGCAGGATATAAGTATTGAAGTGTTTTTAAACATGAGATATGAAAGAACAGATTGTGCTCTTATGTGCACTGCCGTATCATCTGCTGCAACTGAGCCAAAATTCATTCAAGAGAATTGTGATTTTCTAAAATCATTCACAGATCGGTAAATATTTAACAAATATTTGTATGTTATTTTTCTTCTTTCGGACATTGTGTATCTTGCTAGTTATAAGTTTACGTTATTTGGAACATCTGTAAATTCCTAATAAGTAGTTCTATTTATTATACAGTAAAACATTCTTAAATGCATCTTTCAGAGGACTGCTGAAGAAGGATTTATAAATGAAAAATGTGTATAATCAAAATTTCTTTTTAATAATATGATATATGTGTGTGTGCGTGTTTAGTTGTTTAAAATGCTATCTCTATTTTAAATCTAAAATCAGATCAATCATACATCTGGCTTCGTACGATCCTTAAGAGTCCTTAGGTTTTTTGGAATCGATTTCTGGTCTTTAAAAGTCCTTAATTTTAGCCAAAATTGTTGTCCTTAATTTTATTCATGTGAATTTTCTGTCTGTCTTTTAGACTGCCATTTTGAGTATGAATTAGCATTTTGGAGGAATATTTTTCATGATCTACTGACAAATATGGTTATCTTTTGATTATGTGAATGGGTTCATGGGATGTAATTTGTTCCTATTTCTAAAAGGAAGAAATTACTTCAGGAGAAATTATTTGGGCTATGAAAAGAAATGTTGATGGATAAATCAGGGCAGAAATAATATGCAACTGAAATTATGCATTATTTAAATTAAATTTTTATTATTAATTTGAATACATATGAAATGAAATAGTTTATAAACGTAAAAGATATGTAGATGAAAAAATGTATAAATAGTACTACACTGTATTGCCATTATAGCTTTATACATTAAATTGGATTAGGACAAATTTAGTTCAGATTTATGCAAAATATAAATACATACTTTATTTCCAAAAATCATAAATTTATAAAAGTAGCATATGGTAAAATTAGTGTATGTTTTGATTATATCTGTGTTATAATGTCATAGATTTTATTGTCTATTCTTGAACTTTGTTGTATTGGATTATTTAACTGTGGCTAAGCATAATAAGGCTATCTATAAGGGTGAGATGTGTTTGTAAAGAATTTTCTGGATAATATTTGAAAGAAAAAAAATTGAGAGAAATCATTGAACCCAATGCAGCCTTTCAACTACCAGCAATAGCACTGTAAATGATTTACTACGTAGGTCATTCAGAAAGTTAGTTGCACCCCTTTGTAAAAATTTTCTGTCAAAGGCTATTTTGATGAAACTGTTTGGCAATACTACAGACATTTAGCTGAATCGTATAACATAGTAACTTTCACGAGGCAATTTTAGTTTGTCTGATAATCAGTCGTAAACATGTCTCAACAGCTGCAAGTGGCATCCAAATTAGAAATGCATGCAGTTTTTGTGACAAAAAGGTATAACTGCTGTGAAATTTATCTGCAGTTGCATGAAGTTTATAGTGAAAATGCAATGTCACATCAAGCTATCATGAAGTGGGGCAACAGGTTTGAGAATGGACATACAGATATTGATGATGCTGAGTGCGAGGGAAGACCATCAACTGCCACAAATTCTAAAATTGCTGCTTGAGTGAATGAATGTATTCTTGCAAACAGCGCACAACAATGGATGAAATCTGTAATGAACTGTATATTTCTCATGGAAGTGTGCATAAAATTATTGCCGATCAGCTTCAATTTCATAAAGTTTTGTTATATGATAGGTGCCTCGTTTAGTGACAGAGGAACATAAAGGAAAGAGTTTTGAAAGTGTGTTGAAATTTCTGCAATGTTACCAAAAGGAGGGAAATGAGTTTTTGAACAAAATTGTGACTAGAGATGAGTCTTGGATTCACCACTTCTCGCCTGTAATGAAATGCAGCTCTCTCGAGTGAAAACATTCCACTTCTCCGACTTGAAAGAAACTGTTGAACTGTTCCATCTGCAGGAAAAGTGATATTGACTCTGTTTTTCAATGGAGAAGGTTTGGAGCATAAGTCTGAACTTTTGATTATGTCAAAAGGAGTTTCTAATTCTGGCGCTGCAACAGGATCTGCAAAGAGAAAGCATGTTTCGATGTCCATTAAACAAAAAGTGGAATTGCTGCAAAAAATGGATATAGGTATATCCATCTCAAAATTATGCGAGCAGTATGGCATCGGAAAGTCAAGTGTATATGACCTAACAGAAAGAGGAACTTAATGAATTTTTCTGGATTCCGACATCCCACTCGCAATAAATAACAGAAAAATTATTTGCTGTGCTAAAAATGAGGATCATGACAAAGTTAGAGATTTTCCTTTTTGTTGCATTATTCTCTGAGAGTTATACCTTGTTATTTTTTTGTAAATATTATCGCAAATTTTTGGGAGGAGGAAAGATCAGAATTATTATATAACTCTCTTGCAAGGATTCAACTAGGCAAGATTTTGATTACATTAAATGTGCAGGTTCTGTTAACATTGATTTGCAAATCACTTTATAGAAATGTTTTGATGTTATATATAGAGAATGGTGAGATGGGGTTGTAATGATGAGATTTTTTCCTTTCATAGAAACATGAAAGTGTCATATGGTGTATAATTAAATGTTTTAAATCTTTTGAATTATTATGAAGATGTGGAAACAAACATCCATATCAACATTTGGTTGTATTTTATCAAATCTAGGCAGGTGGCTCTTAAATAATAAGTGTAATTCTTAAATGTTTAAATATAATTCTAAATTACATTACATTGATTCTTTAATTCATGTAAAAATAAACATCAAATTCCTGTAACTATTAGTTCTTGAAGTCTGTAAATATAACTCAAATAAATATAGTTCCATTTTTAATAAATAATAAAATATCTAGTAAGTATCACTAATAAATTTATTTTTGTTATTATGGTATTTTGCAAAATTTAAAGCTATATTCTTAACACATTAACAACCGATGTTGCATTTTTGCAACAGTAATAAAAACATTTCTTGTCTTTTTCTGTAGAGTTTTTTTCTTTAACTTTTTTGTATATTGCAGAGCAAACTTTGAAATTTGTGCAATTGTTTATGTGCAAAAAAAGGCTATGTCTGTCATATTAATAATATTTATAAAAATAAATTATCATTTTAGTACTTTTTTTTGCAAAGCTTTTTCTTTTAATTTTGAGTAGATCTCATAAAAAGCACAACCATTCAAATAATTTTTGAAAATATGTTCATCTTCTAGAAACAGACTGTATAATGGCATCAAAAGATGAGGTTATTATTTTATTTTTGTTGGCATAAGTATGCATTTTTTAAAATAGTGCAAAAGCACAGCGTCACTTCAAAACAGTGTCTTTTTGAGTATACACAAATTTTCATAGGCAATGGTATTTTATTTTACAGATTGCACAAAACAGCTACTTAAAAACAAAGAATATCCTAGACAACAGCTGTTGACATTGATTAAAGCATCATAATTTATGAAGGATTAGATAAAACTGAAAAACTGGCTGATGTTTGTGTCTGTTTAATTATTTTAAATATAAATTTCATGCCATATGATAATTTTTTCAACACGTTTTTTAATAATTGAGCAAATGATATCTTATTTTGGTAGATGTTCATGCAAAATGTTTCCCAAAGGAAAAACCATTTGTTTCGAATACAGAGTTTGATGTTTTATTTTCCTATAAAGAGTCTTTATATCATTTTGATTTATATTCAGGAAAATCTTCAAAGACATTGACTGATCATGGACCAGGTAGAGATGTTGTAACAGATCTCGTAAGTGTAGTGGAAGTTTCTTCAAATCATTATGTTCATTTTGACAATTTTTTTATGTCATGCATGTTGTTTAGAATTGAATGAGCTGAAATTTCATGCTGGTGAAGCAGTTCTTGAGTGCAAATTGGGAAATTGCTCTATTATACCTGTAAACAAAATGGAAAAAGAAGAGTGTGGAACATATGATACCACATTTGGTAATGAGCATGGCATCACTGTTATTCAACAATTCAATAATAGCTATGACAAATAGCTTTAATACAATTTATCTGCCTTCATTAACCAAGAGAAGAAAGAAAGAAAGAAGAAGAAAATGTATCTGTAAAGTAACCTAAACTCATGGGAAATTTCAATAAATATTTGGATGACATGGACTTTATGGACAATTTTGCTGCTATGTACATGGAGTAGAAGTAAAAATTAAGAAATGGTGGTGGACTGTTTTTATGAATTTTATTTATGTAGCTCAATCAAATACACAAAAACTTTATAAGATTTCTTGTGGATCCCAAAATTTCTCTTTTAGACTGTAAAGTCATTAGTGATCAGACTGCAGTTTTGTTCATTATTTTTTATTTATTTATTTATTTTTGTGTGGCAGATGTGAAAAATGCACAATGCCCTTGCTGGTACTCGAACCTGGACCTCTCGAATATGCGGCGAATGTGCTAACTCTTACATCACAAAGGTATGCCAAAAGGAGGGAGAAAATACCTTATATATTCCTCCTTTTAAAGAGCGACTGGGGATTAGGGGACCCAAAAGCCAAATACTGGTGGTTAAGAACCTCCTTTTAGTTTGGGTGCCACTGTTTAGTCATTAGGTTATTTTGATACAGGGAAACATGAAAAATGAACAATGCCCTTGATGGAACTCGAACCTGGATCTCGAATACACAGTGAGTGTGCTAACCATTACATCATGAAGGCATGCTGGAAGGAGGGAGACAGTACTTTATAAGATTTCAAAGAAGCGTTGCGCTGTGATTGCTGAAAACAAGAGAAGAATGCTGCAAAAATTCACAGCCTTCATGTTCATGTACTGATTGTGTTGGCTGACTATCTTTCAGAATTTAGCCTCAAGTGAAATGAGAAAGAATCCCACAATTCACATTATCAAGAAAAATTCAAGAGACAAAAATTAAAAGATGCAAATATTGTGGTATTCAAATAATTACTCTTTGTAATAAATGTTATATGAGTTCATATAGCAAATATTTCAAAGAGTTCCCGTATCCCAAAAGTAATCAGTTTTGACTGATGCAGTGTTTCCACAAAATTTTATGTCTTCCATAAAAATAAATATTTTTTTTTCCCGTTACATTTTTTTCTCTTAATTAGACTCTTAATATGTGAAACAAATGATGTTTGTTCATCTCCTTCAAGTGAAAGGTAGTGTGATCATTAATGGGTTAACATTGCAAGTTAGATTTGCTTTCTTTTCTGAAAAAAAAAAATTAATATAAGTCATCAATAATTTTGTTCGTTAAAACATTTTCTCCAGTTGTTTCAATTTGAATGTATTGTAACTTCTGAAGTTACTAAGTAAAATTTTATCTTGTAAAATTTTAGCTATCAAAGAGAATTTGGATTCTGTATTCCTGATAGGCCTATTTTAGTAGATGATATACGGATTCGTGGAATAGGAAACCAGCATTTTGATTTTAGTCAAAATGTAAAAATTGCTGATGGACCACCTAAAGTCAAAACAGTAAGTTTTTTTAAAATAGAAATCTTTTTTTTTAATTATACTTTTTTTTGTCTACATTTGAAATAGTATGCTAAGAATGAGTTTATTGTGGAAGAAATATTTTTCTTCTAAGACAGTTGTAAAAATTAGAAAAAAAGGTAGAAGAAAAAGAGTAGAAATCGGAAGAAATTAATTTCGGTGCACCCTTGGGGCTGTTAAAAATGATAAATTTACTAATAGCTTTAGAAAATAAATATTTTATTATTTATGCAATAAAATTTAAAATAATTACATAATTCCCCATCTAAATATCTGAACCAGTTCTATCACCTTGAAAAGTGTTGTAGAATTCTTATTCTGTTATTACTTCAATAATATTTTGTTGAATTATTTTCTGTCTAACATGTTGACTGTATGAGAATGTCATCATTGCAATTTAAGATTTCATAAGTAACTTTTTTAAAAAAATTGATATTTAAGTAACAATTTATAGGAATATTTCTGTGTTTTAAATATGTTCCTGTTTATGCTATAGTTTCACTCCTTTCCTTTGCTCAATAGCTCCTTCTCTTGCCTTTAATTGGTAGCTCTTAGCAAAAGAGTTTCTACTCACTTTTTGTGACAAATTTTTTTATTTAGTGATGTGCTCAGATACAGAATTCAGATAATGATACAGAATTAGCTAACTAATATTATGTTAAGTTTCCTTAGAGTACTTTTGCATTCAAAAGCGCAAAATAGGTTATTTCATGCACTGACGAAAAAATTATTTTGCTACTCTGCTTTTGCTGTAATGTAGATTCAATTTCATAATTTAATTTTCTGTTTTAATTAAATTTTGTAATTAACTCTTTACAAATAATTGTTATTTTGCATTTTTAGTTATTGATATGTACTGAAATTTGGCTTTAGAATTTGTTTAATTTCATAGATTTGAAAGCAGATCTTGTAGCAAGTACACTATATATTAAAAAAAAATATTACATATATCTATATGACTTATGTCACTTTTGTGTGTGTGATCTCTATTAATTTTAATAGTATAATAAATTTGTAGACATCTGAGTTAGAAGATGCGGTAGAATCTATAAGTAACAAAATGATGCAGAAGAAAAATTTTAGCCATGGTGGCATTTATTCAGTACAGTTTTGCAATTAAACAGGTTCATGTATCATCATGTGTGCATAATGCATCTGCACAATTTTAAAAGCTTACATTGCAAGACGATGATGACAAAGCAGAGGGGCAAGCATGCAGCAAAGCAGAGTGAGAAGAAAAAAGGCCTGCACAATAGTAACAGCAGTATTTAAAGACTTATTTCTTTGCTTAAATTTTATGCTGTGTGATTGGATGAGAGCCATCTGTAGTGCAGGAGGATTACGTAATGACAGTTAGTTTTCGCAGTTAAGATTCAGGAAAAGGACGTACCAATTTACCACGTACGCATGCATGCACGGATGCACGCACGGACACATGCACAAAAAGAGAGAGAACAGTTTTATGTCTCCCATTCTACTGGATCAATTGTTTAAATTTAACTTGCGTTTTCATTGGTATTTTGATGTTGGTATAGGTATTTTGACAAAATCGGACTTTTTCTGAAATAACATACCAGTTTTTTTCCATATTTCGATTCTACAACTCAAATTATGCCTAGATTATAAATTTTGTAATTTTTGCTGAGAAATTTATGGAGAAGTTTAAGCATTTATCTTGGCACATTTTTTTCAGTTTAAGCCAAGAATAATTCACTTGGCAAACGTCTTTATAGCAACCTACCTTCCTTTCCTTTTTCTCGTTGTACACAAGCAGAAAAAAGGTCATTGTTCATTACTTTCAAATAATTTTAATAAAGTGCTTAAACCTTATTTTGGGTTATTATTGCTTATAACAAAAATGCCAAATTTCGAAATACGCCAATATGTAAATTCACATATATATACTAGGGAATTCTGTATAAAACCTCTAATTGTTTGTAGATATGCTTAGATATACGTATACTTTAAGACGATCATAAAAATGTTATAGGTAATGATTCAAATTTTTTGGAAAACTTATAAAGATTATTTAAATTTTTTTTTATAAATAAGTCAAAAATAGGCGAATTTTATTTGGAATGAATCTAAATTTTGAAATGTGAAAAGAAGAATCAAATAAGTTTAATAAAAGAGATATTATTAAATGTATGTCAAATTCAATAAACATAAAGGTAAAATAAAAGCTAAAAAGTTTTAACTGGTAAGCTAAAATTTTGAGAGCAATTTTTTAAAAACTGTTGGTGCGATTTCTCAAAACTCAGCACTTTGGCATAATTTGAGTCATAGAGTCGAAATATGGAGAAAATCATGCAGGACTTTCTAAGGAAAACTGGCGCTCGTATGCATATTACACACAGGGAAAACCACGAAAACACTTTTGCAACCAGCCCATTCACCTAGAATCAAACACAGGTTAGAACTACTAGTATACAGCGACTTTACCACTTGGCCGCTGATGGGTGCCTTTCGAGACATTGAAAATGCAAGTTAAATTTCGACAATCAATCCAGTAGAACAGGAGATATGGAACTGTTCCTCCTTTTTTTTCCATGCTAGGTGTACCCTTCTAGAGAAAGAGGCTTACCTATAGAAAAGCCTTTTTGGAAAAAACATTAAAGAGTTAGCAAAATGAGAGAAATATAATTTTATAAAAAATCATAAAATTTTTATCTAAATTTTGCATGTAACACTTCTAATCAATGAATGTAAAATTTAGAGTTCTATTGAAATTTTCAGTCAAAAATTAAAAGTTTGCAAGAAATAATTAGAAAAGAGAATGTTTGTTTGAATATCATAATGTAATTTTAGCAGTCCTTGTCTTGAAAATCTTTTTATAGAAACTATTGTATTCAATATAAAACCAAAAACTTTCAACTTTCTTTTATGTAACCACCAAATGCTGTTAATAATTATTTATTCATTTTAATATTCTATATTTTCTTATTGTAATGCAATGTAAAATAGACTTTAGACATTAATAAAGAGAAAACTAACAAAATACAATACCAGGACAAAATAACTTTGATAAAAATCCGCAAGTCCTCATAAGCGAATCTGCGAACTACTTGTTGATGACTGTGGGTGCCACTGTAGATGTCATTAGGTTAATTTTTGCTGGATACATGAAAAATGAGCAGTGGTTTCGCTGGGACTCGAACGTGGACCTCTCAAATAGTGTGCTACCATTACAAAACGAAGGCATGCAGAAAGGAAAGAGAAAATGCTTTATATCCCCTTTCTAAAGGGCGACTGGGGATTAGGAAACCGAATCACAAAATCCTGGTAGTGAAGAATCATCATCCATCACCTGTGGAGCCCACCAGCGGCCGAGCTGTAAAGACGCGGAACACTGGTAGTTTGGTCCGAGGTTTGAATCCCACGAACGGGCTGGCTGCATGGGAGTTTTCGTGGTTTTCCCCATGTGTAACGTGTATACGAGCCAGTTTCCCTTAGAAAGTCCTTCCACGAAGGCATCCCTCCCTTTAGGCAGATAGCCCTCGTGTGCTTTGCCATAATTGAATAACCTAACCTAACCATCCATCACCTGTCCCTGTCCATGCACCACTGTAGAGACATTAGTTTATTTTGAAGCAGGAGTCATGAAAAATGAGCAGTGCCTTCGCCGGGACTCGGACTCTTCGAATACGCACCATGTGTACTACCATTACGGTACAAAGGCATGTAGAAAGGCGGTCGAAAATACCTTATAGTATAAAATTCTTCAAATTACATAACTGAAATGAAAACAAATATGTGAGTCCACCAGCGACTTAGCAGTGAAGTCGCTGAAGTCTTGTAATTTAATCCAAGGTTCAAATCCTGGCGAATGAATTGGCTGCATGAGCATTTTGATGGTTTTCTCCATGTATAATGTGTATACGAGCCAGTTTCCATTAGAAGTCCTTCACAAAGGCATCCATTCCCTCAGGCAAATGTCCCTTAAGTGTTTTCCATTATTCAGTAAACCAAACCAAAAAAAATGTGCAAAAATTCAAATTCAAATTATGATGAGTAACTTGGATGTTCAAGTTAGGTCTTACAAATTTAGTAAATAAAAATTTTACATTACCCAATAATAATGTAAAAACAGAGTTTAGGTTTAGACTCTTTATAATGATTTTTATTTGGGGAAAGCTTTTCAAAACTTTTCATGCAGTATTACAAATATAACAATTTTATATCCATTACTGATTTTGAATTATTGCAACAAATTTCAAAATTTTATACCATAACTAATTTTTATTATTATAATTATAATTTTAACATCATTTATAATAGTGTTATTGAAATTATGGTTTTTACTGTTATTCTCACATTTCAAATTTTGATATTTTACAAAAAACTGGAAGATCATCACTACTTTCTTCAAATAGAAACATATTCATCCGTTGGGCAAATAAATCCACATTAATTAACTTATGTATTAATTCACCAATGGTTAAGGGAGTGCCAGGTCACTTATAAAGACCTTTATTCCTTGCATAAAAGCAACTGGCCTGTTTGAATTGTGCTAAAACATTCTACCATGTTTTACAAAAAGAATTAAAACTTCACTTCATTATATGTATATATATATATATTTCCCCAAAATAACACTATTTTACATATATATTTTGTGTATTAATATCCAAAATTCATTCATTCATTTTTAACTTTTAATTCATTCTTAAAATAATTTAAAGGTTGTTTTTAAACTATAATTCAGGAATATCATTATTAATATATTAATTTTTGATACCATAAAATAATTTTTAATTTTCATTTCACAAACTATGCAGTTAAGAAAAGTGGAAGCGAAAATAAATTTCTCGTGTGCGCACATTCAAAGCATGTAGTGTGAACAAACTGATGACTATGAAATTGACCTCTTGATACATTAATCTCTGATTGTAAGAATCTTATCTCTTTGATTAGAGAACCTTTTTCTCTTTTTCCTTTCTAAATATTTAAGAGTCAATTTGCAAATATAATGCTGATTTTTGTTGTTTGACCTCTAGATTAATATTTGTTTGGCATGTTATTTTACCTTAATTTAAGAATTATTTACACACCTTTTTGAATTTTGTAGATAAACTGCACTTTTAAATGGCTTATTTTGCACAGATGAACTGAACTTTCAAGCAGAGATTTACAAGCAGACTATATTATTGTCAGCTAATTTAATAGTGATAATTTTGTGTATGACCTCTATTAATTGTAATAGTATGATAAATTTGTAGATGACTTTTGGGTTAGGTGATAGCATGATGATTTATGTGATTTTCTAACGCTAAAGTTTTCTACAAAGCCATAAAACTTCTATCTGTAGGTGATATAATAAAGAAGAAGAAAAACTTCAGCTGAGATGATGCTGATTCAAGACAGTTTTATTTCTTAACTAAACAGGTTCACTTATCATCATGGGCATGACATGCACCTGCATAATTTTGAAAGCTTGCATTCTCTGACAAAGCAGAGCAGCAAGCGTGTGTCAAAGCAGCAAGGCAAAGTGGGAAGAGAAAACGGCCTGCATAGTAGTAACAATGGTATATAAAGACTTGATTTCTTTGTTTAAATTTTGAGCTGTGTTATTGGATGAGGGCCATTTTCAATGCAGGAGGATTATATAATGCAGATTAGTTTTCAAGTGACAGAGTTTAGGTTCCATGAAGGTGACATAGCCAAATTAATTTTTAAATTTTATATCATTTATCTTAAGTATTATATACTGCAAGTATATAAATGAGGCGAGCTAAATTATAAATAGAATGGAAAATAAAATTATATGGTTATTTATATAGCTGTGCTACAATATAAATAAGTTCAGAAATTAGTCTAATCTTCGATCACTTTTTCTGTAGTTTATCTGCTGTGAAGGACATTAGCCAAACACAGTGACATCAAACATAATTTAAGTGCATGCTCCTTTAGAAGACAGTATATTTTTAAATATTTATTTGGCATATAACTTATTTAGCGTAAGCATTTTGATTGTTAGCTTGGTAACTAAGTATTCTTTACGCAAACTATCTAACTATATACGCAAACTATCTAACTTACACCTATTCAGATACAATTTTTCCTTGAAATTTAATTTATTTACAATCAAATAAAAATTTGCATTTCTTTTGCAGGTTTTGTATGGTAATAATTTAAGATTTATTTACCAGAATTTTATTTTGGATTTAAAAGATAGAGACATCTAATTGGTAACATTATTTATAAGCAGATATCAATTATAATCAGAATGTTAGAAAATTCCACAAGCAATATTTGTAATAAACATAATTATGCAAAACACAGCAAATCTATTCTAGGATGACTAACCATGGCTCCAGGTGATTTTGGTCTTTGTGTGGAAATGATAATTTTTAGGGATAGTCACAATGAGAAGCTTCAGTATATTTAGTATACTAATTTCAGGAAATCCATGTTGCACATGTGTGATTTGGATAAATAAGGCGCATGACCCCTCATCTTTTTCATAAGAAGAGATGATATAATTTTACCTATTAAATAATATCTAATATAAAAAATGCAGGAATTCATTTTGTAAAACATAGTAAATGTAGTGCATTACATACACAATGCTCTGTATCTCTATGAGCACAACTATCTGTAAGTCGTACTCAGACTCTTTACCTGGTGTTGTTGTCATGTCCATACTACATGGAACAATGGTTGCGAGAGCCTACTCCAAAGAGGGGATGAACTTCTATTTTCTACCCCAATTTTCAACGAGAGCACCCAGGGATTATGGGGGTCTCCCACCAAACCGCACAAGAGAACTTTCGGCTCACCGCATATTTAGAGTGCCCTCATGCCGCACGGACATTGTATGTACATTTACAAACATCCATATATTTTCCTGGATTGAAACCTATGTCCTTCAGCACTGCAGTAAGTTTCCCACCAAGATATAGGACTGTATGTGCTAATAAAATTGTTTATCTAACATCATTATTTATCTATATAGAAATAGCAATAAAGATTTAATTATGGATTTCTTGGTATATAAAAGAAAGTTATTTTGATAAGATACATATTTAATTCATAAGTAAAATATTGCTTCAATCATGTCATTTGACTTTCAGCGGTCTCGGACCATTGCATTGTGGCCATCAGATTTATTGTTGACAACATAATCTAGCAAATGTCTTCCACTAGGTCTACATATGTCTGTCTGATCATATACAATGAGTCTACAAAAATTGATTTCTGTGTTCCATATTCCAGTGATAGTTTTCAATGCCAGTAATAGGTGGGAGAGTGTATCTTCCTTGTGTTTTGTGGGATGGAAATCAATGTCAGAGTACAGAGGATGTTGAAGAAAGAATTGCCTGAGGTTTGAATTAAGGGCAAGACCTTGCAGAAAAGTGGAACAATGGTCATTGTAGAATTTTTATTTATAAACATGTATATAAATTCTATTTGCAGCTAAAGATGAGCATATGTTACCCAATATATTTCATTGGCATAATTGTACCACCTTAACTTTTTTGCTTGTTTAGAAAGAAAGGGAATATTTTTTTAACAGTATGTAAAGTTCAAGCAATGAATTTCTTTTATTGAAAATAAAAAATGTGTGATACATGTCTTTGATTACTTTCAGGTTACACGCTGCTATTTTGAAGAAGGGTATGCAGATACCAACATTTATACTTTGGATGACTTGTGCTATGGTCATGAAATCGCAGGACCAGCAATTATTATCGATACTAATTGGTATGTGTTGCTGTGCATCTTTGGAATATATATTTTTTATGTTCATTTGTTTATTTGCTAAATTACAATTATGTTTACTATATATTTTATTAGCATTTATTTGTATTTACTGTGATTTCTTCTTATTAGTACTATCCTAGTTGAACCATACTGTGTAGCATCTGTGACAAAAGATGGTAGTATTTTTATAAAGGTTAGTTGATGATTTTATGAATTTATACCAAATGAATCTCATTTTAAATCACTGTCAAAATATAAATAAGCTTATTTTTCTAAATATGATTTTTATGCATTATTCCTTTTTGTGATATAATGGGACAGAAATTTCTTCAGTTAACTGAAGAAATGGAGAAGATTTCCATGGATTAGTGTTTCCAGCCTCTTCGTGATATGTGAGTTTCTGATTATATTTTGCTGCTAATTATGAGCATATAAAGTACTGCTGTAGTTTACTTGCATGTAATCCATTTGAAATGAGCCATACTATTCTACATTAGTTATATGCTTCTGGTGGAGTATTTGCATTCTAGTGAAAATGTTTGTATTTTAACATTTGCTTGCAATATCCATGTTTGCTGCCCTGTACCCATGTGCACCTATTATAGTGCAAGTATAAAGACTTGAACTTTTCCTTAAGAGACTCACTTGCACTTGTACTTCACTATTCCTGCTTGTTCTTGGTTGACATTTGATGTCAGCTTACCATCATGTATTTAATTTTGTATTTTATCTTTTAATTTTTATTTTTTAGTATACTCAAATCTTTAGCCTTCCTTTTAATAAACCTTCTGACAAGTTTGGACTTGCTTATAGCAGTTTTATGCAACATAGCTTTCTTTTAGCATTCATCACATATTTTGAGATATTTTAAAAGGTGATGGCAGGCATTGAAAAGAGCCCACTAACAATAATTTTGGCAGAAACCTCTAAACAGTGGTACTGTATACAGATATTAGGTATTTAATTGTAGCTAGCCTTCTAAACAACCAACTGGTTTTCTTCATGTGTAATGTGAATATGAAAAAGCCAGCTTTCCTTGATCCTTCATGAAGACATCTCTCTTCTTTGCCATCATGTGCTTTGTGATAATATTCAAATAAACCAACACATCTAGAAACCACAAAATAATGACATGGTTGAATCTGCAGTCCTTCTGTTTTTATTTCATAATAGGTCATTGTCCATAATGACTTTTCTTATTCCAACATCCTTTCAAGAATGCTAGACTGATAATTTTACATTTTCATTGTTCTAAGCCATTGCATATATCTTTCAAGTTATGCAGGACTTAATATGAATGGTAAAAATAGTAGTATGATTATCAATTTCTGATTGTACTCCCATATAGTAATCATTAATAACTGTGCAGAAGTGGTGGATTGATGATGTAGTAATCATTAATAATTGTGCAGGAGTGGTGGAGATGGGAGAAGGGAAGCTATGTAACACTGGGTATCATTGTCTCTGCTTCTGCTTTCTTCATCATCTTTATACTATTATTGGAGATTACTGCATCTGCATTCTATGTTTAATTTGAGCATGCTGAAAAATGAAAAAATATGCTATCATCTTTACTATTTTTTCTTATGCCATTAAAATAATTTCTGAGAATTATGAGGTGATGTGGAACAAAGTACCATGTAATAATAAAATCGTTTATCTAACATCATTATTTATCTATATAGAAATAGCAATAGTTATTTAATTATGGATTTCTTGGTATATAAAAGAAAGTTATTTTGATAAGATACATATTTAATTCATAAGTAAAATATTATTTGAGTCATGTCATTTGACTTTACAGAAATAAAATATATGCAAAAGAAATTGTAAACTTCGTGACTTTCGCAATATCTGGGTAAGGCAAATATTTATTGAAATAAAATTTAATAACTTTTTAAAATAGAATATCTAACATTAGTTGAGAGGATAAGAATGCTGAACATTGGTAATTCAATCTGGATTTGCATTTTGGTGAATGAGTTGGCTGCATGAGTATTTTGTGGTATAAGTAACATAAATACCCATAATAGAAAGTCCTATAAAAAGGTAGATCACTGTTATTTACTTTTCCTTATTCATGAAATAAGCAAGGAGAAAAACAATGTAAAATCAAATTGTATATTTTGATAATTGAAAAAACTGTGCTTAAATTACTGTTATTTCCTTGCATATTTTCTCCCTTTCCTGCAACTTGAATCTCACCTGTTCTTATTGTCCCTGCTTCTTCTTAAATCATCCATGAATAATTAGAAAATGTGAATGTGCATGAGGCTGAACAAAATTATGGACTGAATGTCAGTTAGTGTTTGCTTTGCTGTGATTGTTCTTGTATTAAGCTGGCATAAAGTTCATCAGTTAGAAGGGAGAGGTTCAGCATGACTTTTGCATTTGACATGACCTTTGCAGGTAAGATAAAAACAATCTGTTGGTGGACCAATTCATTTTAAAATTTAGAGGAGCTTGTTGTCTGAATGCATTGAGGAAGAGGGAAGTTATGCAAATATTTAAAAAAATTTCAGAACCTGGTGCTGAAAATTGGGGGGTTGGGGGGGGGGGGAATATATAAGGAAATACAGTAATTATTACGTACTTATTTCAGTTATTGTTACTGTTTCATTTTTAGGTTGGAGATGCAAACGAGCATAAAACTTTGTCTTTGGAACTTGACATGATCCATTTGTCAATATTTTCACATCGTTTCATGAGTATTGCAGAGCAGATGGGCAAGTGAGTAGCCAAACTCATATTATGTTTTATTTATTAACTAGGTAATGCTTTTAATTACAAAATTCATATTTCTGTTTGAATACTTACTTTTATCTTTTTATTTAGAATTCTACAAAGGACATCTGTGTCTACAAATATCAAAGTAAGAAAATAATTAAAGCATTGCTAAAAATTATATATATATTTGTGTGTGTGTGTGTGTGTGTAATAAAGCAAATGTAACTGTAATGTTGTAGGATAAGTTGATGGCATAGAAACATAAATTGTAGATCCATAATGAAGTGCAAGAATTTTGATTGCATAGAATGTTGAAATGTTGATCCATAGTAAATAGGAAATTGGCAGATGAGGAAGATTAAAATCTTCATTTTTATATCAGTAAACATCTTGCGGCCACAAACAACTTGGTACACTACTCGAACCTATTTCAAAGTATTTACAATTTTGTGCAAGAATTTTGATTGCATATAAAGTTGATCCATAATGAATAGGAAAGTGGCAGCTGAGTAAGATTAAAATCTTCATTTTTATTTCAGTAAATATCTTGCGGCCACAAACGAATTTGGCACACTACTTGTACTTGTTTCAAAATGTTTACAGTTTTGATAGCTTTGCAGTAAGAAGAGAGGTGGAAGCAGCAGTCTACCTAGGCCGAAGGGTAGAAGACAATTGCATTGTGTTCAGGATGAAATGTTAATTCAGACTGAGTTAGTTTTGGTTTTCAATGAATTTTAATTGGCTAATTAATGCTACTGTAAAATTGTTATTGGCTATTTGAATTTTAATTCCATTTACATCATCAGTACTATATGCGAATCTTATGACGTAGATTAGTCTGGAAATGATGCAGTGCAGAAAGAGATTAATGTTTTTAAAATAAAAAGAGGAAATAAGTTTAATTTACACATTAAAAGGCTGTTGCTAATTTAAATTAATCTTTTAAATATTTTTTATGTTGCATTGTATACCCATATAATTTTTGTTAGCGAAATTTTGTTTGAATGAACAATTTACATGTGGATATTCATTCCCTCAAAAATGCATTCTGTGTTATATTAATAAGTTACTTTTGTAGACTGTGTTATAAACCTCTACATGTTCATAAATATTAATTATTATTATTATAAACATATAAGGATTTTAGGATAATTAATAACATAATTTAAAATTTTGAAATTGAGGAAATGTACTAATATAGAATTCAACATGTTTGCATATATACTGAAGAGCCTTACATTATGACCACCTGTTAATAACATGTAGGACCACATTTAGCCCTCAAAACTGCCAGCATCCAGTGTGGCATTGACTCCACAAGGTCCTGATAGGTAGTTTGAGGTACCTGGTACTAATTGCTCACCAACTGGTCCTGCAGTTTCTGCACATTGTGAGAGGGTAGCGTGTCAGCACGAATTTGTTTTTCCAGGTGGGACCACAAATGCTGTATTGGATTAATGTCAGTTGAATTTGGAGGCCTAGACATAACTTGAAAGTCACTGGAATGTTCCTAGAACCACTCCCTGATGATTCGGCTCTTATGACATGGTGCATTATCCTGTTGGTTAACACCATCCCCTACTGGAAATACTGTTGTCATGAATAGGTGAACCTATTCTGCAACAATGTTCATGTAGTGTCCAGACGTCAGGGACTGTTCTATGGGGATTATGGGTTCTAAGGTGCTCCATGAAAACATTGGCCACACCATAAGGGTTTGGGTTTTGTGTGGAAAAAACAAAATGGTATGTTATTTCGGATAAAGACCGATTTTGTGTCAAAATACCTATGTTAGAACAATGCCAAATATATCCCCTAATAATATTTTCAGAAATAAACAGTTTGTAAAATCTGTGAGAAAAATATTCCTAATGATAAAGACTTTTTCCATAAAAATAAAAAAATCAACGAGCATCATTTTTAAGTTTAGATGAAGCAAAGAATTGCAATATAAGTAGTGCAGTTAATAATTGGGTAGTTCAATTGAGTTTGTCATCATGAGTTAATAATGAGCTTTTAACAGCTTGTAAAATATTGCACTGAATTCTTACCACATTCATCTGATTTTAAATGTTTATATTTGGTGAAGCGAAAGCTTGTCATGTGTCACGTAAAGGGCCGTGTTGGTTGACCGTACCGAATAAATTAAAATTTTATGTGCTGTGATCTCCATGAGCATTTTAGCAATGTTGCTCAAACAACTTTCCCCCATTTTAATTAAGTATCTACCATTAGTGGTTGTTACTCTGAGCCTTTTCTTTAATTACAGAAGTTGAAAATAATTTGTAATAATTTTGTGATGTATAAATAAATTTATCAGTAACGTATAATGTTTTCATTTGTTAAAATGTGTGGTAGTTTCTGTATATAATTTTTCTAACATAATATTTAATAATTCATAATTATTATTCAGGAGAGGCTGGATTTTTCTTGTGCTCTTTTTGGCCCTGATGGAGGCTTAGTTTCGAATGCTCCTCACATTCCTGTGCATTTAGGAGCAATGCAAGAAGCAGTGCAATTTCAGGTAAGACTGCAATTTTTTCAAGTGTCACTTGTGTTTTGACTAATATGAATGTAATTTATGTTTGAGGCATTGTTTTCCTCAGTTTTTGCCTTTTATAAATGCTTTACGAATGAACTTAAATTTTTATTTTTAGTATGTCTCACACTTATAAAGCTAATAATCCTTGTACATCTTTGTTACTCTCTTTTTTATTTTTATGGCAAAGAATATAAATAAAGCTGAGATCCAGTTAAAAAAATGTAAGAATTTTGATTGTGATTAAAGAGTATGATGTGGTTGATAACATTTTTTCATGTGTATAAAAAATAGTTGAAAAATAATTTAAATAGCTAATTTTTGCTTTTTTGAACAAATGTTAGTTCCAATAGTTATTGAACATATCTATGCGTATGGGATGGCATACATTAGTACTGATTCAACACTTTTGTCTGTAAATTGTGAAATCAATTAAACAACCTAAATAGCTGTGCTATTTTTAGCACAGAAATTGCAAAAGTAATTGCCGCTTTTTGAACAAGTGGGAGAATATTATATTTATTGTGATGTATTAGTTTCATGTTTTCATATTAATCAGTGTTAAAAAATTAAGAGATGTATATTAATTTTAATATAAAAATACTTTTCAAATTTAAAAGAGGACATAGCTGAGCTGTAAATGTAACATTTTTATATTGAAATGCATGCTTGTAGCATGTTTTGTCTGTTTTGTTGTTATTTTATCATTATTTATAAATTCAGTAATTAAATAGGAAATGGTTTCCATTTTATCCTTCTCTGTTTAGAAATGTTTATGATTAAAACCATCCTAATGAAACTTAGGCAAGCCGAGTTAAATATTCTTCATAACAGCAAAAGAAAAAGCAAACATTAATTTCTGTAACACACTATTTTAAATAATCTCAGAAATGTGTATTCCTTGCATTTAGGCAGGAGCCCAGTTGCAAGGAAGTTTATATATTCCTTCTGGATGAGAAAAAAGCAGGCAAATTTGCAGAACATGTTTACACAGCTTTACAAAATACAGTGTACTCATATATACACTGACTACCAATAAGTATTTGGACACCTGTGATAGAAAAGAAAAACTAACTTTATTCAAAATCAATAGTTGGTAGAGCCTCCACGAGAGGTAATTACAGCGTGGACCCTCCGGGGCATACTTTCCACAAGTCTTTGTATGACAGCTAGTGGTATTTTCTTCCACTTGGCTTGGAGAAGACATAGAAGTTCCTTCACCGATTTTGCACGAGTAGTGCACCCCTGAATTCGGCGATGTAACTCGTCCCAGAGGTTCTCAATAGGGTTCAGGTCTGGATTCTGGGCAGGCCGGTCCATTCAATGAACTCCATTGGCACCATACCAAGCCTTGGTTAGCGTCGAAACATGACAACTGGCATTGTCGTCCTGAAAGTAACAGGGGTCCAACCCGTAAAACTGCCACAACATAGGAAGTACATTATCATCCAAAATAGTGCAGTAGGCATCGGAGTTTAGCTTTCCATGAATGGAGACCAAGGGTCCCAGCCCATACCAGGAGAAACACTCCCAGACCATAATTCCACCTCCGCCGAACTTGACTGTTTTCACAATGCAGTCTGGCAGGAGACATTCTCCAGGTAGACGCGAGACCCAGACCCTGCCATCTGAATGGTAAAGGTTCAAGTTCTGAACGGTAACGCCATCTGAACTCGTCGGTCTCTATCTCCCAGTTTCGTTGGTTTGCCGACTCGGGACACATTCCGACAATCACCACTCACCTTCCACTTCTAAATCACATAAGCCACTGTCGATTTTGGGTACTTCAGATCGCTAGATATGCCCCTTAAGGATCGGCCACATTTGTGATGACCGATAATTATACCTTTCTCGAAATCAGAGAGCTCCGAACTGCGAGGCATCTTGCATGTGACTGAAGCCAATGCTATTTCCTACACGATGTATACTGGCGGAGTCCATGACACGTACCTTAGAACCGCAGATATCGTCATTTGTATAGGTGTCCAAATACTTATTGGTAGTCAGTGTATATATTTTTAAATACAAAAAACATGAAATAAAGAATTTAAAATAGATACATATTTACATATGTGTACATTACATATGTATACATGCACATGTATATTTTTTCAAACCTCAGTACTAAAGTGAACCAGCAATCTTTGTGCAGTCAAGAAGCTCAAAATAGAGGAAGTTAAAAGAAGGTATTCCTATGTATGATAGACAAGGACCTCTTTATGAATTGTATATTGCAGTTTTTTAAAAAAAGATTGAACCTCATGCTGACAATTGCAACAAATATTTGTTACAGTTGCCAGTTGGTTAATTTATTTTATGATTAACTTTCACTAACTTGTCCACTGCTGTAGTTGTTTCCAATGTAATGGAACCTTGTACCTGGATAGATCTTGGCAAATCCATGGTAATTTTACATGTACCTTGAAATTTTTTGTGTTATTTATGAATTGCATGCATATGAGGCACACAAAGCTTTTGCAATCATTAGAAAATAATTTTAATGTACTTCCTATTACTGTATTTTTCTAGAAATTAGAATTGCTGCTGTTTTCCTAATTATTAAGTTTTTTTTAAAATTAAAAACATTGAATTTTTTTCTAGCTTTTTTGTCCATATTTCTTGATGTTAATTAATTCATTAATTCTTGATTAAGAATGAATTAAACAGATTATTTTATTCAGTTTATAAATAATGATGGTGATTGTTCAGGTAATTTATGTTGATGTGAGCTAATGATTAAATGAATGCACTGAGTAAACTATTCCATTATTCTTAAATAATATTTGAATAAATTAATCTGAATGTTAATTAATTCATTTATGCTAGCATTTCCTGCATAATCACATATTTTATAGAACATGCATATATTAATTATCCTTTTTTAATTAATCTTTTTTGTGTTTCTTTTGAAAACATTTTATGAATATTTATTTTTTAATTGCTGGTGTTTATTTTATACAACATAAATTAATTTCTGTGTCATTGTTTGGTTTTGGTATGAACAATGTTTTAAATTTAATTTCATTATTGCAGTTGAAATACTTAGGTGACAATATTCATAATGGTGATGTTATCCTATCCAATCATCCATGTGCAGGCGGCAGTCATCTTCCAGATCTTACTGTTATCACACCAGTATGTACTTTTAATTAGAAAATACTTGTAGAATAGCATGTATTGATAGCATGTATTGATTTTATGAGTACAAGAATAACTGTCTTATTATTTTCTAACAGCAATTCGTAAAGCAGGGTATAACTGCTAACTTTAATATCACTTCTGAAATGGTGTTGCTGTTAGTTTTTACTATGTGGAAAATTTCTATATATGTATATAGAAATTTCTATATATGTATATGAACCTAAATGCAGTTCATGTTAAAAATGGTGTCATAATTTTTAAGTTTTCTGAAATAGTAGCTTGTAAGACAAGATATGAGAGCATTTTATCATATTTTTATGATTTATGATATATAAGCACTTGTATATGTAGTATACATATGTAAGTACAATGTTAACTTAGATTTTAAATTTCTACAGAATAAATTATCTTTTCCATTCTATAAATTATTATGCTGAGTATTCTGCTATGCATTTAAAATATGTATGCCTAAAACCTGTTTGCCATATTTTTTCCTTGTATTCTTCCCCTCTTTTTTTACCAATTTTACTGTATGAAAATTTAGAGGCAAAAAATTATGTGATTAATATAATTTCTGGTTTCGAAATGTTTAAGCAACAAATAGAAAAATGATGAGAACTCAAAATGTATGCAAGCAAAATAGATGAAACTTGATGATGATATTTATTCCACCACTTCAGTAATCATCATGAAGAGCAATACAGCCTCATGCTGTTAATGATGTTGTCTAGAAGCTACTTAGATAGCATTTCTCACTGATCACGTAAAGCAATATTAAGCCCTTCTAGGGTGTAAGGAGGGGATGGACAACAACTCACCTCAGAGCATATCATACATGCTGAATGGGATTAAGGGTGGAGAATGTGCTGGCCATTTCATTTGGACAATAGTTTCTTCAGGAAATTGGTGCTTAAGGCAAGTAGTGTGGTGGCAGGCATTATTTGCTTGTAAAATGAAGGTATCTCCAATTGCAGTAGAATACGGATGAACAATACGCTATTGTATTTTGTCACTGTGCATGTGAAAGCACATATAGGTATGTGTACCCACCTAAAGATACGTCTCTCCATACAAGAACATTACCTTTCACACAAGTATATGTTTCTCATACATTAGGCAGAAGATATCAAGTGTTTGCTTCTCCATACGCAAACACACTGAGAATCCTTCTGTAAAGCAGGGTGGGACTCATTGGTAAACATAACAGATCTTCTTTGATTTTAAGTCCAGTTTATATGACTATGCACCCAGTTCAAATACTTCATTAGAATATTCCTTTCTAATAGTAGGTAAGTGAGATGCACATTGTCGGCTGCCTAGCATGTAGAGTTATTATTCTTTCAGCCTTCTGCATTTCATCATGGCTGATGTTGCCTTTCCTCTAGCAGAAGTAAATGTGGATCTAAGCTGAGATGGAGTTGCAGTTTTGTTGTCACATGCACTACCCATCATCTGCAGAAGTGGCCTATTTTTAGTAAGTTTTCAAGAGACTGAACCAGTAGTTAGAAATTGGTTCCAAAACCAGCTTGCCACAGTATGATTGAAATTTAGCCATCTTACTGTGCCAGATTGTCAGTTACCTGCTTCAAATAAACCTGTGGCTCTATAAAATATTTTTGCTAGCAAATGTTGCCTTGAACTCATTTTTATACTTGGAATTGTTTGATATACGATCATTCAGTGAATAACAATTCAATGTTAAACAACAGATTTTAATTCTATCATGTTTATGTAAAGTGATGGCAGCACCATTCTTTTGCACATTGCTACTAGATGCAGTTTGCTTTTATTGGTAATATATCCAAATTTCAAGAATTTCAAACTAATTGTAGTGATTTTTTTCAGTTTTTCAATTTGTTGCCTAACTTTTGGAAATCAGTGTAGATGGATATTGATCTAGCTTGTGGTTATTGGTTGACCATTCCCAATCTAGAACAGTTCCAAAGCATGGAAGTATCATTTACAATGTATACAACTGATAAAATTATGGAAATTCAGGATTTGTCACTGATCTATATATCAGATACATATACATTTTATTTTACTTTTATGCAACTAAATGCACCAGTATATGATAATATGCATTTAAAATGTTATTTTTACATTTAAATTATATTATGCATATTTTATCTGCATATATTTATAGAAAAAATATAATTTTAAAAGTATATATGAATGTGAGAATATATGTAGATTTAAAAAAATTGCATGTATAAACACAGTGTAGTTAAATATTTACTTAATTTTTTTATTAAAGTTATATCCTAAGTAAAAAAATTCAGAGCATTTGTGTAAATTTCTAATAGAAATATATGCATGCATGGTAAAAAATGGAGATTTCTGTATATGGGATAAATGCACATGAATTTTTACCACAAATATACATAAATCATTGTAATGTTTCGAAATTTTATGTGAAATCTATGAATTTAAGCACAAGCATTTGTTTGGATATACATATTTATGCATAAATTGCATATATTGTGATGTAAAAGTATACATAAATTTTTACAATTTCTCAGATACATTTTATGATATTTTTATGTTCCGGCTTTACATTTTATTATACTAAGGGTCATTTGTAAATTGTACTTATTTTTCACATGCTGTTTGGTACTTCTGTTGATGTCAGGTGATGTTGTTCTGTTGTAAAGATCAGAGCTACAAGTCGAAAAATAAATTTTTATCAGTTTTTTATTTCATTAATTTAAAACAGATAAATAGATTGTTTACATGGTATTAGTGTAGTGTAGACTACTGTTACTGACTTATATGAGAGTGATTGAAACTGTCTTCATGTGTAGCATAAATCTTGCATTATATGTCTGTTTTCCATGTATTGTCAAATCATTTGCAAGCAGATTGGTTTAATCAGAAATTTTTTATTTTATAAAATTTATGGCTTCGGTGTGTATTGTTATTTTCTTAACATAATTTTCTTTGCATTTGTGTCAGTCATTATATTTACTATAACTTTATATATTTCATTATTAGTCCAAAGGGTTGTTAGACCCAAAGGGCTAGTATTCTCAAAATGGCATTTTGCATCGTTTCACTTTCTGCATTGGTTCTTTTTTCAAACTGTTGCCACCAAATACACTAATTATCATAAATTAAGGAAAAATCACAAAAATCACGATTATTGAAAAAGTTATTGAAATGTAGAATTTTATGAAACTTACCCACAATATACATCACATGATAAGGTGTCAAGTAACATAAAAAGAAATTATCTGACAATTATGGTAGTATAGAAACTAGCACATGTATAAAATGAACAAATTGAAGGAGTCCGTTTGCTATAGGAAAACTACCTTCAATATGGAATATGATTGCCTCCAGAAGCAATACAGCACATACAGTGATGTGTGATGCTTTCAATTATGCGATCTATCAGTTCCATAGGAAGCGAGAGCCATTGCTCCGTTGCAAGTGCAGCAAGGGTCTGAGGAGGTGGATTGAAAGCAACTGGACGTCTCCCTAAAGCATCCCAAACATGCTCGATAGGATTCAAGTCCAGGGATCGAGCCAGCCACTTCATGCACATAATTGTTTCCTGTTGAAGGTAATCATCTACGATGCGAGCCCTGTGTAGTCTTGCATTGTCGTTCTGTAACAGGAAAGTATCACCTATTGCCCTGGCATATGGGCGCAATCAAACATCAAGGAAAACCTGAGCATTCACAGTTCTCCTTGGAAAGACATGGAGGTCTGTGCGTCTACCCAAAGAGATGCCACTCTAAACACAGACACTGCCTCTTCCGTATGCATCTCTTTCACGGATGTTTGATGGATGATAACGTATTCCAGGTTCTCTGCATATCAAATAGTGCATACTATCGCTTTCTAGACTAAACCTGGACTCATCCGTAAAGAGAACAGCTCTCCATTGATCAGGCGTCCAGTGAACATGTTGTGCCGTCTGCAAACGGTCCCTCCTATGCCACGACATGAGCGGCAGGCAAATGGCTGGTTGCCTCGCACACAGACCACCTTCATGAAGCCTTCTATTCACAGTTGACGTAGGCACCAACCTTCCGGTGGCTGCAGCAAAGGAGGATCTAAGAAGAGCCGGAGTAACAATTCTATTCCTCTGTGCACATGATGTCAAAAATCAGTCATCGGCGCTCATCGTAGCAGTTGGCCATCATTGGCTGAACCTCCTAGATGCTGAATCTGTGGTTTGCAATTGCCTCCAAAGTCTATGAACCACAGAAGGGCTCACATTTAGCCATCTGGCCACTTCTGTTTGACTTTGTTCTGTCTCTAGTCTCCTAATGGCTCTCCATCGTAGAGGTCATTGTTGCGAATTGGCTATCTCAGATTTCTGATGTCACTATCACAGTGAAATATGTGTGCTTGCTCTCAAACATGGACTTTTATGCTCCTCGCAGATGACGTATTCCGAGTGCAGCCCTACTAATTTGCATATTGCAGTTTTACTTAGCTATTCTTACTTGGCAACATATTCAAATTTTATGCGGTTTAGCTTATTTTTGAGGGACTTATCACTATTTTTGTGATTTTTCCTTAATTTATGAAAACAAGTGTATTCATTGTATTATTGCCATGTGTTATATTGAAAGAAACTAAATGACAAGTAATCTTCATGAATGTTTCTCCCATTGTAAGAAAAAAAAATGATATCTATAACCATCAAATTTTGAATAACGTAGTCCTCCAACCAAACATGGGTACTCAGAAGGCTGAATTTTGAATTTGTTTTATTATCTGTTTCAAATTTTGTAAAACTTTAATGAACGATTTCAAAGCGAGAATTGGCAACGCTGTATGGGGGGGGGGGAATTATCTCCAGCACGCACGACTGTGTCGGAAATTCTAAAGATATGCTGTTTTGCTCATTTTGAATATTTTGTGATAATGCAGTTGGATTGAATTTTATGTGGTTTAAGTGCGAAGAACATGATATTTAATAAATAAAGGTAGACACAAAATGCTAAAAAATTGTCCTTTTGGACATAATACAAAATCATGTTTACTGCCATTCCAGTTATTTTTAATTATCATTTATACAGGTAGAATTAAAGCAAAATATAAAACTATTCCCTTTATTTTCTCTCTCTCATTTTTTTTTTCGTTTTTCCAAATTTTCTTTTCTTTTTCTTTTTTTTAATTCAGTTTACTTTTCTGCCCTATGCTATGGTTGTGTCTGTTGTTACTGTGATTAATCTCACTTGTCTAACCTCATCAGAGCAAGCCCATGAAATTCCCCGTGGCTAGTATTATGCCCTTTGCTGGCAAGAGTCTTGGCCACCATATAGGTGACAGTAGAATTTTGCCCAATTCCATGCCAATTTTGAGGGAGAGCATCCCGAGGGGGGGGAGGTCTGAGGGTCTTCCATCCCATTCAAACCACATGAGAGGACTCTCAGCTCACCATATATTTAGAGTGCCCTTCTATGCCATAAAGACACTGTATTTTTACTAACATCCTTGCCTTCTTCGGGGTTCAAATCCTGGTTCTTCGGTACAGTAGTCAGAGTGACTAACCATTATCCCATTCGGTTGACATGACTGTGTTTGATCATTCTTAATGCCATTAACTGCTTATTAGAATTAATTTCTGCCATGATCATTTTGAACCAACCAATGGCAAAACAAAACAAGAAAAATGAGAGAGAGAGAATGAAGGGAATAGTTTTATATTTTGCTTTAATTCTACCTGTATAATGATAATAAAAAAATAACTTGAATAGCAGTACGTAACATGAACATTATGTATTGACAGATCATGCCACTAGACCTTGTTATGTTTTAATTTCCTATGCCTGTTTAACAAGTGGCATCAGTTTGATTAGAGTAGCTCATCCTCATATTGATTTGTGTGACACATGTTCCTGCTCACATCATCCTGTGGCTTTTTTTAATGTGCAAACACAAAAAATGATGTGCGTGTGTGTGAAATTTTTTTTATTGCAAAAAACTGCAGCCGAGACCATTATTATGTTTTGGGAAACCTTTAAAGATGATGCTGTAAATAAACCAGAGTATGAAATTGTTTCCCAGATTAAAACATAGTTATATGTGAAATGAAGGCTGCTATTATTTGGGCATATTTTAATGAACAGAAATGAGAAGTACATTGAAAAAGGTATGATGCGCTATTAACAGGGTTGCTATATACCTGGAAAACTGAGGAAAGGTAGGGAATTTGAAAATTGGCCCAAAACATCAGGCAAAAGTCGGGGAATTTCGTATGGCGATTCCCAAAAAAGCAGTTTTCGTGTCAACGTTGAAAGCAATCACTTGCTTGGTGAATTATGTATCATATGAACATCATTCAGGCAGCTGTCATTCAGACAATTTTCACAGCACGTTAAAAAGGGAATTTATGTGGAGTTAACTAATTTTGTGATACAGCTGATGATTGCTGAAGAAAATGGTGGTTTAGTATGTAAGTATTGTTGAGGAAATTTTCTTAGGTTGGCAGAAATTAATTTGAAAGTTATTGAGGAAAACAATATCTGTTGTAGTTATAGTTTTAATGCTTTGGGAATTATATAAGTCATATGTAATTGCCAAAATTTTGTGTTTTCAAGTGGTGGCAAATTTCATTCCCCTGTTTGAGTGGCAAATCTGTATTAATGAAGATCACTAAAATATCATTGACCGGAATTTTCCATTTTAACAATTCTTGGGGAAGAACAACTATATAATCTTGTGTCACTTGTGTTACTCACATGGTTTCTCACTCAGTGAGACTTTTTCAAATTCAGTGGATAAAAGAAGCTCTCAAAAGGCAAATCATAGCTGGTTAATCTTATAGCAGGCTATGTAGAATTCTGATAATTTGAAATAATCAGCTTTAAATTTTTTTAATGGTATAATAGCAGGAGTCAGCAACCTTATAGCTACGGTGTGCCAAACCAATCTACCAATACGATTCAAGGTGTCACACAATAGGAAATATTTGAAACAGTCTGATTCCCATGGCAATGCATGCAGAGTAAGGGAACAGAGGTCAAGAATACAGATTTAGAGTTTTATTATATATTAATTATGCGTCATTTAAAGACATTTATTAACATAAAAATAAATATAATTATATAACTAAATATGTAAATAATGTTTACTTATATAATTATATAATAATTAAGTAACATGAATATGTAAGTAAACAAATATAATTGTTATATAAGTATTCCTTCACTACAGTTAAATATAAAATTAAAATTTTAATGAGAACCTTGCCGTTTGACTGTTCTACTGAGTATCGCAATATCAGGGGTGTTGTGACTTTCCATTTGACATATGATTCTCAATGTTCAGATGCTAATCAGCTTGTTTGTGAACTCAAAATAGTTTTTATATAAGAAAAGATTTGTTTACGGAGGTATGTAGATTTATCATTGGCAGCTGCAGAATCAGCAATTACAAAACTATATTTTGGTTGCTTTAGGTTTGGTTCCAGTTGTTTGACAAAAAGAAAATGTAAGTTGTTTCTTATATCCAGTAATAGCTCTTTTTATAACTTCACATTTCTCAGTGGAATTCAGGAATGTGGACTAAGGCTTATTTTGAAAATGTCTTTGTACACTTGACGTGAGACATACTACACTTTCACAACATAACACACATACACGACCTTTTTTTGTACGAATCCATATTCATTTGTCCAAGTGTCTTGAAAACTGCAAACATCAAGTTTTATTTTTCTTTGATTAAATATGCAGGTATTAATTGTCACAATAATTAAACAAATAAAGTAGAAGTTTTCACAATATTATTAAGAAAGTTTACCTAAGTGTACAACGTATATTCTACTTTTGACTGAAATCATAGTCTATGCACTTGAATCGGCGTGATGAACTAATCAAAAGGAGAGAAAATGAGTGAGGTCTGAGGTGAAATGGCACAGAGAAGATACAGGGGGATCTAATTCTATCTGATAACTGATTTGATTTTTAAGTGGTGTAGAGTGCCACTGAGAATTGTACCGTGTGCCGTAGGTTGCCGACACCTGGTGTATAGGTAGTAATGTAAAATATAATCATACTTAGCTGTATTTTTCAGTAAAAATAATATATGTGCTAATGCATCATCATCTTAGCATTTTTAAATATTAAATCTTTTAGGTTTTTTATGGTGAATTTAAGAAACCTGTATTTTTTGTCGCCTGTCGAGGCCATCATGCTGATATTGGTGGCCTGACTCCGGGGTCCATGCCTCCCCATTCAACATCTTTACTTCAAGAAGGTGCAACATTTGTATCATTCAAACTTGTAAAAGATGGTGCATTTCAAGAAGAAGGTAAGCTACATTTATAATGTTGTATTTCTTGATATCCAGCTTATAGTCATATATTTTGCATTGAGTTGATTTTGAAGTAATTTTTTATCATTATTTATTAATACTAAATAATTTAATATGCCTATTTTCATATATTATTACCAACATACGTATTTTCATAGATTAGTGATTTTAGTGACTGAAGAGTCAAAGGTTATGACCACCTACTCAATGCATTGCATGATAGCAAAATAGCTGCAACTTTCCTTGGCATGGATGCCACAAGTTCTTGGTAAATGATTGGAGACAGGTTGTACCAAATGTTTAAGCAGGGGTCATGCAAAGTCGAGATATTCTGACATGGTGGTGTTTGAACTCTGAGCTGCCACTGTATGGCATCCCAAATGTGCTCTATCAGGTTGAAATCTGGGGAGTTAGATGGCCCTGACATTAATTGGAATTCATCCTTATGTTCCTCGAACCACTCCAACACAATTCAAGCCTTATGACATGCGGCACTGTCCTGCTAGAAGATTCCATTTCCATTTGAGAAGATTTCTGATTGTTCAGATGGTCTGCTGCTTTCATGGTCTGTTCTATCACAACCATGGGTCCCAATTCTGCCCATGAGAACGTCCCTAAAAGTATAATACCACCACCACCAGCCTGTGTATGACCTGCTGTATGGGGAGGGGAGGGGAGGGCAGCTGTTTGCCTAGAAGATGGCATACCCTGACAAGAAAATTGACACGATAAATGAGAAATTGTGATTCGTCTTACCAAGCGACTGTCTTCCACTTACCCATGATCCAGTCTCGATGTTCTGGGCCCACTGTAGGCATAGTTGACAATGACACTTGGTCACCAGAGGCATATGAATGAGACACCTGCTGCACAGTCTCATATCCAACAGTGTCTACTGAACTGTGTGTTCTGAAACACTTCCACTTGGACATGCATAGTATTGGGTTGTCAGCTGATCCACTGGTTGGTGCCAATTTGCTGTACCAAGTGGCACAGTCACTGATGCCCTTTTTTGTGTATGAGGTTGACCTCTTTATGTTTCCAAAGTTTTCTTATCAGGGCTTTGATTTGGAGTCTTGATTTTGAGTGGATTTGGTCTTTTAGATCCAGCACCTATTCGTATTAGTATTACATAGTTGATTTGTGATAGTATAGAAAGTGGCAAACATGTCGTGTAATTTATTTTACAAGGTAGAAATGTTGCAAAAGTTATTAGATGTATCAACTGGCAAAGAATGTATTGAAGAAAATGGGGAAAGAAGTGATCATGAATTTTTAATTCGCAGGATAATGATTCAGAAACTGATATAGGTTCTGAAAACGAGAGTGAGAATGACATAAATCACTTTATTGGAAAGAATTATCAGAAGCAGGGGGATGAAGAAAAGAAAAGAAAATGCAGTGTTTGCCCAGTGAAAAAGCATAGAAAAACAAAAATGTGCTCCATGGAATGTGAAAAATATATCTATTTGCAGCACACAACAACACTTTGTTCAATGTGCTGCTAACATTTGTTGTTGCATTCTCTTTGTCTATAGTGCTAATAAGGAAAATAAAGAATAAATACAGAGTAAAGGTATACTATTTTTTTCCCTATGATAGTATATAATATAACTTTCTATTCCTTTAAGAAATTTTATTTCATGAGAACATTTGGAGAAGCTTAAGATTTTAATATGCATATTTTTTAACTTTGATCATAAAATTTAGTATTGGCAATGATGTAAAATTTTTTCTGAAGATTTACAATTTTTTTTTCAAAAAACACAAATTGGGTCTTTTGGACCCAATGTGCGTGTTTGTGTAACTCATTTGAGTGTTCATGCTCCCGGGTTAATGCACTCTTACCGTATCGTGTACTGTCAGGTTCTCTTACGTATACTTTCACGTTTTACGATTTTACAGAAAACAGCATCTTTTAGAAGTTTCATAAGGCCACAGTTTTGGAGTTGACGAACACCCAATAATTTTTACGACGGCACCCGCGTTTGATACCCCCGCACACAAAGTTTAACAGGATAGGATTTTTAGAACACATGTTGAAATACTTAGTTCTACTATTAGACACATTAAACCTTGTCACATACTTTTTCCAAGGACTACCATTTTGTGCTTCTCCATAGCAACTTGGAATTCTACAAGAAACACAGTTTGGTCATCTGAAGAATTAATGCAAATTAAATCAAATTAAATTCATCTATTAGGTTTTATTAAGTTGTCAAGAAATTGAAATGTTTGTGCGAAGTATAACTGATTTAAATTTTCTTGTTACATTTTGATTTAATATCTTTTCTTACAACATTTAATGTTATCTATTTATATGCTATTTTACAGTTTAGTTTAGTGCCTGTATAATATTTTTATTATTTAGAAGTTATTGAAATGTTGAAAGCTCCTGCTAATTTACCTGGATGCAGTGGAACTAGAAACCTAAGAGATAATCTTTCTGATTTAAGAGCTCAAGTTGCTGCTAATCAAAAAGTAATTTTTTGTTTTAAAACTTTTCCTATAAAACCTTGTTCATAAGCAACTGTTTATATTTCATTGAATATATAACACTTATAACATTAAATTTTAAAACTATATTTTCAAAAAAATTTATTATGTACTGAGGCAGTATAGTTTGTTCCTATGCATTTTCTCACCTGATACAATTTCTGTAGGTCCTAAATTCTGCTCTCTGATACCGCCCATAATTCTAAAACTTTTGCTGCTGCTAAATTCTGTAGCGCAGTGCCTAAGTTGTAAAAATTTTGCTATACCTATTTTATAGCTTGAGTTTCTTATTGCTATCCCTATTTTATGGCTTGAGTTGCCTCTATATTCTAAATTTTTTGCCACCTTTACATTCTGTCACCTGATGTCTCCTCACCAGCCTTGTTGGTGGTTAGCTTCTTCTCTCTGATCTGAAGAAGTGAAGCCCAAACATTGCCATTTCTGCATGTCATCTAACTAGATTAAAACTGTTGATCTAAAATTCAGAAATTTTCAAAATCCGGAATTGTCAAAGTTCTAATGATAGTACATCACTGATTTTGTATTGAATTGCAAAATGTTTTAAATACATGGTTGTTAACTAAATGATATAGCTCTCATAACAGCTGTAAATTGTCAAAAACTATAACAGGATCTTTGGGAGTTTTTCATAGTATTTCTTGATGACCATATTTAAAAAAATATTCTATGAACCATGGAAAATTTAAAGCAAATTGTAAAACAACCCTTACAAAGTGTTTGTAAGGGCTGGCTGTTAGATCTTTGAATCTTAAAAAGCTTAGCAAAGGTTGTTAAGCTTTATTTGTGATTATTTAAATTCTGGTAGGAAAAGTGTAAGTTATTTTAGCTGATTAACCAGTTATTATGGTTTAAGTCTTTACTATAACTTCTTCTCTTTCTTCCATATTTCTCATAAGCTGTGGTTTTTTAATATTTGGATTAGAGCTTCTGGTAATGTGCCTTGCTTAAAGTTATATTCTAGCTTTAGTGATTTGCTAGCTGATACTTTAAATTATACACCAGTAAAATTCTGAGCCATCTCAAATAGTTTCTTACTACATTACCAGCCCACCAGTGGCTGAACAGTAAAGTCACTGAACACTGGTAGTTTGATCTGAGGTTTGAATCCCACAATGGCTGAGTGGGCGTATCACAGTTTTTCCCATGCAATAACATGCAATGAGCCAGTTTAGGTAGATAACCCTCATATGCTTTGCAGCAATCAAATAAACCAAGCCAAACCAAATGAAACGTACTGTGTCACCTGCATTTGAATTTAATTTATATTATGCTAATTTTAAATCCCACAAGAAGTGGAAGTTTCATCTGTTGTGGAAGTTATACCTATTCATTTTAAGACTAAATAAAAAGATTGTTTTAACCTTCTTCAGTATTTTCTAAGTTGCTTAAGAAGTAGTGAAAACTTGCAATTTGTTTAGTAATGTTTGCAGGACTTTAACTTCCAATTACAACAGTAACTCTGCAGTATAATAAATGTATTAGAATTCATTGTTGCAGTTTCAACCCATACAACACATGACCAGACTCCAAAAGATATTTATCTCTTCAAGATAATTAGAATGATATAGAATTTTTCGTTAAAAAAGAACTAAATTTGAATTGGAATCATGCTACCAATAAAAGTCATAATAGCAATTAGCAATAAAGGTCTAGTGCTTCAAATGGCAGAATGGAACAATGAGAGTAAAATTATGGAGGACATTTGAAGAAAGTGTTATTGTGCATATTTCTGTATTTGCTGACGAAATAAAAAAATTATATTGGGAGGATATTTATTTTTGTAATGTATCTTTTATTTATTCAAAAGAGAATTTCTATTCAGTATTATGCGTATCTATGTTTCTCAGTTACCAAACACATGATTTGAAGCCATGGCCTTCTAGCAGTCCAAAATTGAATTCAGTGGCAAGTTTTAGTGCCCATTTTGTGCAGTATGATTACAAGGACTGTTTGGT
Source organism: Stegodyphus mimosarum (assembly GCA_000611955.2). Taxonomy (NCBI): domain Eukaryota; kingdom Metazoa; phylum Arthropoda; class Arachnida; order Araneae; family Eresidae; genus Stegodyphus; species Stegodyphus mimosarum. The sequence continues at coordinate 406,864 of KK115251.1, read as the reverse complement.
GATTATATTGAATAAAAAGTGAAATTGCTCAAAATTAATTTTAGCTAGATTCAAATTATATTTTATGCTATGTTCAATGTAATGCAAGTAATTCTATATCTTCTTGTAGTGAAGATTCGAGACTTCAGTGTAAAAATAAAATGTTAACTCTGATAAAATCATTATAATAAAAGTCAGATGTTTAGGAATCTAAGGCATTTTATTTCTATTTTGTTGAATCATTGCTCGGTGAAAATAATTGGCAGCAGTCTACCAGAAGTTTAAAAAATAAAAAGTGAGAAGTAATTATACAAAAAAGGCTTTAAACATAGTTTTCTTGATGTATCAAATAAGTAATTAGTGTTTCTTACCTTGAAATTATTCCATTGATAATAAAACTTTTAATAAAGAGCTGTTTTTTAAGATGAAGATGAAGGGAAAAAGTCAATAATTTCTTATTCTTCACTTTAATTTTTAGTATTGTCAATAGTTATAAAAATGCTTTGATCTTTGATTCTGAAATGAACAAGATTAAAAAATTTGAATTGTTATGTCAGTTTAACTTTTCATTACTGCTTTATGCATTATTGAATGTAACCAAAATTCCACATTTATTTTAAAGGTGAGGAGGCTTTCGAACAACATTATTTATTTATTGTGAAATAAAGCATGTCATTAAAAGTGTAATTATTAAATAACATTTTACTGTTTTTATATTTGACATCCACCCTTAATTGCAAGACGAAAAAATATTGGTTAAATAAAATGTTCACAGTTGAAACTTGCTGTTAGTGGGAAAAATTCAGATGGTAGTATAGCTATCACAGTTGACATAGTTATAAGGTGTGAAAGTCATTAGCCTCTTTCATGTCTGAATGATAGAATTTAAGCCAGCAGATCAGGAGAGGTAAAATTTTGCTTCCATGAAAATACACACCTAACTTAATGAAATTATTGATTGGATGTCAGTTCATCTTTGCTTTGCTATGATTGTTTGGTTCTGCCACGCCGATGTAAAGTCCAACAGTTAGGACATTTATGCGAAATCCTTATACTGACAAGCAAGGTCTAGTTGACTGCTCTGATATGGGAGTTTTCAGCTGGGACTCCAGTCCGTGTAGTTGCACCTAAAGCCAGGAGCATCTAGATAGTCACAGTATGTTAATGTAAAGTGGTGACTGTAAAAGCCTTCATCTAAACACATTCCCTTATGGAACTAAGCTTTTGTCCATTTTCAAGGAATGTCCACATTGGCTTCTTAATATAAAAGATTTGGAGATTCAGATACTATGCGTAAATGGAGAAGGTCTGCTGAAGAATGCATTTTTTATAAAAATTTCAAGAGCTTAATATTCTTATTTCACATATTATTTTAATGATATTTTATTAATATAATATCTTATTCTTTTATTCAAAACTTTTTTCAGGGAATTACGCTTGTCAATGAACTTATTAAAGAATATGGTTTGGATGTTGTGCAATCATATATGGCTTACATACAGGTAAAAAGTATACTGAAATGTTACAATGTCTGATTTAATTGCATTGTTTTGTATGCATATATTCTTCTTCAGGATGACTATCATTTTTAGACTCATTTAAATGTTAAGTAGTGAGATGAAAAGTAGAAGTGATTATGTAAGTTTTATTTATGGGTTTTATTTATTTATTAGTTTTCTGGATTTTTTATAAAACATATATACATAAAACTATAAGAATGATAAACAGTGTTTATTTACAGGAATTCAGATAATTGATTAAAATGTGCTTAAAACCATCGTCACTTTTCCTCTTTCTGGCCAGGTATTTGTTTCAAAATATTTGTTGTCGGTAACAAAATCCATCAATCATTTAACTTTCTCATAATTGAGAATGTTATCTATCTTTGTAAGCACTATACCAAAAGTGAATGCAGCCTTTGCCAAGCACTATACCAAAGATGGGGAACCTTTTTACCATGAGAGGCCACATTTAAATTAGGCAGTGATAAAGGAGGCTGTATAAGTTATATTTATAAATGCAACCTTTTGTGAAATCATTATAGTTTTTGTATAGTTTTATTACTTAATTGCATCATATAGAAATTATGCAAAAGAACATTAAGTCATTTATTAAAATGAAAAATTTACAGTATCAAATATTTTTGTATTCACATAAGACTTATAACTTTAATGATTTTTTAATAAACAACTACAAATATTTAAATGCTGTTTCAAATAAAAATAATAAAGTAGAATTATTTTTCAGCAAATTTATTATATTATAAAAAAGAGAAAAGGAATAATATTAAATTATAAAAAACCAACACAGGAACAGTATTTAAAATAATGTTAAAATCCGAAGGAAAATTTCATTTAGTGGGATATTTGCATTTGTTTCTTGCCTGAATGTAATTGAATATTTGGATCAAGTTTTGTAATGCACAGCCTCTAAATGAGCATCTGTAATTTGCATTCTTAAGCAAGTTTTAATTTTTGGCCTCAGAGAAAATGTTGTCTTGCAGCAGTAAGTATGTCTATCCTAAGAGGCAGCATTCTAATTCATGTAATCTTCAATAGATGGCAGCATGTTATTTAATTCTATTAATTTTCAAATTGCCATAATTAATTAAATATTAATTAATACAAGAGCTAGAAAGAAAGAAACTCACAGAGGCCACATTCCCCACCTCTGCACTATGCCATTCAAGATGGCATACCTGAAATCGCAAACATGCAGAATTTTTACTTATAAAATGTCTTTTAATAAGTTTTTAGACATTAAAATGTTCTGTTAAAGAAATTGATAGGAAGTCTTTCTTTTTTTCAAATAAACTTGTCTATTAGACATCTATTTCTAGCTGAATTTAGATGGTAGCATTATATTGAATGTTATGAATTATATCAGACTGATTACAATTGTTAAGAAAGCATTCTTTTGTAGTTCCATAATAAACTAATGTCACAAATTGTTTTTCATCTATCACCATCAAAGAATTCTCTAACATATTTACGTTTCAATTATTGAAAGCTGTTGTTGTTGACTAATGCTAACTTGTCTGAGCTACAGTCAGCTCAAGCCCACGAAATTCCTCGTGGCAAGGAGCGCAAGCTATGCCTGTCATTGGCAACAGCCTTGAACACCTTATAGGTGACAGTGTGATTTAGCTCAGTTCCAGAAAAATTTTAATGGGGATTACGGGACGGGTTCAAGTGTCTCCCACCCCTCTTTACCAACTTCTCGAGAGGACTTTTGGCTTGCCACATATTTAGAGTGCTGCCATGCCGCACAGACGCTATACATTTACAAACATCCATACCTTCTCCGGGATTCGAACCTGGGCCCTTTGGTACAGCAGTCAGCGATGCTAACCACTATACTGGTTGCACAGCATTGAAAACTGTATAATATACTTGTGATATATATTTTCATTTAAATGACACTGTTCTAAAGATGTGAAATTTGTTATTTATCTTAATGTAAATCAGCTTTTTTGTTTAATAAAATCTATTGATTTTCTTCTAGAAAGAATTAATTATTGAATATAACCTAACATTATTCATTTACATATAATTTAGTTTGGCAGGTATTAAGTTTCACAGATCGTTGGTTTAGTAAATGTAATTTTAAAATTGTGGATCTTGTTTCATTAAATGTCATATGCTAAAGCTGTTTTATTTGAATAATTAATAGCCTGCATTTCAAGTTATAAATAAAACTAAAGCTTCTTTATCAATCTGCATCATCTAAATTTCATTTTTCAGTGAATTGCGCTAATTGTTCAGTGAACTGTACTAGTTGTTGGGTTTTCATGCATTTTCTTTATGTATGATAACTGCATGAAGGATTTCCCTTTGTAAGTTGTATTTGAAAACAATATTGCTTTTTTTTTTTTAAATCTGTTACCTTTGCCTGTTGATGCATGTGTTTTTTCTTATCAATGCTTAAGTGGCAGAATTGTTAGAAAAATGTCCACTTCAGTATTTTTTTCCTGCACCAAATTTCAACAAAATTATAACCTAAAAATTCCTCACCAATTTGTGTGGTATCTTTCAATTTTTTTGTATCCTTTCTTTTAATTTTTTCTCTTTTTAATTAATATTGAAGAAAAGTAATTGAATAAGATGTTTTGAAATTATTTGGATTGTGGTGATGCATATTTAGGTAAATATGATATCGATTATATTCATTAATTATATGGTAATATGTGTGTTAATGTTCTGGCTAGAGATAATAGAAAACTCATATGTGTAAAGCAAGTTTCAGTTTGAAATAATGATTTGAATTAAAATATTACTTTTAGCTATATGTCCAGTGTTTTTCTCTTGAATACTTTTGCTGAAATTAAATAATAATTTCAGCAAAATGCGGAATTAGCAGTCAGAGACATGCTGAAGCAAATTGGCAAATCTACCTTACGAAAAAGTGGTACTACTTTTCTCACTGCTTTTGATCATATGGATGATGGAACTGTGATTAATTTGAAAATTGAAATTAATATTGATGAGGTAAGAAGTGATTTACAGATATTTATTAATTATCATGATTTCATTCTAATTATCAAAATATGAAAAAAAATCATTTTAACATTTCTCTCTTCATATGGAAATGCTTGTCCGATTTATTAATTTTTAGTGTATTAAAAAGATACATGTGGGAAAAGTGTTTTTGAATACATTACCTTCTATTTTTAAGATATAATTTTGATACCATATTTTGATTTATTTTCATTCTTTTTGTAGAGCTATGGGGAATAATTTAAAGGCTGAAAAATTTCCCAAGGCTGAAAGGGAAAAGGCAATTCTCAAGGAGCTATTGAAAAACTTTAAAAATGAAAGACCTAGTATTATAATGGCTATCAGTATTAAAAAAAAAAAATTGATGTGTACACCACATTACTTTACGGATGTTTACACCACATGTATGGAATGTTAAATTATATGCATTTTGTGTTTTATTTAAACTTATTGAATTAAATCTACTTCGTCGATAGCACATAAACCACAAGAGAATAAATGCACGCTTTAAAACTCACTGTATTTTCTTACCATAGCGAAACTCTGGCGCTAGGTTCACTTAACAGCGTTACATCGCATTCATTTTATAACTCAGAGTGCGCAAAAATTATGTATATCATCTGAAGAATTACCTAATCATTGCCACATGTTCTATTCAAATACTAAAGCTAAAATGATGTATAAAAGAAATTAAAAAAAAAAAAAGGGGGGGAAGCAGTTTTTCACAGACGATTCGGTATTTCTTGTTCAATTAATTCAGATCTCATTTCGCGACAAGGAAAACATGTATAAAAACTCAAAATATCTATGTTAAAAATTACGAAGTAAATCTGAAACACTTATTTTCTTGAATTCCAGAATTGATTAAGCATGATTTAATTCACAATAATAAAAGAAGGTGTTATCTTTGTTGATGCAAAGCTTAGTTTCTCTAGATTCCACAAATCCACTATTCTGCTAAGTTTCAAATGTAAACAAATATGGTTGCTGTGGGCAAAATAATAAGGCTTGGACAACTTAAACAACTTTTAAATTGTTGATAATTCTGCAATTCCAACATGCAGGTTAACTAAAGGCATAAAAACTTTAACTGGAAGATAAGAACAACATAATTCAATCATTTTTAAAGCAAAAATTGCACAATTTACCAACATATAAGAATTAAGAAACTTAGCTCACACTTTTGGTGTGGCCAGTTGCAACCAGAATAGGAGGTGCACATCTACATGTTATAGCAGTCACATCTACATGTTATAGATATACAAAATTTCAAAGTTCTGAGGCTACTCATTTTTGAGTTATGTAAGATATATACATACATACATACATACATACATATGCACAGACGCCACGAAAAAAGTCTGTTCAGAATCCATTTTAAACCAGTTATATACTTTTTTGGGGGGAAAAGAGTTCTTTATGTTCTTACGTATGGATGAAAAGCAAAAACATCATTAAATTGCATTCGATAGCAGTCAAAATGGATATTTTCGTTGAAATATGATACCCAAAATTTTTCGAGATAATACTTCCTTTTTACTTTGTACAAGGAAGTAAAAAGGTGCGACCAGAAGCGTTTCTAGGGTATAGTCAATCCTTCAAGAGCCCTGAGTTTAACGTCTTGGATTTAGGATTGTTTAATGCCATATAAGCATTACAAGTTGCCCCTACATAGGCCAACTTATTTCAAGTTATTTATGCTTCCATCAGTGTATTAAATATCAAAATATTTTACAATGTTTTTTGTACTTTGCAGCAAGTCATGGGATGCACTATGCAGACTGGAGGGGGAAATAATTATGAGCTGCCACACATTAAATAGACAAAGCTTTGTTTTCACAACATGCTCCTGGAATTCATTATTGAACCAGAGAACCATTAATGTAGCATGGAAGCATAATATTTAAAAAATTAAATAACATGTAATATATATAAAATAAAAGTTAAATAAATAATTATTATATTCATATAGTTGCACTGTACTTGATAATTTTTTTAAATAGAACAATAATTTCGATACAAATAATTTATATAAATAGGATGAGATGATAATTTCAATGCAGAGAGAGTATGATATTTTTCATCCGAGATTGGGTATTTCCTGTAGATAGTTATTGTTTTGTCATAGTTAAATAATTAACAATAAATTTTTCTTTTAAGTAAATAATATTGAATTCAAAAGGAGTGAAGCTCGATTTTGGTTTTTATATTCCAGATTCTGAGGTCAAAAGAGAAAGTAACCAGCATAAATTTTTAGCCTTCTCAAGTACTTATAATTACTTTTGCAGTGATTGCTTTCGTATTTTAAATATTTCAGTGCATGCATATTACAAGTGGAAAGGAGCAAGATTTTGAATTCTGCATTAATATTCATATATCCTGCTTGTAAATTTTTACATTTAAAATAAGAGGTGTTGAGAAAATAATTGTGAGTTTCTGGCTATTTGTTAAATTCTCTAATTGCAAAATTTTATTTTATTAAAATGGCTATTAATTGCTCATATCCTTTAATAAATATCAGCAGAGTGGAAATACTTTGAAGATCTGTTTGTTTACTTTTGTGTTTTCATGTTTTATTTGAATTATTTAATTCTACTAAAATTTATTACTTATTTTAAATACTGTTTCTTAACATTTATTTCATGAATCAATAAAAGTTGAAAACTTTTGCACCATTATATACGGCATCTCATTTAAAAGAGGACTTTTTCTAAGACATACTTTATTAATAATGGAGGAATTTCTAAATGTTCATAGCTGAAATGAGCAATCCACTTTTAAGTTAAATAATATATATTATATGTCAGGTTAAAATGAATAAGCTCATTGATTTTAACTTTTATTTGATTTAGGGAAGCGCTATTTTTGATTTCACTGGTACTGGTTATGAAGTGTATGGAAACTGTAATACGCCACGTGCTGTCACACTGTCAGCTATTATTTATTGCTTACGATGTATGGTTGGCCATGATGTTCCTCTTAATCAAGTAAGTTATTTTTGATTAATGTTATAAATGTATTAAATTGGTTTTATAAATTGTATAAATGAATAAATAAATATTTATTAAATAATTGAATTTATAAATAGTAAAAAATAAATGAATTTATAAAACATACATATATTTATACATATTTACTTGTATAAAATACATATTTATAGAATTTCATGTTTAATTGATAAAACAAAAGTTTTTATCAAATGATTGAACTAACATGTAATTATACAAATTTGGGTTAAAGCAGTCAGCTTCAATCAGCTTTTAGTAGCCAGTGACAAACAGTGGAGTCGCAAACATGGATACCTGACTCTGCTAAATCTATTTGAAGGCCAGAAGTTGTCAATCTAGGATTTTGTTTGAATTTCATTGGTAAAATATAGTCGTCCCTGGCATTAGTTTATTTTCTCCCACATTTTCCTTTCCGCTGGGATGATAAACTCTATCTTATTAAACCATCTGATAAGTTTGACACCACCCAAACTTACATTATACACTTTAGCAATATCCCTTTGTGTCATAGAAGAGTGTTGTTCACTTTATATCACAGCCTTACCTCATTTCTGTGGTGTGAGGTCCGTCATTCAAAAACTTGTAATACACTTTTTTTTAATATTTAATACAAGGGGGGGGGAACCCTCAAGAGTACAACACTGAATCACCTAGAGGTTGTACAGTACAAAACAGTAAACAAGTGAGCAAAATCGCAATTAAATATCAGCTGTAAATTACGTCTGCCAAACTCAGGAAATGTGATAATTTCTTTTTGTTCACATTAATTTGCACACCACTATACATTCCAAAAAGAATACATAGTAATATTCACATTACAATATCATTTCCACTTCCTTGTATTGTGACTGTTGTCTGCTTTGTCCACTGCTGCTCCCTAGTCCTCAAATCATTTAATGCTGCTTGAACTGCTGTCTATGTCATCTGCTACAGCTTAAAGCCATCAACACTGTCATCATCATCATCATCATCAGCGTTCAGTCTGTCTTCCTTTGCAGGGATCTTGAAAACCATGAAGAACACTAGATATTGTTTTATTCATTGTTACTGCTTTGTGAGTCAGAGCTCTTGCATGCGAAATTCATGAACAGATAAATTAGTAAGATAAAAACAACTACTAAATGGAAAAATTCATTTTAAAATTTTGGGGAATTGCTTACTGAATGTCTTGAAGAAGTTGCAAATTACATGAATGCTTAAATTTTCTTCAACTTGTGCTAAAATGCTAAGGGGAAAATATGCAAGTAAATATGATATTGAAAGTGGTCTTTTGAGTTTTCTCCTCACAATGCAGATACTTTATTTGATGATGAATATGCACGAATTATCTCTTGAGTAGAAATTTCTCTGTTTACTGTTTTTGCATACAATATACTGAAATAATTTATTTCATTATAAAATATGAATTTACTTCAGTTTGAGAGATGGGATTTAAAAGTAGAGATGATTTATTTATTCAATATTATTTTTTTACCATTTTGGGTAAATGAAATTTGGCTTAAAAGGGTCTTAGTCTATGCATTTCCATGAAGTCATTCATTAATATATAATCTATAATAGCAAGGTAAGTGAAAATATGCACTTTTAAAAAATAACTATCACTGCACTACGGTACAGTTTTAAATGCATTATGGCTTTGCAAATAATAGTATGTTGTATAACCTAAACTTCTCTATTTCATATATATTTATATATTTATCATAGATTTGGTAAATAATTCTAAACTAGAAAGTGACAACATTGTCTCTTGTGAACTTTTGCTGAAGTAAATTGTGTTAAAAAATTCGAGTGTCTATAGTAAACCTGGGTATTAATTTTCTGAGCTCATGTTTTTTTTCACAATAACAATATAATTAAATTTCATTAATTCTGCACTTCACAGTAAAAATATCATTAAATTTCTTCAGTTGTGCAATATTTTAATCATTCAAGATTAATACTAGGAGTATAAAATTTATCTTTATTTATTGATTGATTTATTTTAGGGTTGCTTAGCTCCTGTTAAAGTACTAATACCCAAAGGTTGTATTCTCTGCCCATCTGACACTGCTGCAGTTGTTGGTGGTAATGTTTTAACATCACAGAGAGTTGTAGATGTTATATTTAAAGCTTTTCAAACATGTGCAGCATCTGTGAGTACAGTATTTTTTTGCCTTACATTTGCATCTGAAAAGTTATTTGTAACTTCAAAGCATATTCCTGAAATATGAATTAAATTAACAATAAATTTATTTGTAGGGTTGTATGAATAATATCACATTTGGAGATGAAACTGTAGGCTATTATGAAACTGTTGCAGGAGGAGCAGGAGCTGTAAGTATATTATTTATCAATTAATTAATCCTCTCATCTATTTATTTTAACATATTTTAAATGATAAGTGAATACATTGAAGTCACACAAGCATAAATTTAAGCAAATTAAGGAAATGAAAAACATACTTAATAGATGTTATACACCTTGCAGGGGGAAAAAAATAAATAAAAATAAAATACAGATCTATATCTCCCATTCTACTGGGCCAGTTGTCAAAATTTAACTTGCGTTTTCCATGTCTTGAAAGTGTGACTTGGGATATATATTAGTTATATATATAGCAGGCATGTGGCTCTCCGACACCTTAACTGCAGTTTGCGACCTTGTGGCTTTTTGGCCCCTTAAATGCGACTTGCTGTCAATAAACATTAGCTTAATTTTCGACATATAACTGCATTTTAAAATAGAAATTGTGCAATGACCCATTTCTTTATTAATTAATAATTTTCTTTCTTGAATTATATTATGTATGTAACAATTTAATAAATTTCAACCACAAGTTTATCATCAGAATAACAAACAGAACTGCAAATAGTTCTATTTCTGCCAGTTGCTGTCACAGTCATGTTACTTTTAGAAGAGTAATGGCCATCAGGATAGCACAAAATATAAGAGTATGATTCAAGGGCAATTTAAAAGTACTGCTCTCTAATTTTTTTACTCTTAGATTAATTTGATTTCAAATAGTCAGTGCTTAGATTCTTACAAATCCCTTGTTTAAATCCCTGTGTAAATCCCTTGCTTCACAACAAGTCATGATCCATTGTCTTGGGAGATATGCTATTCCTCATAGGAAACTAGTTTTACTCAGTCTTTGAATAGCTAAGGCAATTACTGAAAAAACATCTTTCATGGAGCAAAATCACTGTCCATGTGGGAGCTTTTGTGTCCTTCAAAGTTAATTCCCTGTCCTTAAGCATGTTAGGCCATTTTTATGCAATTTTCTTCATATTTTTTGCAACTATTTGTACTAGAACTCTGCAGTTACACATTTTGCACCTGAAATTATTTTCCGCCCATTTCAAATCTTTCGCAATAATGCTTTGATAATCCTAGGCAAAGATCATCATTTACGTAACCAGTGCTTGTGGATGTTTAAATTTTTGGGGTCGCAAAGTCATTGTCACTGGACTGACAATGATTTCAATTGCAGCCAAAATTTCTAATTCAGGTTTTCTCAGTTACCGTTATTCACGAGAGAAAGCTTTTGTCTTTATCATCAGACCTTCGTTTCAATAATGTTGCATCAAGCAATGAGGATTCTTTTTTCTAATATGCAGCTTCTGTCAAAATACTGATGATAGGGCGATCACTTTAGCTTGGTTTTTCCTCGCATGTTACTTGATGAACTTTTTCTTTTTAGCTCTCCACAAATATCATATTAGGTTAGAGCCGATCTTATGCTGTCTGCCGCACAGTGCTTCTAAAACTGTTCGCCTCTTTTATGGTGGCATAATATTGTTTGGGGATATTTTTCTGCTTCTAGGATGGGAAATATTCTTTTTATGAGAAATAAAAAGTATTGTATTGTAAATAAAAGTAAAGGAAGTACTGTAATTGCGAAAATTTTCGGGTATCGTATTTCAACAAAAATATCCATTTTGACTGCTATTAAATGCAATTTAACAATGTTTTTGCATGATATCTGTATGTGCGAGTAGCCTCAGAATGTTGAAATTTTATATATGGGACTGCTATAACATGTAGTTGTGCACCTCCCATTTTGGTTGCAGTCGGCAGCTCCAAAAGTGTATAAATATATTTATATATATAGCAGAATAGTGAATTAAGTCAGTTTCTGTGTATCTTTGCTGAGTGGGACCAAAAGTAAACTTTCAGTTTTGTGCACCGAAAAATCTGCCTTCTTGTATGCTAGCCAAATTGCTTGTTTCTGCGTAGAAACTCTAATTATAATTGTAAAAATTATTTTTTAAAATTGTTTTAACTGTATTTGATGTTTTATATTTTTCTATTTTTAATAAAGATATTCTGAGGTTTTATATATTTTTGCCTTGTTGCGAAGTGAGAACTGAATTAATTGAATGAGAAATCTATTTCTAATGAAATTTGAGGAAATAAATTTAAATGAAATCCAGCAAAAAATGTGTATAGTTTAGAAGTAAGTCATGGCGTACACATCAGATTTTTAATAAAGATGTTTTGAGGTTTTATGTATTTTTGCTTTGTTCCGAAGTAAGAACTGAACTAATTGAATGAGAAATCTATTTCTAATGAAATTTGAGGAAATAAGTTTAAATGAAATGCAGGAAAAATGCATGTAATTTAATATTCTGTACAAGGAAGTGTACACATCAGATTTTTAATATAGATGTGTAAGGAAGATTTTTAATATAGATGTATTAAAAATCTTCCTTGATGTACAAGGTTCAGATTTTTAATATAGATAGTTTGAGGTTTTATGTAGTTTTGCCTTGTTGCGAAGTGAGAACTGAATTAATTGAATGAGAAATCTGTCTGTAATGAACTTCGTGGAAATAAGCTTAAATGAAATGCAGGAGAAACTGTGTATAATTTAATATTCCATACAAGGAAGTCGGGATGTACACATCAGGTTTTTTGAATTAAAATTACATTACCATGCCATCTAGTCCTCATCACTGGAGGAATGCTGTGATTCTACTATATTTTCTTGCATTAGGCCGAATATCCATGTTGATTGATTAGTCTGCATCTGAATATCTAGCAGTACTACATGATTGTTCATTCCTGTGTTTCAGTTTCTCTAAATAATTTTCATACATCATTTCATTCATTTTATACATTCATTCATTTTAATACAGTACTTGAGTTGTGCTGCAAATTTTGTTTTTCATACCTTGCAAGGATCTCTTTTTGCTAAGAACATCTCCATCTTTGTTTGTTGGAATATAATGCATATTGTACACCATCAACAGAAAAATTTTGGTTCAATACATTTTCATAATTTTCTTTATCCTCTTTAATCATTGAATTTGAATTGTATTCTTCTGGAAGCCTTACAAGATCTTCATCCAGTGTTTTTTATATAAATAGTTCATTAACATCTTCAGCAGACATATAATCAAATCCTGTAGCACATAACGAATTTGCAACATTAATTATATGATTGTATTCGGTGTGCTTACGTGGAATATTGGCATTTTCATAAATCAAATCCGGTCAAAGACCTTTGCAACTTGCATTCAGTATCGAAGCTTTAAGGTCACTTATAGATGAAGATACAGTATATTAATGCAATTCCGAGAGTGAAAATTCTTTCCAAGCTAGGGTAAGTGTCTGGAAAAGGAAACTTTTACAGTGGACTTCGTATGCAACTGGAACTTTTCACTGCTAGAGGGTAAATCCTTCTTCCCTATTCAGCGGAGGAAGCGACCTCGTGGAAAAGGAGTCAGCATTTGTAATTTGGAATAAGGTATCTGTGTTCTTTAAAATTCGTGTTTATCAAGTACTGTGTTCTCTGTGGTTACCTGTAATTGATATTGGCAAATAAAAGTGGAAAGCACAAGTGTCCAGAAACAAATGTGAGCCATCGTATTTTATTTCATATTCTTTCATTTATTATAAAAAATACTTTCATGGACATAAATTAAAATACTGAAAAGTAAGTTATTTTCGTTATGAGAAAATTTTAATTTCTTATGACCTACTGCCGATAATCAATAGCATATCTGTAAAGTATCAGATTCTGATGAAAATCTATCTGCACTTGAATGGCGTGCATGTTTTAGAGAAATAAAAATGATTTTTTTTCCAGTGTTTCTAAATGTTATGTAAAAATTTACTTGGAATTGTTGTTTTCTGAAATGCTAGGAGATGAATTTAATATTTAGGTGGTTAAATTCATTCTATTAATGGCGAATCATTTATCTGCTAATCTAAGCACCTGACGCATCTTATATCAGAACATTTCTTTTCAGAATTTTTTTAATTTGTCTGGTAATATTTCTTAAATATATTGATTACATATATATATTTAAGAATATATTATGTGCATGAATATATTTTCATAACAATGTTATTTACATGAATATATTCTTGACATTTATGATTTGCCAAACATTAGTGCCTAAATTCACGGGCTCTCGAGCACTTTTTAACAATGTCCCCATACTGAGAACGTGCAATACAATTATTTAAATATTAGAAAAATCATAGGCTGATTAGGTTCACAAAAGTACAGTTTGGGGAATCCACCACTCTAATTCTGTAGAGGGGATCTTGCAAACAGTCATGCCCGGTCAGACGTCTAAATAGAGATAGAGCTATTTTTCTTGGAAAACTGGGAATAAAAGTTGTCTCTTCCCCCCAAAATTCTCCGTCTCTTATACACAGCACGTTGAATCATATCCTGCTTAAGAATTTTCTCAGGTTAACAAGCAGTTTAGTCATATGAAAAGAAAGCAATCGATTAATGCATTACATTATCAAAGTTTCTTTCTTAGTCAATATATCAGCATTTTCATTTCCTGTAATTCCACAGTGGGCTGTAATCCATTGGAAAGAAATTCTGTGTGCCATTGCCTTAAGCAAAGGCCTACAGTCTAAGATTATTTGGAAGCTATTTTGGTTATTCAGAAGGGCTTGAAGCACACTTTTTGAATCTGACAGTATGACTGCCTTTACAAAAGAGTGGCTACGAATCGACAGTTGTTGAATAGCCACAGCAGTAGCTTCAATTTCCCCATCAAAGGCAGTAGTAAGAGGGCCCATTGGTAAGTAGAAACTAAAAAGTTTGCTATGGATACCAGCTCCAGCACTGCGCATTCCTTGACATTTATGAAATGTCAAGAAATTCATCTTCTGTACAAATGAATAATTTCTAAAGAAAAATGACTTTTCTAATTGTTCATGCATGTGTTCATATTATTTATTTCCAGGGTCCTCACTGGCATGGAAGAAGTGGGATTCATACTCATATGACAAATACTAGAATAACTGATCCTGAGATACTGGAGAGAAGGTAATTTTTAATGCATTAATTTATGTACTTCTTTTGCAATCAGTATTTTTATTATATACATTTTTTCAATATAAATATTAATAAAATTAACTAATTCTTAAATAATAATTAAGATTGAGTTTGTAAATTTAATTACATTTTTGATTTCTTTGACTTCTAATTTTTATTCAGAGGTGCATTATAGCAGTGACGTTATTCTGCTATAACCAAGAACCATTGGTACATTTGTGGGAGGATTAGTTTGTATAAGACTGAGCAGTGGTAAATTTATTTTCATTTTTTAGCCCAAAGGTTGTTAGCCCAGCGGGACTATTAATTTTAAAATGACATGCTGCTTCAATTCACTTTTCAAACTGTTGCCACCAAATGTTATTGCCATGTATTATTTTTAAAGAAACTAAATAATGAAGAATCTGCATGAATGTTTCTTGCATTGTGAAGAAGCAATGGTACTAGCCTATTAGTGGCATCTAATTTTGAATAACACAGTCCTCTAATCAAACATGGACACTTGGAAGGCCGAATTTTGAATTTATTTTATTATCTATTTCAAATTTTGTAAGACTTTAACAAATTTTTTATTAAGAAATTCAAGGATTTCAAGGCAAGCAGTCACTACACTGTAATAAAAAAAAGAGAAATTTTTTTTTAAATCTCAAGTGTGTGAGACTGTGTGTTGGATATTCTAAAGATATGCTCTTTTTTAATTATTTTGCAATATTGCTGTTGAATTTTATGGTTTGAGTACGAAGAACATGATATTTAATAAATAAAGCTAACACACAAAACGTTTAAAAAAAGGCCTTATCAGGCATAGTATAAAATCTGAAAACTTTCCGATTTTTTTTAATTATCTATTTTATATTTTATACATATAAAATTGTGTGGATAATTTATTTTTTTATATTTATTTGTGATACTCAGATTACAGTGGGAAAATTGGTATCATGATATGTATTGCATTGATACCTTTATCATTCACAAAAGTGACTGAACATATATTTGGCATTAATACATTGTGTATTTTAATTATAACATACATAAGATTCTAATAAACATAAAAAAGAATATTTAAATATTTTTGTTATAACCAGAGCCTGATTTTTGATGATGTAAAAACTCACTGAAAATGGCTGGAAAAGGTACTTAAAATGAAAAATTATGCCCTTGAAAATTAAAAGGAAAGGTTTCCCCAAAACAAAAAGTAATAACTTAAAAAAATGACACAATTCACAAACATTGACAAATGGATTAAAATCCAAACTGACACATACTTGTCACTTGAATTTAATTTTTGCTTCCGAATTTTCAACCTTACACAAATGTATTACAATTGCTCTGACCACTTAAGTGCTTCTACCAAGAAGGGACCATTTTCTAAATGAAGAAAAACCGTTTTTCAAAGGTAAAAGATCTTATGCTGCTAATGTATAAGCTTTTATATCCAGACATAGGAATTCATAGAGGAAAATACTCAAAAAATGAAGGAAAAAAATCCAGGTCTGATTATAACTGTGAGGTTTAAATAGAGCTGTGCCACATATTGCTTCACTTGAGGCAAAAAGGTAAATGCCTGTCCCTGTATGTAATGCGAAATTGTCGGCTCTTAAAATTGATGTAATGCAAGAAGAGCATCATCTCTGCATTCTTGATATATCTAAGAAAGAAATGCTTATAAATTCAAGAAAAGGGGGGTTCATGATAAATTACATTTTAGTAAATTTTTTAGTGATACCTTTTCACTAGTGCGTGATTTGAGATTAGATTTTGTTTCAAAAATCCATTAATCTGAGTTTTAGATTGCATTCTTAGCTTTTGTAAAATTAAGTATATGTAGTAAGAAATAATACTAAAAATATATATGTATTTTTACTTCCTTGTACGAAGTAAAGGAAGTATTGTAATCGCAAATATTTTTGGATATCATATTTCAACGAAAATATCCATTTTGACCAATATCAAATGCTAGTTAACGATATTTTTGCTTGACATCTGTATGTAAGGACAGAATAAAGGACTCTTTTTCCCAAAACGAGTTATAAAGCTTACTTAAAATGGCTTCAGAAGAGAATTTTTGGTTTATCTCACATAACTCAAAAATGAGTAGCCTCAGAATGTTGAAATTTTGTATCGGTTTTGAACCGATATTTTTGAGAATATAAGCATTGGTACTGATAATCATCTAAGTCTGCCTCATTCGCAGAGCTCCGAAATCCTCTATAAAACCATATATGGTCATGTTTAAAAAGAACTCGCTGCACTTTTAAAATATAAATCTGTTACATTATTATTGATTATACATTCATTACATTTTTATTATTGTTCTTAACAATAGAAACAGTAGCTGTACTGCTTTAACATTTTGGTAGTTTTTCATAGCCTTTGGCCCAGAAATTTGGTGGCCACGAGTCCAAAAACAGATCAATCTCATTTTGGACGTCCTGTGCAGAATGGAAGATAGTACTAGCAAGATATAGCTGTAGGTGTGAAAAAACGGTAGAAATCTGAAGGAGCGATGTTGGGGCTGAATAGTGGTTGTGACATATGTCATTCGAGTCCGTACAGAGTCTAGCTCGTAAATGCAGACACGTGTGGTCTTTCATTAACTTGATGGAACATTACCTTTTTGCGCAGGAACTCAATTCAACATTTTTCTTTGATAGCAACACCAGCACTCGCTGTACACCTTACTGTCAAGAGTTTTACCTTTTTCTAGATACTCTTTGTGGATAATACCACAACAGTCCCACCAGCTACAAAACATTATCTTTTTTGTTAGTAAAATTTCACTTTGCAGTGCTGCCGAATTTCTGTGTGGGTATTGTTTAAGCTTAATTTTCCCTATAGAATCTCCTTATTTGCAATATCGAGATGGTTTTATGAAACTCTGTACCTTATTGTAAGGAAAGTTTGTTGTTCTGAGATTAATAAGTAAGGAAATAATGTCTGTAGCTGATTTTTTTTATTGGAAAATTCTGTATGTATACTACTACAAATTTTCTAGAAATTGTAATGGAGTTTAGATGTAAAAATGAAACTATATAATTTGTAATGGAGTTTAGATATAAAAACATCAATGGAAAAAAGCAGTGCATTGCAGAATTATCATTTAATAACAATTTTATCTTTGAATGTGTAGAAACATATTTAAATAAAGTAACGTTTTATTCTTTTGTAGATATCCTGTGATACTGGAGAGTTTCCATTTAAATCCTGGAACTGGAGGATGTGGGAAATACAGAGGCGGTGATGGTGTTCTGAGAAAAATTCTGTTTTGTAAAGCTTTCACTTTATCGGTTCTTACAGAAAGAAGAGTCTTTGCTCCATATGGATTAAAAGGTGCTAATTTTTTTAACGAATTAAAAGAGTTATAATTTTTTTATTATATATTTTGAACGTGTAGTCTTATACTGACTGTAGGATCTAGTCGTGGCCGCTGTGGGGTCTTGGACGCAATTAATGTACTCAGATTAACCTTTTCATTTATTTACATGCACAACGTAGATTATACATACTTTATACAAATAAAAATACATCAAATGATAGAAATGAAAAAATTTATAAAATTACCACCCTGAGTGTACTAAGCATTTGGCCTCTCCTACCGACAGTCTCAAATCACCCTTTTTCGACCGAGACGGCACTAACCTTTTTCAGGATTACAGTTTTGGAGGACCAAACACTACACCTTCCCCCTATGATTGTGGTTGGCAGGATGTCCAAACACATTCTGATAACAAAGCATGGTGCTCACAATTCAACATTTTATCTACTAATCAACTAAAAGAAAATATAAAAATATTACAACATTTACATAACAAAATAGGTAACTCTTATAAGTAAACATTTTAAAGAAAAACTTCAAAAAGGATTAAGAATGTTATACTTAAATGATCTAATTGCTATAAGTAACTAATTTCGATAACTTTACAAATATTACTTAATAAAGGAACATCTTGCAATAAGCTTTAAAGAAAATAAGAAGATTAACAATCAGTGTAAACACCAAAATTAAAGTTTTTATTTGAATTGTCCATATCATTATGTACCTAAAATATTTTCCGGTCCATAAAAAAAATAAAAAAAGGGAGGTTCATTCTTCTATCAGTCTGGATAAAGCATCTGTGTTACCCATTTTGACTCCTGGTAAATGTTTCATGTCGATATTGTATTTTTGTTAGGTAAAAGCCCAACGCTGTAGTCTAGATGCTTGCAGTGCACATTTTGCCAGGTAAGGTAAAGGATTATGGTCACTGTAGAGTTCAACTTTGGATCCGAAAATCCAGGTTTCAAATTTCTTCAAACTCCACACAATAGCATATGCTTCTCTTTCAATAGTAGACCACGACAGGTCGCTTCTGACTTGCATAGGCTATGGGATAATTGCATTCATTGAAATTTTGTGATAAACATGCTGCAACTCCTATTTGAGAGGTATTACAATGTATAATGAATAGTTGCCCCAAACTGGTGTATACAACGATGGAGCTTTAATCAGAGCATTATTTAGTTCCTGAAAAGCGATGCTGTGCACTTCTTTCCATGGTATTTCTTCAGGTATCTTCTTTTTTGTTACTTCAGTAAGTGGATATACTAATTTAGAATATTTTTTAATATAGACTCTATAATAGTTAAATAGGCCTAATAAACTTCCGAAGTGCTTCTTGGTCTTCGGTTTTGATAATTTGGAAATCGCTTTTATTTTCTCGGGATCCACTTGATGTTTTCCAGATCTAATTACATGACCCAAATATTTGATTTGCGGTTTGGCAAAATCACATTTGCTGATACTGACTGTAAAGCAAAGTTCTTCGAACTTAGTGAGTATCATATCCAAATGAACCATATGAGATTTCCAGTCCTTTGAAAAAACTGCAATGTTGTCAGTATATGCTCTGGCAAAGTCTCTGTATTCATAGAGTGCTTTATTGATTTCCCTTCGAAATGTTGCTGCAGCGTTTTCCAGACCAAAACTCATAACTTTAAATCTGTGCTGTTGTTGATGGATTTTAAATGAAGTGTAATCACAACTTTCAGGATCCATAGGAATAGCCCAATACCCTCGTAATAAATCCAGTGTTGATATTATGTTAGCTTGTCCTACTAAATGTGTAAGTTCTGTTGCACTTTGCATAGGAAAATCATCAGTAATTCTTACAACACACAATCGAATTTCCCCGTCTCTCTTGCTCACACAAACTATAGGACATGCAATTTCTGCACTACTTTCTTCTATTAGATCAAGTTCTAACAGCTCTTCAATTTGTTTGTCAAATTTAGATTTTAAAGTTTTATAAATTCAGTAAATATGTGGTTTTTTCCTTTCTTCATTGGGTTTTAATTTTATTTTGTGAAAACCCGCCTTTGTAATTTTCACTTAAGGATTTGTGTATTGTGTAAATAAGGATTTGTGCTTTCTTATGAGTTGTTGAATTTGCTGCTGTTGATCACTTCTTAAATGTTCAAGTTACAGTTTCTGGAGAACAACTTTTATATCTTGAGTTGAAGATTGTGGAGTTGGATGAATCTCTGCAAATTCTTCTTCATTTTCGAAAATAACTCCCACAGACAGCATTTACTTTAGTGATAAATTTTCTGATTTTATTCATGTGAACACATCTTACTTTTCCATCTGAGAGTTTGTCTTTTATGAATGGGTGGACAGTACTTTATAATCTTCCCTGGACCAGTCCATCTTGCATAGAGTTTATTGGATGAGTCAGGAATAAGCAAATAAACTTTATCTCCTAAATTTTTTAGGTATAGCTCGATGATTAAAGTAATTCGTATAAGCTGCCTGTTTCTTAGATGCTATCAAGGATGCTTGATCGGCTGCTCATTTCAAGTTTATTTTCATTTCTTGTAAATAATCTACAACTGATTGCTTCATATTTCTTCTCAATAAGCAAACAGCAAATAACCTGAAACAGGGACCTCTCGATAAGCAAATAACAGGAACCTCTTGATAAGCAAACAGCAAATATAGCAGATACTTATCTCAATTAAATGGATCTATGTGGATAATATGATGCGAAGCATTTTTCAAAACTCAGTTGTACCTCTCAACAAGTCCATTACTAGCTGGATATCCTGGAACTGAAAATTTTGGATGGCATCCAGGATGCTTCATAAATTCTTGTGTCAGCTGAGAAATAAAGTTAGTCCCTCGATCACAGTTTTTTTAAACCATTATGTTTCATAGCTGAAGGAGGTTTTATAGGACCTATAATATCGATATTAACAACTTCAAGGGGCAAATAAGGTCTTAGAACTGGGATAATAGGAATTCTATGAGTTATTTTTGTGCTACCTCTTAACTGACATATTTCACATGATAAGCGGTATTCTGCAATATCTTTAGCCATATTGGTCCAGTAAAAATCACATCTGACTCTCTCTTTTGTTTTCTTTATTCTCATGTGAGCTCCGAAAACAGATTCCTGATCTTTTAAAACATCTTTTCTTTGACTCTCTGGAAGAACTAACTGATGACCTGAATCGCCCATTACTTTATCCTTATGAAAAATTATATTATCAAGTTCTATAATATTTCCTTTCCCTTGTTTTAAATTAATTCTTACTTCTTTTAAAGCCAGGCAAGACATCTGCTCCTTCTGGAATTTCGATACATCCTTACATCGATCATTTTCTAACATCTGTACTGGAGTTCTTACTGAATGTGCGTTGACATATTTATTATCCCTATTTTCCATCTTAGTTTCTTCATGTGACAAAAGGAATGTTTATTTAACATGTATATGATTCCACATAGTCTAAACATTTCTCCGTTTCATCTTCCATATTTGTTTCATCCATCAAACCGCATCCCTCGTGTAAGAGTTCAAAGGTTTGTATGGATAATAAACAATCTACGTTCAAGCGATCTGTCACCACCGCCAAAATATCTACTGGGTAGATTAATAAATCAAGAGTCCTTATCTTTCCAGCGACATAAATAAATTTATTAATTTTGCTTCTGTTTCTTCGCCAAATGCAGATATTAACTTGATTTTTTCGTTATCTTGATGGCTTGGTTGTAAAATATTACTGTTTAATGTCGAAATTTGTATACCTGAATCGATAATATCATCAATTTCTTTATTTTCAGCTAATATTTTCACATATTGCAAAGGCTGAATTTCGACTTGTTTCTTATCGAGGTATTAATCTGGGCCACAATTGCATCATTTTTATGTGATTTGTTACTTTCGAAAGTAGTTTGATTTTTGCGTTTAAATTTTTTTGGACAGTCTTTAGCTATACGTTGGAAAGATCCGCAAATATAGCTGTCTTCTTAAAATTTAGTAATTTTGGGGAAACCATCCAGTTTTTGTATAGGAGGGGGTACACAGTGAGCACTTTTGGTTTCAATATTCGATGTTTTCTGAGAACAGTTAGCAGTATCCTTTAGTAATTTTCTTTTGCAAGCGAAGGACATGACACATTCCTTTCCGATTTCCACGGGTTTAACCAACTCTCACCTTGTTTTACATTTATATGCATGGCTGTCTTATGATCAAGGGTTTGCATTAATTTATTGGCTATGATTAATTCATGAACCGTATTTAAATCACTCACATGATAGACAATGTTCTGTAATAACATATAGTAAAACTTTTTTGTTCCTTATTATTTCATACCGAGATGAAATTTCATCTTCTCGCACTTTGTTTCATTGAAATGAAAATTCAACTCTTGTCAGTAAAAAGCCGTCTTTGATAATATTAATGAATTTTATTTAGACTTAATGCAACACAAACATATAACTCCTGCAGCTTAATAAAAACTCCAAGTAAAAATTTTATATCAGATCTTTAGAACATCCTCTGTCGTTCCCATTCTGGCAAAGCATAACTCTATTTCCTTTATTTATAATTCACGATTTTTGCATAACTTTAGTCAGATCGTAGATCATCTTTTTATTCTGATGTTGCCATTCTGGCAAAGCATAACTCTGTTTCCTTTATTTATAATTCAAGATCTTTACAGTAATTATCTAGTTTAATTTAATTGCTATATATCTGCATTAGGAAAACCTTTTAGTCTAGTTTTAAAGTATTATAAACTTTACAACTACACTGAAAGTTCAGTAATTCTGACCCATGCTGTGCATTGCAAGAACTTCATTATTAGAACTGTGGCATAATCAAGAGATAGATTTAAAGGGTCATATGAATCTTGATCATGACTGTCCTCTTTCAGATCATTAAATAATGTTAAAAAATTGGTAACATATTCCTGTATCTTAAGAGCTTCAGTTTAAATGAGAGAGCTCCCCTTTTGTAAATGTTACATGGATTATGCAGTAATAATTATAGTTACTTTTGTTCAAAAATAAAGCATATATTATTATTGTGGTAAGAATATCCTTTGACAGACCTTGTTCCTATGCATAATAATCTTCTATTTAAATTGTAGAAATTAGTAAGAAATGTAAAATAAAACATATATATTTGTTTCTCTTCAGGTGGGCAAGATGGAAAAAAAGGATTAAATCTTCTTATAAGGCATGATGGCCGTATTATTAATTTAGGAGCCAAAAATTCCGTGGAAGTTTATGCAGGAGTAAGATATTCCCATTAATAAGTATTTTTTAAATTTTAGTTCGTAGACTGAAAAGTAATCTGAATTTTAATTTTCTTAAATTATGCACACATTTTGGGGCTATTTAGAACATTATTTTGAAAACTGTTCTTCTTGAAATGTTTTATACAAAATTATATAAAGACAAATGATTCAGTGAAATATTATCAAGCGTTTGCTCATTTTAATGAACTTTAAATTGTGCAAATACT
Source organism: Stegodyphus mimosarum (assembly GCA_000611955.2). Classification (NCBI taxonomy): domain Eukaryota; kingdom Metazoa; phylum Arthropoda; class Arachnida; order Araneae; family Eresidae; genus Stegodyphus; species Stegodyphus mimosarum. The sequence continues at coordinate 383,310 of KK115251.1, read as the reverse complement.
TGATAATATTTCAGTAAAGTAAGCATTTAAGTAGTATAATTAGAATATTTCACTGGATATTTTTTGATGGAAAAAGTGGTAAATATTTAATGTAACTTCAGGAAAGAGAAGTCTTTATTACAATTATTGATGGAAACAATGGGTAGTTTTCGTTGTCATAGTTTTAACTTCAGTCATTATTACTGTTTTATTATTGAAGTTAAAGCTGAGAATATGTTTATATATGTTTAGATATCTTCAGTATGGTTTATTGTAAAGTTGGTAAGAAATGTAAAAAATAACATCAATTTGATAAACAAGTGACATTACGTGTACATGTAAATGCATACACGTATATGCTGCAGGGTGAGTTATGATGATGTGTGAGATTTAGTGTTTTAGTGTCCACAACATCATAATGGATAGGACTGTAAGGTAACTTAATAATTGGCTATGGGATAAAAACACCTTCAAATGTATAAAGACTTTACAAAGGTTTGTTGTCATGAAAAAATAAATGCTTATTAATGTATAATGGCTCACACATGAGTAATAATAATGATAATGACATTTTTAAGGCCATTATATCTCAGACAACAAATTAGGACTTATCCATTCTTTCATACTCGTTTCTATCAAAATTTATCCAGGCAGTGAGCTATATAGCTGCCAATAAACCACCAGTGCCCTGCTTGGTATCTCAATCACTAGATTTTAATGGTATGATATTTCTATTTCTTGGGTTATGTTAAGAATCAAGTGCTTATGCCACTGTACTGCCATTTTCTATTTTGAAATAAATGTGCATTGAAATTCTAAGGACTAGGATGTTCTCTTTTTAATATAAGATTAACCCAGGTTATATATTTTTTAATATGAAATTAATTTAGGTTATATCCATAATATAATGTGTAATCTATATATTGTGATATATTTTTTCCTCTGTTTCTCTCTCTGTGTGTATATATAT
>KK115251.1:353533-370750 GCA_000611955.2 Stegodyphus mimosarum | reverse complement strand
GCGTCATTGATTATTTCAGCTATTGTTATATTATTTTGTATTTTTTGGTTTATAAATGTATTTGATGTGTGGACATATGTTGATAGAAAGCATATCAAACAATATGCAAAATATTTACAGCGTTAAAAAAACAAACTGTAAGGATAACAAATATATATGAGGTAAACAAACCACAAGGGTAAATATATAAATTATATAATCACATATTTGAATTAATTAAGTTGCGGAGTTTAATAAACGGAGATAGTATCGCAAATTACATTTTCAACTTTGAACTTAGAAAGAAAGTAACTTCCAATTAACATAATAATGAATACCTAAATTATAATTAAAGTTAAAATTAAACTATTTGCGAAATCTGGAAACTTATTTTTTATTTATTTTCTTATCATCAATTATAAACTTATTCTAAAAACGAACTATCGTAATTTCCCGACCTGATGTCCGAAATATTAGAAATGGTTTGTATTTTCTGTGTGGTTCCTCCTAAATAAAAACCACATTTTCTAAAGCAATTTCTATGTTTTTGGAGGTTGCTTAACATGCAATTGACTATAATATGTAACAAGCCTGTAACAAAAGATACTTAGTTGTCTCCTGCGATACTTTTTCTGTAATTGCATTTGAAAGCTTTTATAATACCTTGGTCTAATGGCTGAATGACAGATGTATTTGCGGGAAGAAACTCTATAATTTGATGTTCTTCAGAATTAGAATGATATCAGAGGGGTGTACAGCACAGTTATCTAACAATAAAGCTATTGCAAAGAACCTCTATGTAAAGAAGGAAAGGCTTCATAGACGTAATGTAAACCACTTTGTCTGCAACGCCGCTACAAAGAAAAGGGAACATTCGCCAAGGGATTTGGCGACGGAAACTGTTGGCGAAAATTTCCCCCCTGTGATATGCAGGTTCTTTGGTACCTAGCCGACATTTTCCCCCTCCGTGACGTGTATAAGAAATTGAGGAGCACGGGTTAAGATGAATCGTTCTTTGACTTGTCGCCATAATTTAAACTCGGAAATGATAAAATATTAGGTGAAGTTGGCTGTTGAACTTCCATTGTCCATATCGCTACTTGAAACTAAAGAACCTATTCTTTGTTTAAACTCTTGCTAAACATAACGGTCGAACCTGTCCAAACCAGCTTCGAGCTTTGGCGCTTTTTGGCGACAGATATTTCACGCATGCGCAGTTGTTTCCCTTTTCGTTGGAAGGGAGCCACTTCTGCTAATGGGAAGTTTTCCTTCTTAACAGTACATATTCTTTGGCTATTGTTTTATTCAGTTCTCTGTCCCGTTTGAAAAGGAAATCTGAAAAAATAGTGCTTGTCATCCACGAGTTTTTGTTATTATTGTAAATTAAAGGTAAATACTTGACTCCTTTCTTTAAACATCGATGTTTTCTACTCTATCCAATGCCACTGGCATCTTTTTAATTGTTGTTTCCATATTGCACATTAACCTTCTTTTAATTTCTTAAAACCAGCTCCTGTTTCACATTTATACATTAATCTGTACTCTGGTAATGCTGTGTAAAACAGATAAGCTCCATTTGTGTTAAAAATTCCATATAGCTTGTATTCTTTTAGAAGCCAAGGTGAAATGTCTTATCCTTTTCTCAGCTGCATGATGATCAACCCCTTATCATGTTGTGAGCCATTTGTCGGTTGGTAGATTTTGTAGTCAAAAGAGCTGTAGAAATTGGAACATTTTTTTAGTCATAACTTACAAATCAGGTTTTAAACGTCTTCCGATTTTTCATCCTTTTTGCGTTTGAGACATTTGCATTTTCTTTAAGTTCTTTTCAGTTTTATTTCTTTAAGTAAATTTGTGCACTGCTGTTTGGGAAACCCCCATTTTAAAAGCTGCTTCTCTTTGGCTGCATTAACCAAATGTATCATTATCTTTCAACAATTTGTTCTTTTCTTTGGGGCGTAAATAATTTCGTCTAGGGAATTTCCTGTATGTTACAAATCACGCACTCAGGAAATAAAAATCTTCCAGAGATTTGTTCAAACCAAAATTCCTATTTCTTGCCAGCAAGAAGATTGCACCATTGTCTGTCAGGTCGACCTGTCACTTTATTATAAGCATAATCAATGCTTCATTTTCTTTCTTTTTCAGTCTATAATGACCACTTCCCTTTTCCAATCAAAGACCGATAATGTGTGATAATGCAAGGAAGCATTTCATGAAATTTTCTGAGAGTACTCAGCAAGCTTAATGTGTGTATGCACATCCATCCCATGTTCGAGAAAAAGAACGAGTGTTCACTTAAGCATCACTTATTCTTAGGAAATATTCATTCATTTAATAATTGAAGAACTTGTTTCCAGTGCCTCTACGGTATTGCTTTTGTTAATCATAAGATAAAGATATTCTGTCACTATAAACTCTAGTCCGGGTAGAATGATTTGCAAACTGTGTTTGACAGGAACTAGGAAAATGTATCCCAGGGGATCTTGGTTCTTACATTCGCTGAAATTTTTGTTAAACCCGTTTTAATGAAGCACCATGTAACTGATAAACGATATATGACACAGCTTTTATCAGCCACCAGGTCTGAATAATCGGACTGTTGCCAGTTTGAGTTTTATAATTGGCGGAAAGTGAGTTTAATAAACAGCGGTTTTTCTATTGATTAGTAAACATTCGTTTAGGTTTCTGGAAATCTGAATGCGATAAGCGGCTAAGTTTATTAATAACCAGTGGGTTTAAGAAGCGGGACCTTCAATTTCTCAAATATCTAGAGAACAGAGTTTAGGATTTGAGCATTGCAAAGTTAATCGTGAATATATTATAACTATTTAGGTAAAAAAAATCAGCTGCTAAACAAAGATGTCGCCTTTGTTTCTTCTTTGAAAAGAATTTCGTATTTGGTGATTTATCGGGTTTATCTCTCCTAAGCATCATGAAATCCTTTTGCTTGAAGATCGTAATCTTCGTGTATTTACATAAACTAAATGCCCATTACATTGTCCAATACAACCCTTAATAGAAGGAAAACTTATTATTTCAGTTTAAATTTATGGCCAGAAATATGAATAGAATGAAATTAATATTTTTAAAGGAAACTGAATTTTTATTATTAGAAAAACAACACTCACTCTTGTGGTAATGCATGATATATTCATGAAAAATTATGAATGGCTGGACATTTTTTTATACACTTCTATATAAGTTTATTTTTCAGTTTTATAGAAAGATTTATTTCTAATTTATAGTTTTGATCGTGTGTTAATATTTCTAATTAAATCATTCTGAATGTGTGCTTTTAGATTCCAACGCTATATATTACTAAAAGAATAAAATTTCGAGCCTAATTTTTACTTTTGTATGAAGTTATTCTATTCAGTATTTATTTTTATGTTCTGGAAACTGCATTTTATTAGTCTATTCAATGAAAAGAATTGCAATCACTAAATTCAAGGCCTAAGTAAATAAGTAGCTTCAATACAAGTGAAGTACAACATTTGTATGCAAATTGCACATTATGTCGAATTTCTGAAAAACTAATGGGACGATTTTAATGTAATGCATTTATAACAGAGAAAAAGATGTACCATTCATAAGTCATTTATGTATGCATGATTACCAGTAAAGCATAAAATTATGCAGGGAAATCCAAAATCTATACTGTAATTTTATTGCAAGTGAAAATGAGAGTTATATGGGGTATGGTCCCCTCTCACAACCAGATAAGTCATGCAGTGTGAAAGCATACTGGATAGGGAGCAGGCATATTGAGGAATTCCCATGCCAGGTGATCCAACTCCTGCAGCAGGGCAGTTTTCAATTCTGGGGTAGTTGCAAGATGAAATTGACTGTCTAATCCCGTCGTCCCAGACATGCTGTGTATTTAGAAGATCTGGCTGACCAATCCATGCGGCGAATATCTTCTGTTCCCAGTGGCAGCTTGTTAGTACTTTAGGTTCAGTACTTTTCGTAAAAATAGATATAATTTGAAAATTCTGTAATTTTGCACACAAGTATATGTTTTCGTGTAGTAATTACGAGATCTACTTCTACAGTACTCTATTTCGTTTAGAATTATGTAATATGCTATCTAATAAGATGTCATTAGTGTACATTTGATTTAAAACTTTTGGTATGGTATTTATTTGCAGAATTAGAACTTGCTTACAAAATGAAAATTCTACAGTTGAGGAGTATTCTGCAATGATGGTTATTCGAATTAAAGTAAAGTATACTAAATTTGGGATTCTCTTTACTGACTTCAAAAATGTCCTTAGTACAGCCAAAATTTTGAGGCTTGCCATGTTCGTTACTTTATGTTACATATTTATTTATTAGCTTTGGTAAGTGATGCCACTGCGCAAAAGTAATATATTTAATAAATCTTTCACACATTTCAGATATAACCATTTTTCAGACAACAGTGACAATTTCAGACTGAATTATTTAAAAGCAGTAAAGGCATTTCTAATAGTTTAAATCTTTATTTTATTTTAATAGCATATTTAAGTAATATAAATTAAAATCTGTTAAAATAAGTTATCACGATAAATAGATTAAAAAAAAATTAAATTATACATGTAATGACTGTGGTATAGTATAGTTTGGTTTATAACTCCGTAAGCATTTTGGAACTCATCTTGAGAAACAAATAACTGCATATTAAAAGTGTTTTTTTATTGCATTTACTTTCATACACTTTCACTCATGGCATGTATCGCCAGCCCATTTTTACTTCCGTGTACGAAGTAAGTACTGTAATCACGAAAAATTCCAGGTGTCATATTTCAACCAAAATATCCATTTTGACCGCTATCAAATGCAATTTAATTATGTTTTTGCAAGACTTCTGTATGTAAGAAAAGAATAAAGGACTCTTTTTCCCCAAAAGGATTATAAAATTGATTTAAACTGGATTCAGAAGAGAATTTTTTGTGACCTCTGTATGTATGTACGTACGTATCTTGCATAACTCAGAAGCGAGTAGTCTCAGAATATTGAAATTTTGATGCAGGACTGCTAACATGTAGTCGAATATATATATATATATGTACCCACTCTGTTACTCAGCTTGGTGAGCTCAGTTTTATTTTCATTCTTATATGCTGGTAAATTGGGCATTTTTTGTTGCTTTAAAAATGATTGAATTATGTTGTTCTTATCTTCTGGTTAAGGTTTTTATGTCTTTTAGTTAATCTGCATGCAATAGTTGTAGATTTATCAACAATTTTTAAGTTGTTTAAGTGCGGCTAAGCCTAATTTTGTTTACCATTGCAGACATATTTGTTTACACTTGAAACTTAGCAGAATAGTGAATTCAGTCAGTTTCTGCACCTTTGATGTTTTTTTTTTTGCTGAGTGGGACCAAAAGTAATGTTTTGTGTTTGCCTGCTTGTCGAATTGCTCATTTTTTCATAGAAACTCTTAATTTTATTTATAATTGTTTTTAATTGTTTTAACTGTATATGATGTTTTATGTCTTCCTATATTTTTCAATTTTTAATGACGATGTTTTCAGTTTTTATGTATGTTAGCCTTACAAAATGAGAACTGAATTAATTGAATGAGAAATCTATCTCTAATGAAATTTGAGGAAATAAGTTTAAATGAAGTACAACAAAAATGCACGTAATTGAATATTCTGTACAAGGAAGTCACGTGGTGTCCGCATCAGATTTTTTAAACAATGTATTGGATAGACTTACAAATGTTAGCAAAGGACAACTTGAACAAACTTGTAATATGTTATCTATATATTACTAATTATTTCTGCTTCCTTTTTTTCCTCTCTTTTGAATCTGTAATGGAAACCTGTTAATAATTACTCAGATAAAATGCAGTATTATCTTGTTCTTCTGAAAATTCAGTGTTTATTTTTACTCAAGGGGCTAAAATGGAAATTATTGAACACTTATTAGCAGAATAATGATGTTTTTCCCCTCCCTCCCTGTCCAACTCGAAATATTGCATCATGAGACCTTTGACTCCTGATTGAAAGGTAATGATTTATAGAATTAATGTTTAAAGCAGGGTTTTTCAAATGGTACATGTACCACTAACGGTAATTTATTACATTACATATGTTTGTATTACTGCTTTTATACTGTTTTTTCCTTCCCTCCTTATCCAACCCGAAATATTGCACGAGACCTTTGACTCCTGATTGAAAGGTAATGATTTATAGAATTAATGTGTAAAGCAGGGTTTTTCAAATGGTACATGTACCACTAACGGTAATTTATTACATTACATATGTTTGTATTACTGCTTTTATACTGTTTTTTCCCTCCCTTCTTGTGCAACACGAAATATAGTACCATGAGACCTTTGACTCCTGATTGAAAGGTAATGATTTATAGAATTAATGTTTAAAGCAGGGTTTTTCAAACGGTACATGTACCACAAACGGTATTTTATTACATTACATGTGTTTGTATCACTGTTTTTTCCCTCCCTCCTTGTCCAACTCGAAATATTGCACTATGAGACCTTTGACTCCTGATTGAAAGGTAATGATTTATAAAATTAATGTGTAAAGCAGGGTTTTTCAAATGGTACATGTACCACTAATGGTATTTTATTATATTACATGTATTTGTCATACTGTTTTTATACATAAGATTTATCTGAATGTTTAAGAAAGATTCGCTCCTGATGATTTGAGATGTATTTTTACTCAAGGGGCTAGAATGGAAATTATTGAACATTTATTAGCAGAATAATGATGTTTTTCTCCTCCCTCCTTGTCCAACTCGAAATATTGCACCATGAGACCTTTGACTCCTGATTCAAAGGTAATGATTTATAGAATTAATGTTTAAAGCAGGGTTTTTCAAATGGTACATGTACCACTAACGGTATTTTATTACATTACATGTGTTTGTATTACTGTTTTTTCCCTCCCTCCTTGTCCAACTCGAAATATTGCACTATGAGACCTTTGACTCCTGATTGAAAGGTAATGATTTATAGAATTAATGTGTAAAGCATGGTTTTTCAAATGGTACATGTACCACTAACGGTGTTTTATTACATTACATATATTTGTATTAATGTTTTTATACTGTTTTTTCCTCCCTCCTTGTCCATCTCGAAATATAGCACCATGACACCTTTGACTCCTGATTGAAAGGTAATGATTTATAGAATTAATGTTTAAAGCAGGGTTTTTCAAATGGTTACATGTACCACTAATGGTATTTTATTACATTACATATATTTGTATTACTGTTTCTATACGTAAGATTTAAGTAAATGCTCAAGAATATTTAAAACAATTAATTCATGCAGTTATTGATTAAAAAGAAGACATATATAATGTATGATGGCGACAGAGCGATGAAAGTTTTAGTATCTTTCAATACATATCTTTATGAAACTGGATTTTCAGTCATGCTATTAATTAAAAATAAATATAACGCATGGTTGCAACTTGAAATTGATTTAGGCTTGAAATTAATGAAGCTCGACATATCGAAATCGATTACAATGAAATAGGCTTAATCGTGGCATTAATCCTAATCAATAATAAATTTTAGTATTTGCGATAATAAAATTTATTACTCACAATTTACTACAATGCATAGTATATTAATATTTTATGTATGCATATATATTTCTGCAATGCATAGTATATTCATATAAATGTAAAATATTGTTGCGTGCGTAAGGGTTCGTAATGGATTGAATGCATAAGTCGTTAAAGAGTTAATGAAATTTATTTTTTTCACAAGAAATAAAACAAAATGCTGAAATATTTCCTGAGAGATATTCGTACAATATCTCAAATGTTAAACAGAACTCAGTTAAAAACAGAGGAACTAATTCAGTCTCACAGCGAATTCTCTACTATCAATAACAGCATTAAAGTGCACAACAGTTTGCTTAAAACAGCTACAACTGAGCTAAGGTGTTTTAATTCGGCTTTTGTAAGCTTTTTAATTACTCACTAGAATATTCTGGTAAAACCTATTTTCTCGATTTTTGTGGATGGCAACAGCAATTAAAAGATATTTATTTATTAAATATTAAATGCACACGCTCTCCTATTTTTGCTTTTCCCGCATAGCTTTCTGTTGAAAAATCGTCTGCATTCCACGGGAAAATAAAGCAATTTTAATTACAATTCTAAATAAATAGCTAAATAAATAGGAAATCCGTAACAATATTTTATTCTTTGATTATAAACACGGTTTAATGTGCATTGGTTGTTAATCGGATAATGCTTTTAAGATGGTGCACATATTTTAGATTCTTATTTATACATATTTTATCATATTACATTTATAATATTATTTATATTAACACATATTTATTTAAATAAGAATTCAGAGAAATATCATTTCTTGGTATTGAAATCATTCATATTTGAGTTGATCGAAGATTTATCAGATGAGCAAAAGCGGTTTTAACATTAAATATTTTATTTGCTTTCGTATTTAAAGAAAAATGATTTGAGGCACTTACCTCAGGCACATAACAGCCGTTTGATTCTTCTTCGTCTAGCCATCTTGGAGGTGGTATCTTCCTTCGTGCTGCTCCGATTTCGGCTGCTTGTGCGGCTAGTGCAGCTTCCAGTCCAGGATCCATATTAGTGAGGACCCTGTCCATTTCTCCATCCATAGACACTTCTTTGGAACGCCTCATCTTGTATTCACGCTTCTTTTCTCTTCGGTCCTTGACTTTATTGTAACAGGTAATAACTATAGATGCGCACATAGCAACCACAAGTGCAAAAAACACAACAAGAATTGTTATCATGTGCTCTGAAGTCAGCATGCGACTCGCCGTCATTGCTAGATGGGGAAGATGAAGAAATACAAGTTTTTAGAAAACTAGCTTAACTATATATCACTACACTGTATACGTGGGAAAATCCAGAAATCTGTTTCCAGAAATTTTACAATACCTGGTTAACACTTTGACAGTTCAGTCTTTGACTATTCAGTATAGATCAACAAAACTGCTAGTATTTCAAAGATCGTATTGTGCATTGGAACCTTATGAGGTTATCATATATAGAAAAACATGTTATAAGAGATTTTTTGCAATAAATGCTTTCTTTCAGCACTAGTTTGAACGGAAAATTTCTAGCAGAAACAATTTCGCGTTGTACACGGAACATTTTATGAAACTGAGGAAAATGTTGCGCCTACAATTCTGTTCCGGATAGGAGAGGAAAAAGAGAGAATATACCTGAGGAAGATTTCCATTTAAGTCTTCTAAATAGATCTGTTAGAAGCATGATTCCTGGAAATGTTTCTTTTGACACGCATTTGAGGCCAAGAACTTCTGATTTAAGAAAAAGAACTTTTTCCTCTTATTAAAAGTTCTTTGGTTGAGGGTAGGCAGCTGGAATAAATATTGTTGCGAAAAATTCGGCGGTTGCGCCTGTATGTAAGCTTTCCGGCATAGCACTAGGGTTGCCATAAAATAGTGTATGGTAGGGTTGCCAGATTGGCGACTTTATCGCCCATTTGGCGACCAAATTGGCGATATCCCATGGTCCAATCGGGAAGCTTCTAGAATAACTTCCTGTCCAGATATTTCTCGAAACGTGTGGAACTATATAAAGAAAGCTATATAAGAAAAGCTATATAAGAAAAGCTATATAAACCCTTGCGTTTCTGAGAGCAGTTAGTTGCGAGTGTGAGGGTTGTGAAGTATTGTGAAGTTGTTGTTGAGCAGAGTGTGATTAAGAGTGTGATTAGTTGTGAGAATTGTGAGAATGGCTGCTTACTGTGAGTGCTAAGCTACGCGAGAGTTTTGTGAACGGAAAGCGATCGAGATAATGCTTTGCCGTGAAGCTACCTTTACAGTATAGCTTGACAGTGCATTGGTGATTGTTCCACGGTGTTTATTATAAGTTTAGTGTTGCCGTGAAGCTACCTTTACAGTTACAGCCTGAAGTTGTGTTGCTGATTGTTTCAGCGTATTTATTGTAGATTTTCGACGCTTTTAAAGGCAATTTTGGAACTGTGCTGTAAATAGTGATTCTTGTAAATAAATTGTGCTTTTTATTGTTCTGCATCGTGTTTTCATCGGATACTCTCAAATCCACGAACCCGTATAACGCAACAATATTTATTCCGCAAAATATTTTAATAAATTCGTTCCGCAAAATAAATTAATTTTCGCACTGCGCGGAATAAAATATTTTGATCTCCAGCGCGCAGGACTTTTTATCGGAAATTTCTAAAGATATACTAGCGCGAAGAGGCGTTAGTTCAAATGCTCTCGAAACATCTGCGTAGGTGTAAATGGAAGCTTCTTTGGGCATAATATAAAACCTGAAAGCTTTTAGATTTTAATTTTATTTTATTTATTTATTTTTGTGCAAAAAAATTAAACATTTTATGCATAAAGAAGGCCACAAGGACCAAGGTAACTTCATCAGAGGCATCCAATAAAAGCGATTAAAGACCATTTTAATAAATGTTTTTAAACAATCAAATTTTCGACTAAAGGATTGGAATGACCTTGTTGCATGTGCTGAAGTGTTGAAATACATTGAATAATTAAGAGTTCAAAAGCAGAAAAAGTTCTTGCTGTCGAAATTACTTCTGCGAAATTAAACTTACTCTGTCAAACCTTCCCACATACTTGTACTCAAAGATTAATCAAACTGCGTCTTTTATGTATTCATACAAATTCAACCGAAAATTTAAGTCGGTAATAAGAAAAGATACATAAATTAGAACTTGTGCAAGCTAGAAAATCTCTTTAATTTTGTTGTTCAGAGGAAAGGCAATTCAGAGGAAAGTTTATATGCCATTCAACAGAAACTAAAATATATCTTGGACATGGTACTTTATCATTCTCAACTTGGAAAAGAGGAGGACTTCTCCTTTCAGCTCATTATCAATAATTTGAAAAAGAAATCTTTAATTTACTATGCATTTACATTTCTGTTTCATATGATGCATTTTCAATTATTTTTAAGACATTATACATAATTTATAATTTTAAGGCATTTTAAATAATTTATTAATATTATGAATAATTTTGTTATACATTTATGTTTCCTCTGATGCATATTCATTTATTTTCATTTATCTTCCCTCTGATGCATATTCAGTTATTTTCATTTATCTTCAGCATTCTTTATATTGCATTTGCCAAGTAAAGAATATTCTCAAAATTTTCTATCTGTGGAAAGCATTCCAGGTTTTTTAAATGGTTAGAATTCTTAACTACACTCTTTTACAAAAAAATCGAAGTACCAAGAAGGACTTTTGCGATCGTGACGAAATTTGGTATGCAAAAATATCTTGATCGAACATGCAGATGGTCAAAATTTCAAGGCAAACGAACAGGAATTGCGATCAAAGTGCGCATTTCGCAATGTATAAAACCAGTAACAGAGGCGGAAAATTTATCTTTTTTTGTTGCTTCCATTGTAATTCCGTAAAAAAAGCAACTAAAGATGCCATTACGACGATATCGAAGACCTTACAGACAACTAAACGACTTCGAACGTGGTCACATTGTAGGGTTGCGTGAAGCTGGGTGGTCATACCGAGCAATAGGCTACCACCTGTAGCGTACAGATACTGCTGTGCAAAGATGTTGGCAGCAATGGTTGCTACAAGGAAATTGCCGAGGAAATGAAGGCTCTGGAAAGCCAAAGAGCACAAATGCGAGGCAAGATAGGATGATTGTTTGCCCGAACCGCCCCAACGGTATCATGGGGAGTATTCAACGCATTACAGCCACGTCTATACCTTCCGTGGTCCCACCGTCCGCCATCTCACGGCGCTTGTTTGAAGCGGGGTTACGCTCAAAGAGTCCTTTAAAACTAAACCTTTGACTACACAACATCCGCGAAGTCGGCTGGAGTGGTGTCGCAGCCGATCATCATGGATGCCATCAGACTGGCATCGTATAGTGTTCAGCAATGAATCCTGCTTCACTCTTGAAGCAGATGACCACAGTGTTCGTGTCTGGAGAGGACGGCGCCTGCGGTCCCAATCAGACTTTGTTTTGCAAAGGCATACATCCATAACCCCTGGTGTGATGGCGTGGGTCGCTATTTCTTATCTTTAGTCTTCCTCCGTACATCTTTAACAGCTCAACGGTATGTTGATACCATCTTGCGGCCGGTTGCATTATTCTTCATGGTACGTCATCATGGGACCATTTTCCAATAAGATAATGCCAGGCCACATATCGCTTGCATATCTCTGGGCTGTCTCCGTGTGGTTGATACTCTTCCCTGGCCAGCAAGATCACCAGACCTTTCAGCAATCGAGCCTGTCTAGGATATGGTAGGCCGCCAGATTCGGGCACCACAAAATATCGCAGATCTGGAACGACAACTGATGAATGTTTAGCAGGACGACATTAGGAACCCCTGTCACTCCTTGCCTCGAACGAATTCAAGCGTGCATTGCCGCCAAGGTCGGTTCGGCCAACTACTAATTTGAACACTCAGTGGGTGATTGTGAGCCGTGGACAGGTACTATGATTTTTTAATCATTTTATTATCTGTGTATGAGCTATACACATATTCAATTTCATCAAAACAACCACTTCCTTCACGGTGCTTCAATTTTTTTGCAAAAAAGTGTATGGGCAAGTAGGAATAAACAGTTAACTGCGTATTTTGGATTGCAGAGGGTAAAAGAATGCAGAAAATTTTATGTGCTTATTGAGGTGGCTGTTCTCCAACCTATTCGTAGTTCAGTTTCAAACAACTGTTCATTATTTCACTAAAATTTCTAGTGATATTTAGGCAGCAATATTACTATTACATGAAACAGATATCAAGATATTTCAGATACAAATTGCTTTGGAGAGGCAATAACCTAGGCAGCATGCATTCCTAAATTGCAAGCAAAAGGTATGTGCAATTTACAAATGGCCTTTAGTGTAAAAAAGGTAAAATTTGAACGTAAAAATATCCTAAAATGTGTTCGTAAAAGATAATGTTGTTACAATACATAAGTTATACGGAAAATTTACTCATACGAATGATCACGTAGTAGATTTCGTAGCTTTTGCTTATAATATACGTAAATTTAATTTTCGTATATTTATTGAATATAGGTAAATCTTACTAATTTTTACTTCGTATACTTTCAATGAAAATTTGTGTAAATATGTACAATTTTTTTATTTAGCATAAATGTGTACTTTTGGTAGAAATTTACGTTAGTTTTCCCTACTTTTGTTTTTATTTAGTGTACAATTTTGGTAAAAATTTAGGTATATCTTGTACTTTTTATAAGCTCATTTTTGATAAAATCTACATATATTTTCACAGGTATATAAGATACGCAATGGCTCACAAAAATAATCGGACACCCTGGAATTTTTGTATTCTCTAATGAACACAAAAAATAAATTAAAACAAAAAAAAAGCTTTTATTTTGATTATATATAAATACATCTTTTTTTATAGTAAATACGTTTTCGAAAAGATTAAAATTAAATTCAAAAATCAATATCGTGTGTTCGATAAGAAAAAATAACCGGACATTTTAGTAACAGCCAAATATGGCAAAAACGTACGCTGTGTTTCCTTCTTAATATCTTGTGGGATTACCTTTTATCTTCTGAGCATTGACTCCACGAGTTTTTTTTTTTTTTAATTTTGGGGCTTATTTTATGCCGCTCCTCTTGAATCACTGCTTTCAGTTGCTGCCACGAAGATATGCTCTGTTTTGGAATTTTCGATTCTAGTTCCTGCCAAATATGTAAAACAGGATTAAGATCTGGCGATTGGGGTAGTACCTTAATTACTTCTGGACACTTATACAACAGCCAGAGTCCAAACGTTGGCAGAGTATCCTTTGGATCATTGTCCTGGTAGAATTTAAAACTATTTTGTATATTAAGTTTTTGTGCTGACGATGGCAAATTTCCCTTCAAGATGCCAAAGTACTTATACTGATCCATAATACCATCGCTAAACGTTTTATTACCAACAACGGAATGTGCCACAGATCCTCATACTGTAACTCCCCCTCTACACTCGGTACTAAGTTTTGCTTTTGAAATTCTTCTTTGGGTTTTATTCACACCAACACTCGTCCATCTGAGTCGAAGATGTTATATTTGTTTTCACGAGGAGACAGCATTTTTTTTCCAGTAGTCGGATATCTTTTGGTTCATTGATTCTACGAAAGCAATTTGAAGTTTTTGGGGTTTCTTAATGATATAACATTTTCTTCTTTCTACCCGCCCATAATATCCTGCAGATCGTATTACTCTTCGTACTGTTTCTAGATTTGAGAATAAAGTGTTTCATTCCAACACATGACTTAGATGGTCTTCCAAGTCTTCTTTTGTTTTGGATAAGAATGTGTTTCTTATTACGCTTAACAAAAACTGTAAAATTACTTTAATTGAATATGCAACTAATAAATTTCCCTTTTTTGATTTAAATCAATAACCTAACCTGCAGTTTCTAATGCTTCCTTGCATGACCGAGGCATTGCAAGAAAACATTAAAATAACGACTATTTTCTAAAACGAAAATTGGAATTATAAAAGCAAACGATTTTTAGATTTTTGCCTTGCTTCTTTATCTAAACTAATTCCAAAAAATTTCATTTTTTTTATTGCAGGTGATTCTAATTAGAAATTACGAAAATGTCCGATTTATTTTAATCTTTTTTTTTTGTTCCAGCCTAAAACATTCTTTTTCAAATTTATTAAGTACAAAGAAAGAGCTACGAAAATATGTATTCAAAGAGAAAGTATTGCTCATTATTTTATTATACAGATTTTCCACTACTTAAAGTAAAAAATCGTAGTGGCCTATCATTTTTGTGAGACATTGTATTTAGCATATTTCTTCTATAAATTTATGTACATTACGAGTCTAAAAAATACGCTGGTATCTGAAAATCATGCATGTGATTTTCATATACTAGCATGTTTAGTTAACATACCAGTAAAGTATATGAATATGTATCAAACATAATTATACACTGACTACCAATAAGTATTTGGACACCTGTGATAGAAAAGAAAAACTAACTTTATTCAAAATCAATAGTTGATAGAGCCTCCACGAGAGGTAATTACAGCATGGACCCTCCGGGGCATACTTTCCAGAAGTCTTTGTATGACAGCTAGTGGTATTTTATTCCACTCGGCTTGGAGAAGACATAGAAGTTCCTTCACCGATTTTGCACGGGTAGTGCACCCCTGAATTCGGCGATGCAACTCGTCCCAGAGGTTCTCGATAGGGTTCAGGTCTGGACTCTGGGCAGGCCAGTCCATTCGATGAACTCCATTGGCACCAGACCAAGCCTTGGTTAACGTCGAAACATGACAACTGGCATTGTCATCCTGAAAGTAACAGGGGTCCAACCCGTAAAACTGCCACAACGTAGGAAGCACATTGTCATCCAAAATAGTGCAGTAGGCATCGGAGTTGAGCTTACTATGAATGGGGACCAAGGGTCCCAGCCCATACCAGGAGAAACACCCCAGACCATAATTCCACCTCCGCCGAACTTGACTGTTGGCACAATGCATTCTGGCAGGAGACGTTCTCCAGGTAGACGCCAGACCCAGACCCAGACCCTGCCATCCGAACGGTAAAGGGTGAACCTTGATTCGTCACTCCAAAGAACCCGTTTCCACTGATCTACGGTTCAATTTCGATGTGCTTTGCCCCACATTAACCGAGCAGCGCGGCTGGACTTTGTGATCAAAGGCTTATGGGCAGCAGCACGACCATGAAAACCAAGCAGATGTCCTTCCTTACGGATGGTATTCATTGAAAAGATACTCCCGGATGCCTGTTGAAACTCCTCGCGGATGAGGGCCATCGGTTGGGTGCGGTTCTTCCGAATTTCTCTGGACAGCACTCGTCGGTCTCTATCTCCCAGTTTCGTTGGTCTGCCGACTCGAGGCACATTCCGGCAATCACCGCTCACCTTCCACTTCTTTAATCACATAGGCCACTGTCGATTTTGTGTACTTCAGATCGTTAGATATGTCCCTTGAGGATCGGTCACATTTGTGATACCCGATAATTATACCTTTCTCGAAATCCGAGAGCTCCGAACTGCGAGGCATCTTGCATGTGACTAAAGCCGATGCTGTTTCCTTCACGATATATACCGGCGGAGTCCGTGACGTACCTTAGGACCGCAGATATCGTCATTTGCATAGGTGTCCAAATACTTATTGGTAGTCAGTGTATATTTACAGATTTAGGAAGCATCACTGATACATTTTTTCCATAATATGTGTTAAAACTTTCTGCAGTTTATTAGGTAAAATAAGAAATCAAAAAGTTGTTCATTAAGTGTATCTGTTTTCTAAAAATCTATGAATTTAATATTGCAGGATTTTATATTAAAGCAATTACTGTAATGAAATCTAGAAATTTTATCGATGAAAAATATAAAATTTAAAGTATTCATAATATTTGATGTGTACCTACTAGAATTGTACAAAAATTTTATTTTCTGTCAGTCAGTTTGAAAGTGCATGCATGAAAGTTAGTTCTGCATGTCTGTTCAGTTTCACTCACTGAGAGTGTGCTCGTTAGTGAGAGTCAGTGAATGTAAGAGAGTCGGTGAGAGACAGAGAGAGTGATGGAATGAGAGTGAGAGACTTTGAGAGTGAGAGCATGACAGAGAATCTAGCTCTCTCTGGTTCACACATGCTTTGTCTCTCTCTCACACTGTCAAACTCTCATTCAAACTTTCAGTGAGTGAGGGAGAGTTTAATAGTGAGCGAGTGATAAAATAGGTGGAGAGAGTGACAGTGAGCGAAACTGAGTGTGAGTGAAAAAGTGAGAATGTCTCACTTAGAGCGTGTGACAGTAAGTTAGCGGAAGGGCTTGAGTCTGAGTGAGATTGTGAGTGATTGGGTCAGAGTATGTGAGTGAGTGCATGTCACTCAATCTATCTTATTCTCTCACACTCACTGTCTCACTCAATCACTCTCAGGGCGAGAGATTGAGTGCAACAGTGATTGAAGGAATGAGTGACTTGCATTCTCACTCAATTTCTTACTACCAGTCACTGTCTCGCTTGCTCACTGACAATCCCTCTTGTTCATTGTGTCTCAATCAATCCCTGTCAGTGAGTCAGAGTATGGGAGTATAAGCGGGAGGGAGTGTGAGAGACAACTTGTCACTCTCAAATTCTCACTCAATCCAACATCCATTGACACAGAAAGTGAGTAAGAGTGTGAGGGAGATTGAGACAGAGTAGGCTCACTCTCTCGTTTACTCACTTCCTTTCACTTTCTCAGTGAGAGAGAGTGGGG
>KK115251.1:257109-353494 GCA_000611955.2 Stegodyphus mimosarum | reverse complement strand
GAATGTGAGAAACAGAGGAAAAGAGTGATTTGAGGAAGAGAATGACAGTGACACTCGCGTACGCCCTCAGTTCGTTCACTGTCTTTCTCTAATAGTCTCACTTACTCAAGTCACTCTGTCTCTCGCATTCACTCACCCCCTTTCCCACTCATTGATAAAGTGAAAAGGAGTGAATGTGTGAGTAAGAGACAGGGTGAGCGCACTCTCATTCACTCTGTGTCAATGAATGTTAGATTGAGCGAGTAAGAGAGTGACAGGTTGTCGCTTACACTCCCTGTCGCTTATTTTCCAACTCACAGACTGAGACACAATGAACGAGAGTGATTGAGAGAAAGCGAGCGAGAGAGTGACTGGGAGTAAGAGATTAGTGAGAAGGAGTGGAACTCACTCCCACAATCACTGAACTCATTCTGCCAGTGATTGAGTGAGACAACGAGGGAGTAAGAGAGATTGACATACATGCACCGACACATACTCTGAGCCGCTTGCACTTACTAAGGGAATGATAAACCGTGAGAGAATCATAGGGTCTCTCCCTCTCAGAGCCCCTTTGCCTACCTCTCACTCATTGATTCATACTCTCGGTGAGACACAGTGAACGAGAGGGAGTGAGATCGGGTAAGAGTGAGTCGCAGAGAGTGTCAGTGAGTGAAGGAGTATGAGAGAGTAAGAGATTGAATGTGAGGGACTCTCTCAATCATTGTCCCACACTCTCACATTCAATCTCTTTCACTCACTCTCAATCGCTCGCTCAGTCTTTCACTCTCTCTCATTCACGCTCGTCTCACTCAATGTATTTCTCACTCAATCACTGTCAATGAGAGAGTGATTGAGTGAAAGATACATTGAGTGAGACGAGCGTGAATGAGAGAGAGAGTGAAAGATTGAGCGAGCGAGAAGAGAGTGAATGTGAGAGTGTGGGACAGGGATTGAGGGAGTGCAAGTCACTCACATTCAATCTCTTTCGCTCGCACTCAATCTCACTCATTCTCTATATCCCTCTCGTTCACTGTGTCTCACTCGATCTCAGATTCACCCTCTCATCTACTCTCCCTCTCTCCATCTCTTAGTCGCTCATTCTCTCTCAGTGAGAGAGTGGAGGCATGACAGTCTCTCACTAAATCACTGTCTCAGTGACAGAGTGAGAGTAACAGAGAAAGAGAGTTAGACACTACCTCACTCACACACTGTCGATCATTCATACTCATTCTCTTAAGTCACTCACGTCACTCACTCATTCTATCGTCATTTACTTTGAGTGAGAGATTATGACAGTGAGTGTGTCTTCCTCTCTCTCTCTCATTCACGCTCGCACTAACACTCACTGTCCCTCAGTCTCTCACCGACTCAGAGAGTGAGAGTAAGTGTGAAAGAGTCAGTGAGTGAGACATTCTCACTTCGATACTCTCCGTCTCTCACTTTCTCAATGACTCAGAGTAGTTTACTCTCACTCAAACATTCACTCATACTCTCACTCTCCTCTTTCACAGTTGGTGAAAGATCGAGAGTGAGTTACTTTCTCACTTTCACTTACTCTCAATGAACAAGACAAAGTAATGAAGATAGACACTAAGTGTCCAAGACACTAAGGAATCGAGATGGAACGACGCAAAGTAATGAAGACAGAAATACACTACTAAGCAATCAGGATAGAAAGATACTAAGCAATCAATATGTTAAGTAATTAAGACAGAAAAATACTAAGCTATCAACACAGGAGAACACTAAGACAGAACGCTAAGCAATCAAGACACTAAGTAATGAAGAGACAAAGAGACTAAGCATTCTAGAGGGAGACAGTAAGCAATCAAAACACTAAACAATTCAGACAGAAAGATGCTAAGTAATGAAGGGAGAAGGACACTAAGTAATAAGAGAAATACACTAAGTAATTAAGATACTAAGTAATTAAAACAGTAATTAAGACAAAGACTAAGAACTGTGATGAGCTGTCGTTATGGATTTCTTTAAACTGTCAACTTCCTCATCTCTAGCAGCAGAAACTGTCATTAGTTGGTTGTTCCACAGGTAGAAATTTTTTCATCTTTGACCACGTCTGTTTTGCCTTCCGTAGCCTCGAATTTGTTTTCTATTACAGATGTAATTTCTGTTTCCATTTCCTCTCGACCTCGCTTTGGTCAGTTTGATAAATTTTATTTTACCAGAAGAAACATATCACCGTTGTGCAATGTTCCACAAAAATACATGTACACATTGAGAAGTATCACAGAGCACAATCAGTACTTACACTTCAGGGTACTAAACGTTAAACACAACGCAGTGCAAAGTGCATTTAAAAGACGGAGGTCTCACAGATATCTCAGTACTCCGGATGCAGCTCTGAACTAAGAGCTGCTACTCAAAAATTGATGCTAACAGAGAAACTGATGTCGTTTGCGGTTTCATATAGCCTCCAGCTGCCGAGAAATCTGTGGTAAATTCCATTTCTCGAAATTACTGGAAATAAAAGGGCAGGATACAGTTACATACAAGGCGCTAGTCAGTTACAATACCCATTACAGTTATACAGGAACCGGGCCAAATGGCCGCCAAGTTTGACAACTTTCGGCGTTTTAGATGCCAAAACCATTGCTAGCTTGGCGATATCTCGCCAATTTACCGAAACAGATATTTATTCACTATTAAATACATTTGCTTGTATTGTTATTTTTCTGGCAGTGCTTTGCTTCATAAGATTTTTGGGATATTAGTCGGAGAACAGCCTTGGTTGCGCCATCTTGGCTTCTTTAAGGGTATGGGCGACATTTCATCATGCCAACGGAAGTAAATACTACAGATAATCAAATGCTACAGAATAAATACTAATAATAAATACTACAGATAATAAGTAATACTACAGATAATCCCTTAGCAAGGGAAAAGTATTACGGCTGTCTGCCTAGAGGAAGTACGTCATCGAATGACAACGATTGCCTGCCATACCAGAATAAGCTATTTCTCCCTTTTTGACGTCAAGGCTGTTCTCCGAACAATATGCGATTTTTGTGCTGTATTATACAAAAAATACTACAATTTGACATATAATTTCTCTAAAATTATTTACATATGTACAAAATTCGTAATAATATAATTATTTTTGTTGTTAAGATACTTAATTTGCTGTAAAGTTAGTATACACGAAAAAAATAAAATGATTTGTGCTAATTATACGTTTTCTTTGTGCATAATGATTAGTTTCCACATACTCTGTATTATAAACGAAAAAATAAAAGAAAATACATATACCACCAAAAAAAATGTTCTAATTAAAATATTATTGGAATCACTATATAAATTTCTCCCATTGTGCAGGCTTTTTTTAAAAATTAATAATAAATCAATGTATTAATTTTATATAGTTAAACGTTACAGCATAAGCAGCGGGAACTGTCCAAGTTCTTAATGCATTTATCACAGTCCTTCAGTATGTGCACCCAAAGTCACACGACACATATCTACACGATAATCAAATTCTTCCCATACTCGGTGTAACATGTTTGCCGTGATTGTTTGCAGTACATGCATGTGCTCCTACCACAAACTTATTCAAAGGATATAGATATTGGCGGAGCATAAAACTTGATCTTTAAGAAAGGCCAAAGAAAGAAATCGCATGGTTTTAAATCCAGCGAACGTGGTGGCCAGAGGAGAAGTTTGTTTCCTGCTGTTGCAGCACATTCCATCCAGCATTGGTAAAGAACACGATTAAGAAGCTCTGGTGCTGTGAAAATGGGGCCTCCAGCTGCAGAATGTAATCATCATAATTGGTGTTCTGCTTGGGTAACAACCAACCAGGTTTCCAGCGTATCTAGAAATGAGTCGCTCATCAGTTTCTTGTTCGAAAAAAATGGACCGTGTATTTTCTCGCGGAACACCCTAAAGAAATCGTGCGCGAAATTCACGCTGCACTGAAACCACAGAACTGGACACCTCAAAACGAAGCATACAGAAAGACTTTTCCTGTTGTGGCGCCATCTTGGAAATTGACGCTGTAGCTGCACAGTAAGCATGAGAAGCAAACAACAGGCAGCTCATGAGAAACTTGGACAGTTACTAATGCTTACGGTGCAGGTTTTACATGTGGAAAGGAAAGACACCGATTTATTAATTTTTAAAACCACACCATTCATTTGTAAACACCCTTTATTATAACACACTGAAAAATTTGTCTTTATGTGGTTGATACAGTACACAGTCCGAGATCCGGGCGTCCAATATCCGGAATAATCTAAAATCCGGACCTCAAAAACCTTTTTTTTAATGCTTTACGTTTGCGCATTTGATTCCCCCCCCCGTAGATAAACATGTGGAGAGTTCGGATTCTTAATTTTATTTCAGCACTAAATAAATACCTCGTTATTGAAGAAATAATAATTAAGCATGAATTTGTGTGATTTATAATTTGGTTGCTTATCTGCTTGGCATAATCTCAAACCGAAATATTCTACATAAGAACATCGTTGGTTTTACCCTACTAGTATTTCATGTCCAGTGGCGGCTCGTAATAAGCACTGTGGAACTGCAGCACCCCCTGTTTCCACTTATTATTATTTTTAATATTTAATATAATGAGCCCTTTTTTCTTTAATTCTTTCTTTATACTTCTACAATATATAATCCTTAAACTTAATGTCAGTAGCCATCCTCCAGTTTATGAAAAAGGTACGAAAGTTTTTGCATGGAACTGCGCTTCACAAGGCTGTTCTGCGCAAGCACGCACAGAAAGCAGCGCTCAAGCCAGGAAGATAAAACAGCGCTGTCGCTATTGCAATGCCGAAATTCTGGAAACGTGATTATTTCTTACTCCGCGCGTGTGGTATTAGGCTGTTCTGCGCATGCGCTCTTAGGAAGCAGCGTACGAGGCTGAGAGGGCGAGAGCACTGTCGCGTTTGCAGTGCCGAATCTGGAATTTCATCACCACATGTTTATCAACACATGAGTAATGACGCAACCAGCGATGCCCAAACAATTTTTTTTATATTAGTACGAAGTATGGTAACCTTTTATGTTGACATTAATAAATACACTTGGCAATGATTACAGATTTAAGTTAAATACGCTAATAAATATGATGAGAAAAAAATTAAAAAAATAAAAATCTGAAAAATTTCAGTTTTTAAATTACGTTTAAAGGGGCGTTTTGTGTGTTACCTTTATTTATTAGACATGTTCCTCGCACTTTAACCACAAAATTCTGTTCAACAGCAATATCGCAAAATAATTTTAAAATGAGTCTATCTTTAGAATTTCCGATACACTGTTCCGCGCGCTGGAGAAACATTTTTTTTTCCTTTAGAGTGTTGCCATTGCTCGCTTTTAAATCATTGAGTTTGTTCATCAAAAATTCGTTAAAGATTTACAAAATATGAAATAGATAATAACGCAAATTCCAAATTTGGGCTTCCAGATGCGCATATTCGGGTGGAAACGTACGTTATTCAAAATTGGATGGCTCTAGGTACAGTTGTTTTATCACATTTGGAGAAATATACATACATTTATACAGATTCTTCATTATTTAATTTCTTTAAATATAATACAGAGCGGTAATATCTGGTGGCAACGATTTGAAAAGTGATACTGCCGTTTATAGTGATTCAATGCAAAATCGCAAAACGAAAACAATAGTCCTTCAGGGACAAGGCCCCTTTGGACTAACAAATTTTTTTCCATGTGTTAAAAAATAGATTTTGTTAATGGTACTCATAGGCCAAAAGATTACACTTATAACTGATTTGTTTTTCACATAAACGCAGAACGAGCCCCAGAGCTCGTACGGCCGCACAGGTTGGCAGAATTTAGAGAAGCACCGAGCAACAAAATTAAAGGATGAAAATATTGTTAGAATTTAGGGAAAGTACTTGAATCCAAAATTTAGGGGTGGCAAAAATTTAGAACTTTAGGAAGGTGTGTGGTGTAGCGAAATTAAGCTATTTAATTAATTCATTTATATTCTAAATTATGGTACACAATGTGTATTTTATTTAATTTCTATGTTAATTTGGTTTACCTTAATAAGAGTTTTGTACTTAAGGTAGTAAGTTCGTACTTTTGTTTTCGGAACGTGATTGGCAGCAGACAATGGGAATGGGGTGTGTTTTTCATGTTACAATCTGGATTTTAAAATACTTACAGTTTATATAATTATAATTATACTAGAAGAAACAGGAAAATTTTGCGCCTTAATTTAAAATTACTTTCAAGTTGATAACTTAATTAGTTTGTGAAATATGCTCATTTAATTAGCAAAATTTTGTAGCTTTCGAAGGATTTCGTGTGATTGCTATCTTGTCATTTTAAGCTGCTTTGGAATGATTTATGAGAAAAGTCTGCTTCCGGCAGAGTTCTAGGTTTACTGTTAACAGCTGTTTTTATTTGGCGAGATTAAGGAAAGGTGTTGAATTAACGCTTTGAAAAGTAAGAATTTGTATACTGTTTTCTTCGGGGCGTTTTTATCAGAAATTGTAACCCTTTTGAATGAGTTTTGGAGCCGTTGGTAAACGTTTGTTACAAAAAACCGGTGCACGGGATTTTTCGCCCTCTCTCGAACGCTCTTGAGCTCTTTTTTCTCCGGTTTTGGATGTGCTGAATCTACGTAGGACAAAGAGCCATTTCTTGCTTCCTCAGGCCACCGCTTAACTATGCTGTTAATTTTTCGGGCTCTACGTGATAAATAGTTAATGTCTACGTATACGTACTACAGTCGCTAAATATGCAATTTCTTTGACTCTAAATGAGAAAATAACTACAAGAATAAAAAGACATCTTCAAGCCTGGAAGCGTCACTCCATGCGCCTTCGTTATGGCCTACTTTTGGCAGGCTATCTGTTCCATCGTCGCCTGAATCAGGACCGGCCGTTCACCTGCCGTGAAGGGCATGAGGTTTGTCATCCGAGTCATCTTCGCAGCCTCCTGACTACCGTTCCCGTTCCTTGGGGTTGCGGAACAAGTTTATTCCTGGCTTAATGATGTGCTGGATTTCCTGCTACCAAACTCAAGGGCTTAGTTTGTCGCCTATTTCCACCTGAACCTTCTTTTCTGTTCCTGAACTTCCGGAGTCTTGGATTGAAGACGACAATGATTTTTTTTTTTGAATTAGGGGGTTATGTTCAATAATGTTTTCATAGAAGAAAATGTATTAATGTTAAATTAAATATCTAGAAATTATAGCAATACTGCTGTAAGAAGTTTTCACAATTATTTAGTATGTAAAGTATTGCAATATTTGATAAGGTTTCAAAAGTGCTATGAGAGTTGGTCAATTGATGGAATATAAATTTACAGTGTTAAGGTGCAATCGTACTAGATTCTAATATTAGTGTGCTAAAAAATGTTAAAATATACAATACTTTTTTTAACTCCCGGGAGCCTTAAATTCTAAATGGCAATAGTTTAAATTAATTTTAATAGTAAAATAAAAGTGTTTCATTTATAAATTTAGTATGATGTTTTATTTTAGTTACTGTAATTTATTCATGTTAATGTAATAACCACTAAAAGCTTTAGTTTATATTTGGTGTTCTTCAAAGGCATAACAGGTGCTTGGTAGCAGAATTTAGGAGCCGTAAAGACTGCATCAGGCGGTAAGATATTTAGCGCTGGCCTTCGATAAGGCTTAATTATACGTGAGTATTTTTTTATTCAGGATTCAAATAAGCATGGGCAACAAATAGATGAAAGTATAATAAATAATTGAATCAGGCTTAATTGTCTCAGTGCGCGAAAGAAGCAAGACAAAATTTAGCGAACAACTTGTCTTTCGTCGACAATCTCATGACACATAGCCAATAATGTATTGCGGACGCTATTAAGCTAGGCTAAAGTTATACTTACTGATTCCAAGGTATTTCAGCCAGTTTAGTAGATTGAGCTGTTCCTTAGCTTTCTGATTTGATCCAGCTTAATTATTTTATGCAGGCTGCTTTTATTTCAGCAGTTTGACGAAAATTAAAGTTTCAACTTTCGATCCTCTCGAAAAAAGTTTCTGAATTCTGGAGCTGCAACAGGATCTACAAAGCGAAAGCGTGTTTTGATGTCCATTAAACGAAAAGTGGAATTGCGGCAAAAAATGGATAAAGCTATATCCGTTTGAAAATTATTCGAGAAGTATGGCATTGGGAAGTCAACTGTATATGATATAAGAAAACAGAAAAAGAAACGTTTTGAATTTTTTGTGGATTTAGACACCCTGCTGGCAACGAATAACAGAAAAATTATTCCTTATGCTAAAAGTCAATATTCCGGTTTGAGTTAAAACTTTTCTCTGCCGATGTTCCGTCTTGATTAGAAACACACTTTTCTCTGCCTCGGAATGGCAACAGTGAGAACTTCACTTTCGATTTGTAATGATGCAGCTGGAACGCTGCTCATGAGATGTAACATTAGATTCGATTCTAGACTAGATTAATTTGTTTAGTATTTAAATAAATCCTTTTAAAAAGTGGATTGAGTATTTTGATCATAGAATAATAACCGAACCACCGTTTGCAGAAATTCAGATGTGGCATTTAGGCACGTCGTTAGAGGCGTGGTTAAATTCGTAGACATCGCCATTCGTCTATTCGATTAGAGTACTTTGCTGCGTACATAAACAGTCAAGATCATGACAAAGTGATAATTGAATGGGTCAGACAGCGTCGCAGCGAGGGAGTGACATTGACGGGTCAAATGCTAATGGCGCAAGTTGAAATATTTCACTAAGAAACGAACTTAACTGTGTAAGGTTTTACTTAAACTAACAAAGTTTTATTTTAATTTAAATCTTTCTATCTCTTCTCAGTTTCAACTTCCCGTCAGAAGAAGCGCGCGTTTTCAGCTTATGCTAATTTGAAGGAGAGCCAAGTACTATTTAAACCAGAGGTAGAAAACTCTCAGTGTGAGAGAGCTTTTAGTCTCAGATCACGGTCATTCTGTTCGACGTTCGCCTGACAAGCTAGCAGCTAAATTATAAGCCATAGTGCTTGCTACGTGATTGCTTATTGAAATAAACCCAAGTGCGCTAGTATTAGTAATTCTTGCTACGCACCATTTAGTTAGAGGCCAACTGCGCGATTAGCTCTGTGAGCAAAGATTAATTAAATTTCCATTTAGCTTTAGTTTAAATTTATCCGATTGTTCATTTAGGCCCAAGTGTGGTCTTTTACTTTCTGTATCCCTCCCGAGTTGGGAAGTGATTTGTAAATAATATTGATTTAATAAAAGAGGATTTTAAATCCCTTTCAAGTGCAGTTATTCTTAAGCACAGTATCTACAACCAGAACATAGCTGCATTCAGCTCCCTGTTCCAGATCAGGACTTAGAGACTTTTCAGCTGTTCACGAAGATGTTTGCCAAAACTACGCACAGAACACTCAGTCCTGACAACTGAATGCACATATTCGACAGGTTGGTTAACCAAATTTATAGATCGCCATGGTATATGGGCAATTAAGAATTTCAGGTAAAAAAGCTTCAGCTGATACTGAAGCTGCTGAACTATTTGCAGATTAATTCACTGAAGTCATCAATAGTTAAAAAGTTATCTCCAAAAAAAATTTACAACGCTGATGAAACTGTTTTTTTTTTCTGGTAATATGTACCGCAAAATACCTTGGCAGTCTTTACAGAAAAGGCTCCAACTCCTGTCAAAGATTCCAAAGCGAGATTGTTAAACTTTTCGTAATCGGGGGAAAAAAATGACCTCGGAGCATTTAGAGGAGTAAAAGTTTCCTTTTATATATCGTGCTAATAAAAGAACACGGATGACACAAGTGTTAATGAACGATTGGTTTGAAAATTATTTCATATCTGAGACTCGGCAGAATTCGGTTAGTTTACCTGATGACGCAAAAATTGTCCTGATTGTAGACAACTATTCGGCTCATACTTCACTTAAAGTTTTAGTGAAAGGTAAAGTACTCGTATCATTTCCTCCAAATTGTATGTCAATCATTCAGCCTACAAATTAGAATTTTTAAAATCCAAGTTAAATTTCTTGAATAATGGCAAGAATATTTGAAATATTTAACGCAAAATCTGCTTTCTGGAGCATCGCAAGATCGTGGGAGGATGTGTCTCCAGAGACCTTAAAAATGCTCGGCATAATTTATGGCCAGCTAGCATATTTCATGGTGAGGTTGATGAATATGACAGCCGCGAATGTGAAGGTTTTCGGATATCGCAAAACCAAAGGTACAATTTTCCAATTAATGGTTTTTTAAAGAAATGTGGGGAAGCGCTAATAAATGAAGAAGATATAACAGAAGTTTTTGGGCAACGTTGCAATTATTAATCAATTAACGAAAGGTAAAATCTGTAGCATAGTTCTAGATCCAGAAAATACCGCTATCGATAGTGAAGAAATTTAGAGAGGTTATTTGAAACAGAAAAATTTTGATTGACAAGTTAGTCAGAATTCTGGACACAGCAATTACAGGACTTGAACAATGAAACTTTATGACTGAACAAGAAATTCTGCTTGTCTACAGAATTAAAGAGAAAGTATTAGCATAAAAAAAGAAGCAACTTAACCAACTTACATTGAAGGAAATGTTAAATAAAATAAACAAATAAATATTAAGCTTTTTTTTGGTAAATTTTGTTATCCTTTAGATCATAAATGCTTCATTATTTCATAAATTACGGTTTCATATTTTTAATTTTATAATTTCTACATGCCACCTTACCAGCTTTAAACTGATGATCTAATATCCGGAAAAATCCGAAATCCAGAATCGCCGAAGTCCAGACAAGTTCGGATCTCGGAATTTGTACTGTATAATAATAATTCAAGCAATTTATGTAAAATATCAGGATTATATATTTCAATTTTGTGAATTTTATATTATAATTTAAATATAAAAGTAATTAAATTATGCCATATTATTCTGAATTATTATTAATTTTATTAGTACTGAATTTTTCTTCTTTTTCTTGTTCAAAGAAAGAGAACCATTGTGAAATGCAAAAATAATCAACAGATATTCTGAATCAGATTTTTTTCCAAAGCTTTTAGAATTCGTATCACATTCATAAAAGTAGTAATTGAAAAGTGCTATAATGTTCGTAGCCTTTTTTTCATGTAATTTAATTTCGCTTCATGTTATTTCCGTAAAAAACAACACGTGAAAAATACGTTAAAATGTCAATATCTTCGGTTTTTGAGGCATGCAGTCTGGTAATCAATTCCTTACCTAATTTCTTCAGTTTTAATTAATATTACAGTTAAGAAAAGCTATACTGATGATAGGTATATTACTTCTTTATGCTATATGCATAAAACTATCTTATTTGCAGAACTTTAAACACTAAGATATACAAATTTCATGTACACTGCGAAAAAAAAGGGGGGGGCATTTCTATAGCTCCAGTTCTACTGGGCCGATTGACGAAATTCAAATTGGGTTTTTATGTCTCGAAAGTGCGACTTAGGATATTTATTAGATTTATATATAGTATTCTTCTAATGTAGGTTTTTTGGACACAAAATCGGACCTTTTTCTGAAATGACATGCCAATTTTTTTACATATTTCGATTCTACGACTCAAATTATGCCGAACTGTCAAGTCTTGTAAAAATCGCACGAGTAGTTTTTAAACAATTCGATCTGAAACTTTTAGCTCCTGAATGTTAATTGAATTTGATATAAATTTATTAATATTTCTTTGCTTATTACACTTACGTGATTCCTTCTTTCACAGTTGGAAATTTAGATTCATTTCAAGTAAAATTCACTCATTTTTTATGATTTATTTTTAAAATTTTTGTTAGTCCAAAGGGGCTTTGTCCCTTAAGGACTATTGTTTTCGTTTTGCGATTTTGCGTCGGAAACGTTAAAAGTCTGTATCACTTTTCAAACTGTTGCCACAAAATATGCAGCGCTGTATTATATTTAAAGAAATTAAATAATGAAGAATGTGCATAAATGTATGTATGTTTCTCGCATTGTGATAAACGACGGTACCTAAAGCCATCGAATTTTGAATGCCGTTATCCTGCTGCGAATATGGGCATCTGGAAGCCCAAATTTGAAACTTGGAATTTGTTTTATTAACGATTTCATATTTTGTAAAACTTTAACGAATTTTTGATGAAAAAACTCGAGGATCTCGAAGCGGGCCATGGCAACGTCGTACAGAAAAAAACATTTTTATCTGCAGCGCGTGAGACTGTGTGTAGGAAATTCTAAAGATAGGCTCAGTTTAAAATTATTTTGCGATATTGTTCTTGAACTGAATTTTATGATTTAAATGCGAAAAACATGATATTCAATAAATAAAATTAACATACAAAATGTTCAAAAAACGCCCCTTTGGACGTAATTTAAAATTTGAAACCTTTGAGATTTTTTTAGTAGTTATTTTTAAATAATTTTATAAAATAAAATTTTCATCATTTTTTCGATAAAATGTTTATCATTACCTTAAAGTAGATGTATTTCTAAGTATACCTGCAAAAAAATAGAGCGTTTTATTCAAAAGTTTCGAAGATATACGTGAATTTATATATTGGCGCGTTTTAAAATTTGGCATATTTTCTGAAAGCGATAATAACATCTAATGTGGTTTAGGCACTTTGTTAAATTATTTGAAAGTAGAACGATGTGACTTTTTTTCCGCTCCTGACAATGGAAGAGATAGGAAAATAGGTTGCCATGTATTAAGAAGTTCGCCAAGGGAATTATTCTTGGCGAAAACTGAAAAAAATTCGCCAAGTTAAATTTTTGAATTTCTTGGTAAATTTCGCATCAAATTTTACAAAATTTAATGTTTAGGCATCATTTGAGTGGTAGAATCGAAATATGGAAATAAATTGCTATGTTATTTCAGAAAAAGACTCATTTTGTGTCAAAATACCTATGCTAGAACAATCCTATATATAAATCTAATAGGTATTCTAAGTCGCGCTTTCCAGACATTAAAAACGCAAGTTGAATTTCTTTAATCGGCCCAGTAGAACGGGAGATATAGAACTGTCCCCCCTTTTTTTTGGCGCGCGGTGTACTTTAATGTAAGAAACTGAACTTTGCATATTGGGGAAAAGGTAGCTTAATATTTCGAGTTTAAAATATTATTTACGATGCAACGAAAATGGTATTTGGCTTATTTCAGAACTTATATACACTCATGTCCATAAATTAAGGATAATTCGGAGTCACGCGGAAATCGAACTCTAAAATAAATATATCACCTGTAAAATCACTACACACATCTTCAAAAATCATATGCAAATTTCATTAAGTAACCAGATGACACCGACGGTACGTCACAATGACGAGAGTGTAAGGGAGTGATATATAAAGAATACAGGCAAAGAAGTAAAAATTGTTCGTAGGGGCTTTATAAGCATTTCAGTGCGATAACCGAATAGTTAAGACACAAAGGACGCATTTGGATGATTTTTTACGTGGTAGAATTATCGGCCGTCTGGAATGTGGGCGTACCCGACTGGAAGTATCTGACGAACTTGGTATTGCTCAGAGTGTCATCTCCAGGCTTTGGCAACGATTCCGAGATGATGGTAATGTGAGTAGACGTTACAGCTCAGGTCGCTCCAGAGTTATAATGCCGACTGAGGACCGGTATTTGGCAGTTACTGCCAAAAGAAACAGGCGGAGGACAGCCTCAGACCTGTCTCGTCGGCTCTCTTCAGCTACTAGTACGACAATTTCGAGGCAGACCGTGTACTGACTCATAAGGAAGATTGGGCTATATGCTCGTAGACCTGTCAGATGCGTTCCACTTACTGCAACTCACTGTCGCCTGCGGTTAGCCTGGAGTAGAGAGCATGCATTGTGGACACCGCAACAATGGGCTTGTGTGTTTTCCAACGAGTCCAGGTTTAGCTTGCAGTCTGATTCTCACCGGAATTTCATATGGAGAGCTCCAGGTACCCGTTACCACCAAGAAAACATCATTGAAAGACACCGTTACGGTGGTGCAGGAGGGCTTGTTTTGGGTGGAATTATTCTGGGTTCCAGAACTGACCTGCATGTTCAAATTGGAACCATGACAAGCCAAATCTATCGGGACGTCCTTCTGGAACAACATGTACGTTTATTTCGGGGCGCCAACTGCGCACACTTTGTGTTTATGGATGACAACGCCTCTTCACCGTGCAAACATCGTAAGCGAATGCCTTCAATCGGAGAATATCACCCGTATGGACTTCCCAGCCTTCTCACCGAACTTGAATTAAGTAGAGCACGTGTGGGACATGCTTGGCCGATGAGTTGCAGCCCGTCAACCTCCTCCTCCATGTTTACCGGAACTTCGGAGAGCATTGCATTTTGAGTGGCGTAATATCCCAAGATCAGATCGGTCATTTGATACTCAGCATGCCTAGGGGTTGTACGGACTGTATTGCATCGTCTGGGAGACATACAATGTATTAACAATCATACCAACCATGCAATATTGGTTTTTTGTAAATAGTTTTTTTTGTAATTTGCTCCAGGGAGAAAAAATCGCTAATTTTTTTAATAATATCAAACATATAGCATCTTTTTTTGCTCTTTACCTTTTGTTTAATATATAAGCTTTACAAATAAGTCAAATTTGTTTTGCTTCTAACTCTTCCTTTGCCCGATTTTGCATTATCCTTAATTTATGGACATGAGTGTAAATCTGCTTGTAAGAAATGCTTAATACATTGATTATTGTATGTGATTTATTGTCAAGAAATTTATAAGTGATGAAAAGGGACCTTCCAAATTAGTACGACAAATGGAGTTGGGATTGCTTCAAAATGTGCAAATAGTACTTTGATAATTTGAAAACTTTCATTGCCTTAAAATGATTGCAGGTAAGTATTTCCAAGACATTTGAATACATATTTAGTGTTTAAAAGATGCCTCACCTGGTGTGCAAAGGGCAGGATCTTCATCATACCGGTACTTGCAATTATACATTTTGTTGCATTTCAGTGATCTGTCTATACAAGTACCATCATCACAGCTGAATTCGCTCGGTACGCATTTATCTGAAAAAAAAAATATATAAGTAAGAAAGGGTTTCGGGAAAGTTAGTATACTTAAATAAAATCTGAAACTGTAAGTTCTGGCAAATTGAATTACATAGACTAAAAATGAAAAACCTGCAGATTGGATTACCATAATGCAAGGTTTGGTTTATGTAAAAACGGCAAAGCCTCGAAGGTTATCTACCTAAGGGAACGGATGACTTTTTCAAGGAAACTGGCTCGTATCAATGTTACACATTGAGGAAAACCACAAAAACGTCCATGCAGCTAGCCTGTTTTCGGGATTCGAACCTTGGGCCGAACTTACCAGTGTTAAGCGACTTTGCCGCTCGGCCGCTGGTGGGCCTATCAGAATGCAAGTATTTCATTTAAAAAGAAAGGCGACTAATTTTATAGCATAGAAACGAAACTACCAAGAAAACGCAGATATATGGATCGAACATCTGTACTTTCAGTCACTTTATTTTGTGTTGCTAAAATTTTCGAGAATTTTATTATTTCTGTAATTATGAACTCGAGAATAGAATGGAAATGTGTTTGATTAAATCTACGACATATACGTATGAAATGATTAAAAATAGTCTAGTGCAGGTTTGGGAAATTAAAAAGTTCTGTAGTAAGTCATCGATAGAGACCACAGAGATTAATGTTTAATTGGTTTATTTAATTACGGCAAAGTACTCGAGAGCTATCTACCTAAGGGGGAATGCCTTCAGGAAGAGCTTTCCAAGGGAAACTGACTCGTATGCACATTACACATAGGGAAAAACCACAAAAACGCGCATGCAGCAAGCCCGTTCGCAGGGATTCGAACCCGGACCGATCTACCAGTGTTATTGTTGACTAATGCTCACTTTTCTAACCTATAGTCAACCCAACTCCACAAAATTCCTCGTGGCAGGGAGCGTAAGATACGCTTGTCGTTGGCAACAGCCTTGAGCACTTTACAGGTAACAGTGTGATATAGTTCAGTTCAACACCCAGTTTTGATGGAGAGAATCGTGGTCGAAAATATCGTGGTAAAAAAATAAAGTACCTACAAATCATCGCATGACGATAACATCACAAACAGGCATTTTTCAGGCTTTAATAATTATGGATATTCGCTTGTCAGCGCAAGATGGAAAGGATAATTTTTACTTTCATATTTTTTATTAACTAATAAATTTTTAAAAAGCAGAACAAGAAATTTAAACAAAACAAGAAATAATTTTCACTATAAGAGTACCAGATTAACAAAAGTGAAGAAAATTATCTCATAATTAACTTGGCAATTTTTTTATAGATAAAGTTATGCAGTTACTTATCTTCCTTTTTCTATTCTTTTTTAGATTATACTTTTCATGAAAAATTACCCGTAAAACTTTAAAAAAATTAATGACCTTTGTTAGTTAACTATGTCAGTTTAAAATTCTATTAAGTGCTATAAGTTGCATTCATTTTCTATGCTTAAGTTTCCGCTTTACATTTTCAACAAATATTTATTATATAATAAAAAATATTAAAGTAAAAATTATCCTTCTTTCGCTTACAAATCGTTAAGCGAGTATCCCTTTACAATTGTTAAAGGCCTGAAAAACGCATGTCTGCGATGTTCTCGTCATGCGATGATTTGCAGGTACTTTATTTTTTACCATAATATTTTCGACAACGATGTTTTTAAACTGCGAAGTTTTTGAACTGTTTTATTTTCGACGACGATATTTTGTACCACGGGGTTTTAGAACTGCGATATTTTCTCTTTGCTTTATTTTCTCCGACGATGTTTTGTTCCATGACGTTTTCGCCTTGCGTTGTTTTCTCCGTGCCGTTTTCGTCCGCGATGTTTTCGGCGAACGCCCAGAAATCATGTAACGAAAACTTGAGTGTGTGTACCAATTACTAGAATAATTGGCAAAATATTAACATACATATATATAATTTGCGGTAAATGCAACCTTGACCCTTTAATGCAACAATGCCATGATTATTGCATTTTTAACTGTACAATCATGCAACAATGTCTTAACAATACTGCATTCATCAATACCTTAAGCAATAAGGTATTATATTTTGGGGCAAGAAAACAGCATTTGCATTCGGATTTAAATCTGCTAAATGCAAAGGACGGTCAGATGTAATAAATTTTGTGTAATAAAAGTTTGAAGGGAACTCTTTTCTTCAAGCAATATTTTTGGATTTGGGGAATGAAATGCCCCACCGACCAGTGCCTGTTGTTGACTAATGCTCACTTTATCTGACCCCTAGTCAGTCCAAGCCCGCGAAATTCCTCGTGGTAAGGAGCGGAAGATATGCATGCCGTTGGTAAGAGCCTTGACAACCTTACAAGTGGCAGCACGATTTAGCTCAGTTCTGCCCCCAATTTTGATGGAGAGTACGCCAGGAGGGACGGGTCCGAGGGTCTCCCACCCCTCTTCCCCTACCACAACCTCTAGAGAGGACTTTCAGTTCACCGTATATTTAGAGTGCCCCCATGCCGCTCGGACACTACCTTCTTTGGGATTCGAATCCAGGCCCTTCAGTACGGCAGTCAGTGACGCCAACCACTACACCGGTTGGGCGGCACTAACCAAGTGGTTAACACCGTTGGGCACTGGGAGTTCGACCAAGTTTCGATCTCTGGCGAACGAACTGGCTGCATGGTCGGTTCTCGTGCTTTTTGCCATGTGTAACGGCGATGCAATCCGGTTTCCGTTAGAAAGCCCTTGTGAAGGCATCCCTTCGTAGATCTGAATGTAGCTAAGCACACATTCAGATAATCTGCGTGGAATGAAACAGCTTAAAAACCAGTCCAGTATATTATCTGAACATTTTTAAATACCTTTGTTTTTTTCAAATGCTAAATTACGAATGGGTTTAATTTAAAACCTGCAAAATTATCACCAGCAGAGTAGCGTTAAACGATCCTTATAAGCTTTAAACACCAGCTTTTTTCTTTTTCTTTTTTTTTTTTTGTGTGTGTGAATGTAGGTTCCAGCAGGCATGCGTTTAAAAAACAAACCAGCTTCTGTAAATTTTTTTTGGTTTCGTAGTCACTATCAACAATTACGTTATCAAGCTCTACAAATTTACGTGCTTCTTTTGTATTTGAAAACTAGCTGCTTCAACATTATGCAGCTGAAATCTTTGAAGGCCTTAAATCAACCTGTGATAGCTATAAAATTTTGGCTACAATCGTCACCGACACGATTTTTTTAAGTTTTGATTGTTTTTTCCAATGGCGGGCACTTGCCTATAACGACATTGACCACTCCTAAGGCCAGAAGTGGTGGCCATTTTATTGTGGAGGCACCTAATAGCTGCTACTCTGTTATCTCCTATGAAGGAATACACAATTTTACATTCATGCCTTCTCCGAAGATTCGAACCTGGGCCTTTTGGTATCGCAGTCAGGATCCCTAACCGCTATACCATCTGGGTGGCTAGTTTTAGAATAAGTTAGCGCTTTTGTTTGAATAAATATTAGTGATAATTGCAGTCTTTTTTGCAGACGGTCAGTCATAATAATAAGTCATATTAATAATCTTTCCATTTCATGAATTGGTCCAGTTCCTTTCTAGTAATTAATCATAGATTGATAGAAGAAGAGCCTTTTACAGCACAAACAATTCTTCATTCTTCAAAGTCATCGATGCTGTGGGAATGAGCTAAATCACGTGCAAACACACTGTTTCCACCTTCTTATTGCTTAACCACTTTTGCTTTTATGTCTAAATCGTCTTTTTTTCTTTAATTCTGCATCAGTGGATTGTGTATGCAATACATAAGGTTATGGAAGGTAAAATAAAGTGACACCTTCGATGAAGGTACGGACAGTCATAGCCATGCATTCTCCGGGATTCGAACCCGGGTCTTTTGGTATCAAAATTGGCTTCCCTAACCACTATACTGCCTGGGCAGCACCTCAATAGTAAGGAACCTTCTTCTTCAGCCAACGCCCGTCTTTGGCCGGTCAGCCATTTGACGCCGCGCCGTCGCGTATAGCCATACCTCTTGTCTACCGTTGTTTTCTTGGGGTTCCACCTCAAAAGCGTTACAAGTGCGAAGATGATCATTGTTCCCTTCTCTCAGGGATAAATAGAAGTCCATGGGTGCTCTTCTAAGTCCTGCCCTTCTCCTGAGTTGCATAGGGGGAGCTGATAATGACGATTTTATGGATATGGCTGTGGAGGCAGTCGTGGCTGTCGTTTAAAGGCCACAGAGACGAATTAGTTCTGTTTCCGCAATTCCTCTTTCCGCGTTTTTCAAAATTCTTCTTGTTCCCGCGAAATGGGAGAGTACAGTCAAAGAACCTCTATGTAAAGAAGGAAAGGCTCCATAGACGTAATGTAAACCACTTTGTCTGCAACGCCGCTGCAAAGAAAAGGGAACATTAGCCAAGGGATTTGGCGACGGAATCTGTTGGCGAGAATTACCCCTCTGTGATGTGCCCGTTCTTTCGTACCTAGCCGACATTTTCCCCCTCCGCGACGTGTATAGGAAAATTAGGAACACGGGTTAAGATGAATCGTTCTTTGACTTGTCGCAATAATTTAAACTCGGAAATGATGAAATATTATATGAAGTTTCACTTTCACTGGCTGTTGAACTTCCATTGTCCATATCGCTACTTGAAACCAAAGAACCTATTCTTTGTTTAAACTCTTGCTAAACGTCACGGTCGAACTTGTCCAAACCAACTTCGACATTCAGCTTAGAGATTTGGCGCTTTTTGGCGACAGACATTTCACGTATTCTCAGTTGTTTCCCTTTTCGTTGGAAGGGAGCCACTTCTGCGAAGTTTTCCTTCTTAACAGTACATATTCTTTGGTATAGTCTCGCTCCCACAGATCTTCAGGAGATATCCTGATGAGTCATTAAAAAGAGCTGGGCAGTTTCTTTGTGAATAAGTTAGTCTTCGTCAGATTGAAGACACGTCTTAGTTTGGGCTCCTTTCGAAATCTTTAGTTTCATTCTATTTCTAATTCTGTTGCAGTATTAGTTGTTATTTTCACATCTTATGTTAATTAATAAGGATGTTTTAGACGTTATTGAAACTAAAAGCGGAAATCCATTTGTCCTTTATTAAGGTTATCACTATCGAATTCAGAATAAAAATAAGCAAAATGTAGTTTTTTGGACTTGCATAAATGAAAGAATTAGAAGCTGCAAAGACACAATTAAGACCAAAGAAGTCGTCGTTTTAGAAGAAAGAACGTCGTTTTAGTACAAATATTTATTCTGAAAGATTTTATTGTATTCCACCTTTATGCAGAATTTCAGAAGCATCTTAGTTTTACTTTAGGAAACGATCTTTCAGTTCATTGTCAAAATCATCTCAGAGTTTGAACATCTTTCTCACCTTTAAAATACAGTATTAGCTTCATTCATGAAAAGATCTGAGATCCTAAATATTTTTTGATTATTTCTTAAAAAAAATTTTTTTTATAAATCTAAACATTTTTTACTTTCCTACATTTCGGGTAAGGCCAGGGCCCAATCGCCAACCGCTATGTAACCCCTTTGAGAAGGGCAGTAATGAAGATTGATGATTTCGCGGAAACAGGAATGCTTTTGACAACCGCGCAAACAGGAATCGCGGAAACAGGAAGACAGAGACGGGGTGCAGATCAGATTGTTTTCATCTTGTTATTTTTGTTTTCTACCTTTTACTAACAGCAGCTGCCCTCCAATATAAGTTAAGAACCTCCAGTATAAGCTGAAATATTTAATAACCGATGTGAAAGAGGGAAAAAGGAGGCTTTTATTTACTGGAAGCTTCGAAGCCAATAAAAAATTTAATGTTCGCTTGGCAAGCAAAGATCTAATTGTAGCCAGACAAGCAAAGTATGTATAACAGTTTTTAAATTCAAGTTCCTGTTAAGACACATATGCTAGAATTAGCAAAAATTACAAGTTAAGGTTAAGTTATTTCTTCTCATTTCAGGAAATATGCTACTACAGTCAAATACCAAAAATCCGCCGACCAGAAATCCGCCAACTCCTGAAATCCGCACTGCCTCTCAAAATATAAACATTGAATTTATAGGTTCCAGAAACTGCAGAATGGAGAATGAAATACCGAAGAAAAAATATTTATCCAATAATGACGTCATAATTACCGAATAATAATGATTCTGTGTTAGTGGCAGAATAAAGATCTTAACCCAGAAGAGGTTTTTAGTATGGATGATGTGTTCAGATGAGCCAACACTGGCATATCAGATAACCGATGATGAAATCATTGGCTCTGTTTTGAACTCGCCACAGCAAGAAAACGATTCCGACACCGACACAGATAATGAATTTGATAGGCGTGAGAAAATATCTTTTAATGAGGGTTTGGAACATGGTGAAAAATACCTAAAATATTTAGAACAACAGAGCTGTGTCACAGAGCAAGGGATTATGACCCTGTAAAATTAAAAAAAAAAACTTACTCTGGAGCACCTAAAGTTTTAAAACAAACCTCTATCAGAAAAATGTTTGAAACAGGTAAAAAAAAAATATTTTATGCTTTATTAGTATCCCTTATTTTTACACGTCTGTATTGTATATGTCCTTAATTTAATGCTTTAAAATATTCCTGTAATCACTAATATAAATGAATAATATAATATATATATATATATAAATTAATGCATGTAATAAAATATTGTAATAATTTGTATTATTGTACATAATAATTTAAGTAAATGTATCTAATATGCCTTATTTATTTTGCACTTTTAGTCTGAATATTATGATTTGGCTTTTCTGTCCTGAAATTCGCAAAATCCTAAAATCCACGCAACCTCTGGTCCCAAGCATTGCGGATTTCTGGACTTCTACTGTATTAAGCATTTCTTAAATTTACAAAGCAGTTTATTTTATGTAAAATGTTTACCAGATTCTCTGAATGCGGTGTAGACGATTTCAAATTTCCCATCTATGGCTTCGGTGTGCGCGAAATACCGGACGTAAACGAGGTTGCCATCCGACTTCTGAGGTTCCGTTGCTGTACCACAGAACTGGGCCATTCGTGTATCGTCGCTGAGGGTCTGCTCGTAGATGTCAATGAAGTTGAGCTCACAGTTGTTTGGGTGCTTCAGCTCATATTTCTGGAAGTTCACGTACATCTGTGAGGGTGGAAAGAAAAGGAATAGAAATGACTTGAAGTATAGGCAAAAAAATATGAAAGGTTTTAAGATTTTAACTGTCGGCCAAAAGTTTTTTCACGCTGTCGCTGAGCTCGCAGTTTACCAGTCTGCTGTTACACTCACTCCTACTAACCCCCCTTCTTGTCTTTTTAGATTTATTATTTTAATTATTAAGCACAAAAATTTTAAACGCAGCGTTAAGTGTTGGCTTGCATTTTTCTGTTTTTTTTTTGCAGTCTTCTCAGTTTATCATATCAATATTCAGTTTTCTTACTAAGATGGCTTTACAAATTTCATTTTTGTTTTCTATTATTAACGTTTTGTATATTTTATTTATGAAATATCGCGTTCTTGGCGCTCACGCCCATAAAATTCGATTCAATAACAAAACCATAAAATATTTAAGAAACAGCACATCTGTAGAATTTCCGATAGACAGTCTCGCCCGCTGGAGAAAAAAATGTTTTTCTTGTATATAATGTTGCCACTGCTCGCTTTCAAATGATTTGAGTTTGAGTTTATTAATCAAAAATTGGATCAAGGTTTAACAAAACACGAAAGAGGTGATAAAATAATTCAAAATTCGGGCTTCTAGTCTTCTTCCGAAATTTCTCGCGATTACAATACTTCCTTTTAACTTCGCACGAGGAAGTAAAAATGGCAGACTTAATTTTTTTTATGAACTTTTACGAAAATATTTCGGTGTACGATCACTTTTGTGCATTTTTCATCTATGACTCCTTACATTTTAAATTTTAGAAAAAGAAAATATATTAGTATTAAAAAAAGAATAGTTCGGTTTTATTCAAAATCGCATGGAGATGATATTAAAAAAATATTGGGCTTCATATTCGAATTTACACTCATGTCCATAAATTAAGGATAATTCGGAGTCACGCCGAAATCGAACTCTAAAATAAATATATCACCTGTAAAATCACTACACACATCTTCAAGAATCCTACGCAAATTTCACGAAGTAACCAGATGACACCGATGGTACGTCACAATGACGAGAGTGTGTAAGAGAGTGATATATAAGGAATACAGGCAAAGAAGTAAAATTGTTCGCAGGCGCTTTATACGCATTTCAGTGCAATAACCGAATAGTTATGACACAAAGGACGCATTTGGATGATTTTTTACGTGGTAGAATTATCGGCCGTTTGGAATGTGGGCGTACCCAACTGGAAGTATCAGACGAACTTGGAATTGCCCAGAGTGTCACCTCCAGGCTTTGGCAACGATTCCAAGATGATGGTAATGTTAGTACACGTTACAGCACAGGTCGCCCCAGTGTTACAACGCCGAATTAGGACCGTATTTGGCAGTTACTGCCAAAAGAAACAGGCGGAACACAGCCTCAGACCTGTCTCGTCAGCTCTCTTCAGCCACTGGTACGACAATTTCGAGGCAGACCGTGTACAGACGCTTAGGGCAGATTGGTCTATATGCTCGTAGACCTGTCAGATGCGTTCCACCTACTGCAACTCACTGTCGCCTGCGGTTAGCCTGGAGTAGAGAGCATGCATTGCGGACACCGCAACAGTAGGCTTGTGTGATGCTTCCCGACGAGTCCAGGTTTAGCTTGCAGTCTGATTCTCGCCGGACTTTCATATGGAGAGCTCCAGGTACCCGTTCCCACCAAGAAAACATCATTGAACGACACCGTTACGGTGGTGCAGGAGTGCTCGTTTGGGGTGGAATTATTATTCTGGGTTCCAGAACTGACCTGCATGTTCAAATTGGAACCATGACAAGCTAAATCTATCGGGACGTCATTCTGGAACAACATGTACGTTTGTTTCGGGGCGCCATGGGCGCACAATTTGTGTTTATGGATGTCAACGCGCGTCCTCACCGTGCAAACATCGTAAGCGAATGCCTTCAATCGGAGGATATCACCTGTATGGACTGGCCAGCATTCTCATAGGACTTGAATCCAGTAGAGCACGTGTGGGACATGCTTGGCCGACGAGTTGCAGCTTGTCGACCTCCTCTTACATGTCTACCGGAACTTCGGAGAGCATTGCTTTTTGAGTGGTGTAATATCCCCCAAGATCAGATCGATAATTTGATACTGAGCATGCCTAGGCGTTGTACGGACTGTATTGCATCGTCTGGTAGACATACAATGCATTAACAATCATACCAACCATCTAATATTGGTTTTTTGTAAGTAGGTTTTTTTTGTAACTTGCTCCAGGGAGAAAAAATCGCTAATTTTTTTAATAATATCAAACATATACCGTCTTTTTTTGCTCTTTACCTTTTGTTTAATAAATGAGCTTTACAAATAAGTCAAATTTGTTTTGCTTCTAACTTTTCCTTTGCCTGATTTTGCATTATCCTTAATTTATGGACATGAATGTATTTCCGGGCTACATCGCTTTTTCTGCAAATTCTTAATGTGTACGGACACTTTTGCGACCAACTGTATGCGTTGTTATTTGATGAGAGAGCCTGAGCATATTAGTAGAATAATCTACATCATTACTGATATGCATTGGTAAACATAATTACAAAGTTTATGACAAGTTTTTGGCAATTATACACTTATGCTCTGTGCTTTGCATGAGATTTTTAAGGTCCTCGAATTTCAGTATGTCGCATAGCACAAAAACACCTTGTGATATTTTAAGATGCTGCTCACATTATGAGGACAGTAGCAGTTAGAAAGAACTATTTGTTCAATATTTTTTCATATCATCTCCATGCGAATTTGCATGAAACCAAACTATTCTTTTTTTAATACTAATATATTTTCTTTTCCTAAAATTTAAAATATAAGGAATCATAGATAAAACACGCCACAAAAGTGATCGTACACCGAAGTATTTTAGTAAAAGTTCATAAAAAATTTAAGTCTGCCACTTTTTTTTTTCCATTATGATGACATTTGAAAATTCGTTTGGCTTTATCTTTGCTTGCCTACTTCCTTATAATTTATTTAATATTTAAAAATGGTCGTAGTCGTTTTCAGGATATTTCTGTTAATTAAAATGTGAGAAAATGAAATAAATTGCAAACTGAGTCGTTTTCAACAACATAAAATCAAGCAAGATTTTGGAAACCTGAAGATTTACAACGAGAAAATTGTAAGCTTGATTGTAATTGATTTGAAACTGATAATATTACTTTTGTGAATATTAACTTTTTGCACTCGGTGAAATATTAAAATATTGCAATACTGTGCACTGCCTGTTTCTTTAACTTTAGGATTTATAAAATGCGAAAATTCTAAATTCAGTATGTTGCTTTATTAAAAATGCGTCTTATAATCTTAACAGCTATTATTGTTCTCTTAGAAAGAAAAGTACAAGTCTTTTACTGAGGATATTATATATTACTGAGGATATTTCCATTGCACAAAAAATTTACGGATCTCATTAAATTAATTCAGTTCTCATTCTGCGGCAAGGAAAAAATACATAAAACCTCAAATTATTAAAAGCTGAAAAATATAGAAAAACATGAAACATCAAATACAGTTAAAACGGTTAAAAAACTGTTTTTACAACTGAAATTATAGTTTCTAAGCAAAAACAAGCTATTCTGCCAAGGGGCAGGAAGACAGATTTTTCGGTGCACAAAATTGGAAGTTTACTTTTGGTACCACTGGGCAAAAAGACTCTGAAGATGCAAAAGCTGACTTAATTCACTACTCTGCTAAGTTTCAAATGAAAACAAATATGATTGATATGGTAAACAAAAACTGGGCTTAGCGGCACTTGAACAACTTTTAAATAGTTGATAGTTTTACTACTGCATGTAGAGTAGCTAAAGGCATAAAAACCTTAACCGGGAGAACAACATAATTCAATCATTTTTAGAGTGAGAAAGAAAAAAAAAGAACATCTGAAAGGTTTCAGATTTTAAATTACGTCCAAAGGGGGCGTTTTTTAAACATTTTGTATGTTACTTTTATTTATTGAATATCATGTTCTTCACATTTAAAACATAAAATTCAGTTAAAGAACAATATCGCAAAATAATTTTAAAGTGATCATATCTTTAGAATTTCCTACACACAGTCTCACGCGCTGCAGATAAAAATGTTTTTTTCAGTACAACGTTGCCATTGCCCGCTTTCAAATCCTCGAGTTTGTGAATCAAAAATTCGTTAAAGTTTTTCAAAATATGAAATCGTTAATAAAACAAATTTCAAATTTGGGCTTCCAGATGCTTATATTTGTAGCAGGATGACGGCATTCAAAATTCGATGGGTTTAGGTACCGTCGTTTTATTCACAATGCGAGAAACATACATACATTGATGCACATTCTTCCTTATTTAATTTCTTTAAATATAATACAGGGCTGCAATATTTTGTGGCAAAAGTTTGAAAAGTGATACAGACTTTCAATGTT
Organism: Stegodyphus mimosarum; assembly: GCA_000611955.2. Classification (NCBI taxonomy): domain Eukaryota; kingdom Metazoa; phylum Arthropoda; class Arachnida; order Araneae; family Eresidae; genus Stegodyphus; species Stegodyphus mimosarum. The sequence continues at coordinate 327,047 of KK115251.1, read as the reverse complement.
TCCGACGCAAAATCGCAAAACGAAAACAATAGTCATTCAGGGACGCCCCTTTAGGCTAACAAAAAAAAAAAGAAAAAAAACTATTGTGATAATTGCCTATGCGACAAATACGCACACCAATTAAAGCGCACATTGATAAAAATCTACGTAATCAAAAAGACATAGGTTTTAATTACATTGAATTTGTAATTAATTACAATGAATTAGAATTGAATTTATAATTTTACTTATAGTAAATGGAATATTCAGATTTGAATTTTAATGTTTCAAAAATACCGTTTGTTTGATTATTTTATCACTACTTTATTTGTTTATTTTATTAGGCAGAAAACAAGCTTTCTGCTCACTGATTAAGTGATTAGCTATAACGTTTCGATCATAAATCTGAAAATGCATTTTATTATTTATTTACTTATTTAACTTTGGTATGTTATGTGAAAAGGAAAAATATCATTGTGAATTTCCTCACATGCTATTTCTAAGGTAATATGGCTATCTTAGTATAGCCGAGATTAAATATAATTATGTTTCATTATTATTAAAACTTAACTTTTTAATTGAAAAACACTTGAATTTTATTTTTTTCCTTTTTAGATTTTAACATATTTAAGAGTTTTATATAATTAAGTACAATGTAAACTTGGTTAAGAGATATTTTATTCTTTACTCTAGACTAAGCTTATTGTCAAAATTTAAACATATTTCTGATTGAAAGCTTTTTTGAATGTAACATTTATAATTAGGCGATTCAGAAATCTAAAGGAAAAAATCTCGCCTGGATTTCTGAATAAATTAAAACTGTGAGCTGACACACTATCAGAAAATGAATTCCGAGTGTAACACATAATCTTTTAACTACAGAAGTTTGGAATATAAGTGCTTTTAATTTGCATTCTATTTATTTATTTATTTGGAGGGGGAATGGGACAATTCTTAGAATTCAAGATAGGAGCACATATCTACAAAATTAAGTACAACAACCTCAAACTGTAATAAATATGTAACATGTTAATTAAGATAGAATAAACACGCCGAACAAGTATAAGTTTGTAAGTCAAACAGCAAAAATTAGCGTTATATTTGCAAATTTTCACAGGGCTAGTTTCGATGGTTTTACCGAACCATGATCTTCAGCTGCCAAAGCGCAAATGAATGAGATAAGATTTGGACCTTATCTCAAATCTATCTTCGAACCTCTCAAAAATAAAAACTGCGATCAAATCTTCACAAATGCTTCCGAGCAACTTAAAACAGTCGCTTATTCCATCCGTTGCGAATTGTGCCAGATTATATGCTTTTGCCCAAATTCATAAAAGTGGTATTCCTTTCCGCCCTATTGTTTCAAACTTAGGCACTGCCTCGTACCCGTTAGCTAAATATTTAGTTTCTAGATTTTCAACTCTACTACATTTACATCATAGAATATTCAATAGAGTTTGTAAAAAAAGTTAAAAGCATTTCTCCTAGAAATTTACTCATGGTTTCTTTTGATGTAAAATCATTATTCACCAATGCTCGAATAGACGGTGCATTAAGATGTCTAGAAGCCAGACTTCGTGAATTTCATTTCTCTTGCATCGAAATTAATGAGCTTATGGTGTCTGGGTTATGGCTCGGCGAATATTCTTCAAAGACATGACTCCACTTCGCTAAAACACAGCTACTCATTAACAAAACTATATTCTTACGAAATCTCCAGGCGCGGTAAAATGGTTTCCCCGTAAAGCAGGTTCAGGGTTGCCAGAAAATTCAAGGGAACGTAGGGTTGCCATATTTGGCGAGAAATCGCCCATCATTTTATGCATGAGCTTATGGTGTCTGGGTTATGACTCGGTGAATATTCTTCAAAGACACAACTCCACTTCGCTAAAACACAGGTACTTATTAACAAAACTATATTCTTACCAAATGTCCAGGCTCTGTAAAATAGTTTCCCCGTAAAGCAGGTTTAGGGTTTCCAGAAAATGCAAGGGAACGCAGGGTTGCCATATTTGGCGAGAAATCGCCCATTTGGCGATAAAATCGGCGATATGCTATAGACGAATGGAGAACTTTCTGGAACGAATTCTTACTGGTTTAGCCCAGAATCTTCTCGAACACAAGCCAAAAGCTTATATAAACCCTGCTGGTACGCGGAGCGCGAATCAGTGCCTAGTCTACCGAGTTGACAGTGTTAGTTAGTGTCTAGCGAGTTGACAGTCAGTCAGTGAGCGAGTGTCTTGTAGCAGAGCTGGTCCTCGAGTTCATCGAGAGAATCTCTTAGTGTGTCGCGAGTTAGTGCATCGTGGAGTTTTATCCTAGAGTGTGTTGAGCTCCTAGAACGACCGAACCTAGTCGGGAGCTGTACTCTAGTGTATCGTCGAGTGTAGGGCAAGTTGTAGTGTGGAGAGTCTCGAGAGTAATGTAGTATTTCGAGAACGACTAAACAGAATCGGGAGCTGTATTCTGGTGCCTTGCCATGAAGCTGTCTCCACCGTTATAGCTTGATAGCATGAAGTCGTTGATTGTCTTAGCGTGTTTATAGTAGTTCTTTGACGACTGTAAGCGTGATTTTGGAACTGTCTTGAAAAATACTGGCCAATAAAGTGTGTTTCGATACTTCAAGTGTAGTCGTTATTCACTCCAAATCCACCAACCCCTTTACGTACGTACGTAAGAAGGAAGAAAAACGTAACAATATGTTAACACAACTATTCATTAAAACAGACAACTTCTACACAAATATTTGAATATCCTTGCTCTCGAGCTAAGGGTGATGAGAGTGAGTTCGCTAGTCACGCTGGCATTTATTACGCAACCAACATGACGTCATCTGGTGGCGCGCGCAGTCAAACATAGCACTGCCGCAGAGTATCCCCCCAGTGACACAGTCACGATACAAAAAGGATAGATTGCAAAATTCCAGTTTAAGATATACACACTCGAACACAAGTTATGCCTTAAAATGTGCGCACAAAAAAGAAGAAATACAAAATATATGCATAGTAATTAATATAAAAGTAATAATAGAATTAAATATTAATTGAAATATATAACAATACAATGTATATCTTACTTAAATAATGAAAAATTAATAAAAATTTTAAGAAATTCCCAATACGTATGCAAAAGAAATTAATCAAGTATTTATATACTATAACTTTTGCAGCAAACCACAAGAGAAAACTTCAATTATATTACAGTGATTAGTTCTTTGGGAAAATACACACGACGTCCACTGCGAATAGTTACTTGTTTTGGAGCAATTTTTGAATCTTCACGTTCTTTCTAATGTGGAATCTCAGGGATTACAGGTGAATCTATACGTTCCGACAGCACATACGCTGATTTTAAGCGGTCGGTTGAAACTCTAATTTTTTGGTTATTTACCTCAATAATAAAATTTTTCTCTATTCGTTTAAAAATGGCATGAGGACCAGTCTAAGGTAGAATTAGAGGAGGTTTAACAGAATCGATCTGTAGAAATACACATGAACAGGTTTGAAGTGTCAGGTATACATAAATTGATGGTTAAACACGTTTAGAGGTTAGAATCGGTCTAACTGAATGCATGACGGATCGAAGGTGTGACACATAAGTTTCAGAAGGAGGTACGGAATTAGTAACATTCAGCATATCCGAGGGTAATTTAAGTGTGGTACTGTAAACAAGTTTAGCACAAGGTACATTTATATCTTTCTTGATGGCATATCTGATACTCAGCAGAATTTTAGTCCATTTTAGATTGTTATCAGCCATTACTGAACTTTTAAGTTGCCTATGAAATCTCTCAATCAGCCTATTGGACTGAAGATGATAAGCAGTAAAATTTTCTTTAAATCCTTAAATAAGTGAGATTCAAAATTTCGGCCTTGATCAGTTGTTATTGATACCGGGCAGCCAAATCTGGCTATCCAGTTATGCACTAACACTTTGCAAGTAGTCTGAGCTGACATGTCGGCAATAGGTATAACTTCTGGCCATCCGGTAAACCTGTCAATAATTGTCATGCAATACCGGTTACCTTCAGAAGGTGGAAGAGGACCTATGGAATCAATATGAATATGGGCAAATCTTGCATCAGGCAAAGAAAGTGTACCCCAAAGCTGTATGTAAGTAAAGCGTCGGCACTCCCATACTATAACATGACGCCCATACTATAACAAATTGCAGCGCCAATCCACTGCAGTGGTGGCGATGTAAACTAAATCTCTTCCCCTCCTCCTCTCCCCTGCAGTGACGTCATGGAGGTTGGAAGTAAGATGTAGAGCTACGCCGCAATGGGTTTTGACACGATTGGATGTAAATATTTTGCAATTGCGTCGTAATTATATATATAAATGTATATATTTTCTATTTGTACAGTATTTCAGAGTCCTAAGTGTACGAAAAGAATACATTTTAAAGCAAAGTTCATTGTTATTAACATTAAAATTATGCATTATTTCTTCTCCACTTACAGAGCTTTTACCTAAAATACTTTCTCAAATATGACATGATTTTTTTAGCTTCTGAGGCATCTTTTAAATGAAAAAAATCTAAGTCAATTTGTAATTAATGCTCAATTCGGTCCATTTCAAATTAGCGCTCTTTTTATTTTAATAGTGAAATACATTAAATAGTACATAACTTTCTCTGAATATTTCTGAAAGGGAATAAAAAAAAAGATTTTTTAAAATATTATTTAAAACTTGTACCTGCGTTATTATAAAATATAGGGGAATAATTCTTTTAATTATCAGATTTTTTTACCTTTAATTTCAACAATACATAACCTAAAACTGTTCTTTATTACTTCCTTAAGCACGCATCGTCTCAAGGAAACGTGTAGAAAAGTATTCCATCAGATTTCGACGAAATCTTACTTTTGCAATCCTTAAATCCGCAGTATCGATACGCCATTAGAGAAAATTAAAAAAAAAATGGTTCTGAAAAGAGCCTTTTGTAATTAAAAAGTACAAAATTAATTAGTTATAAATAACACAACCAAAGCACGTTAGAAGCTAACAAGATTTGGGTAGAATCAAACAAACAACCAAATCAAAACAACCAATGACTGAAAAGAAAAGGAGCATGCGCAGTTTTATTGATTGTGTTTTCACATCGTCACCGCTACGAGCGCTGCGGTCGTTTCGAAGCGAAATTTCTCCCATTGAAGTGTCGACGCTTTACTTACATACAGCTTTGGTGTACCCAACGGTTATTTTGAATGCCTATTAATTTTAGAACGTTGGCACTGTAGACAAGATTGAAGTGCAGTTTTAATACACAAGTATTTCTTCATATTAAGCCAAAAGTATCTCTTAGCGATTAGTTTCGTTGAGGCTGAAATACCGACATGAGAAAGACAGTGAATCTACTGAAAAATTTTATAGCGAAAAGATTCAGGAATGAACGGACGAGGTATACTTGTGTTCATATTGCAGTAAAGAGTAACATCTGTTAAAGGAAGTAATGTTTCTTTAGTTTAAAACTGGTGAAGATTGATATAAAGAATTTTGCATTTCAAAGTCTTCAGAGTCTTGTGCTTCGATTAACTTTTTATAATCAATGCGTTGATTACCAGATGCTGAATCTATATCTACCCTTGATAAGGCGTCAGCAACGATATTGTAACGACCTTTGATGTATAGTATGTCAGTGATAAATTGGCCAATAAAATCAAGATGACGGAGTTGCCGCGGAGAACAAACACTTTTCGGGGTTTAGCTTAAAAGCATATATTAAGAGCTTTTGATCTGCACAGATTGTAAACGCCCTGCCTTCAGTCATGTGCCGGAATTTCCTAATCGACAAATATATAGCCAATAGTTCTCGATCGTAAGTTGACTATTCCTTTGCCAAACTAAATTATGCAATTGCATTAATGAACAACCAACCGAAACGTCAGATACATCAGTCCAAAGTTTCAAGGTAGCACCAGGAATTGGGTGTTTGAGAAGGGTTGCCTTTTTCACATTGGCGAAAGCTTTCTCAGCCTCGTCGTTCCATTCAAGAGGGTATTCTTTTATTTTGCAACGTTGTGAAGGTTTCTTTTTATTAATGCTGCCTTCCAATAACCTGTTCAAGAGAGCTAAAACATGCGAAGCTCTTGGGACAAAACGTCTGTAAAAGTTAAATATGCCGAGAAATTTCCTTAACTCAATTAAGGTGTTTGGTTTAGGAAACTTTTGAATGGCTTCTACCCTGTCGGGTAAAGGTTTTAAATCCTGTTCAAATACGTGAAAACCCCAAAACTCCAAAGGTGTTAAACCAAATTGCATTTAGATAAATTAATTCTTCACCCATAATTACTTAATCTTTCAAAAAGAGCTTTCAAGTGTATCAAACGCTCAGTTTCGTCCTTTGACGCAATCGATATATCGTCGACAAAAGCAAATACTCCTGGCAGTTCACGAGTTACTTCATCAACAAAGCGTTGAAAGGTTGAAGCTGCGTTGCATAGCTCAAACTGCATTCTTGTGCTCTTAAAAAGTCCGAAAGGAGTGGCAGTAGCCGTTTTATGGATATAAGACGTATGAATTGGAATTTGGTGATAGGCTTCTACCAAGTCTAATCGAGAAAATACCTTTGCTCTATGCAACTCTGCAGCAAAATCACAAATGTTGGGTATAGGATACTTATTCTTCACTTTCTGAGCGTTTAACCTCCGAAAATCTCCCACAAGGTCTCCATTCGTCTGTGCCTTTCTTTGACACCATGTGAAGAGGACAGGAGTAATTACTTTTGGAGATCACATATGGCCTAAATTGATCATTTTTTGAATTTCATGCTTAGCAATTTTTAATCTATCTGGAGCTAGTTTCCTGGGCTTACATGAAACAGGGGAACCAATAGTTTCAATGAAATGCATAGTATTATGTTTAACAGTGTCATTGAGATCAGGAAGCTTTGACAGTGAAGGTTAATTAGACAGTAATTTATCATATACGTTATTTGCAATACAGTAGAAGTCCAGAAGTCCGCAATACTTGGGACCAGAGGTTGTGCGGATTTTAGGATTTTGCGGATTTCAGGACAAAGCCAAATCATAATATTCAGACGAAAAGTGCAAAATAAATAAGGCACATTAGATACATTTACTTGAACTATTATGTACAATAATATACATTATTACATTATTTTATTATATGCATTAAATTATATATATTATTGAGATGTACAAAAATAAGGGATACTAATAAAGCATATTTTTTTTAAACTTGTTTCAAACATTTTTCTGATAAAGGTTTGTTTTAAAATTTTAGGTGCTCCAGAGTAAGTTTTTTTTTTGTAAATTCTACAGGGTCATAATCTCTTGCTCTGTGAGACAGCTTTGTTGTTCTAAATATTTTAGGTATTTTTCACCATGTTCCAAACCCTCATTAAAAGATATTTTCTCACTCCTATCAAATTCATCATCTCTGTCGGTGTCGGAATCGTTTTCTTGCAGTATCGAGTTCAAAACAGAGCCAGTGATTTCATCATCGGTTATCTGATATGCCAGTGTTGGCTCATCTGAAGACATCATCCATACTGAAAACCTCTTCTGGGCTAAGATCTTTTTTTCTGCCACTAACACAGAATCATTATTATTCGGTAAATATGACGTCATTATTGGATAAATATTTTTTTTCGGTATTTCATTCTCCATTCTGCGGTGGAACCTATAAATTCAATGTTTATATTTTGAGAGGCAGTGCGGATTTCAGGAGTTGGCGGATTTCTGGTCGGCGATTTTTTGGTATTTGACTGTAATTGTTTTTATAGAATACAAATTTGTGTTAATTACACTGCAATTAATTATAAAATGAGTTTTTAAATCAACAAGCTTCGTGTTCCTTAAATCAGGTAATAAATCAAAATAATGCAAAAAATCAGATCCAGTAATATTTGTTGACACTTCATACATATAAAAAGTAAAATTAAAACTACGACGAAGTCCAAGGTCAATACTTAAAGATTTTTGTCCGTAAACCAGAATAGGAGTACCGTTGGCTGCAGAAAACGTCATGACAAGTGTCTGAGGCATTTCATCTTCGGTTGCAGAGAGGAGACTGACATCTGAGCCAGTGTTGCACAAAAATATTTTATTTGACTTTGTATCTTAGAACAGTCTTATAAGAGAGAGTAACATCTCATCATCATTTAAGGCGAGGAGACTCAGAGGGTAAAGCGCAAGCCCCCATTACACTTTCCCTGGTTCCCTGAAACGTACATGGTGGAACACATCTTTTTTGGATTTCTCATTAAATTTGCGATGATACAGTCAAGTACCGAAAATCCGCCAACTCCTGAAATCCGCATTGCCTCTCAAAATATAAACAATGAGTTTATAGGTTCCAGAAACCGCAGAATGGAGAATGAAATACCGAAGAAAAAATATTTATCCAATAAATGACGTCATAATTAAGGAATAATAATGATTCTGTGTTAGTGGCAGAAAAAAATCTTAGTCCAGAAGAGGTCTTTAGTATGGATGATATGTTCAGATGAGCCAACACTGGCATATCAGATAACCGATGATGAAATCATTGGCTCTGTTTTGAACTCGCTACAGCAAGAAAACGGATTTCAATACCGACACAGATAATGAATTTGAAAGGAGTGAGAAAATATCTTTTAATGAGGGTTTGGAACATGTTGAAAAATACCTCGAATATTTAGAACAACAGAGCTGTGTCACAGAGCAAGGGATTATGACCCTGTAAAATTAAAAAAAAAAACTTACTCTGGAGCACCTAAAGTTTTAAAACAAACCTCTATCAGAAAAATGTTTGAAACAGGTAAAAAAAACAAGCTGTTGAACGAACAACCAGTATGAAGCTTCATGCATGTAGACGGGTCGCCAATTTATGGTGTGTGGGCTATAGCTCGGTGAATAAATATTCTTCAAAGACATGACTCCACTTCGCTAAAACACATCTTTAACACAACTATTCATTAAAACAGAAAACTTCTACACAAATATTTGAACACCCGTGCACTCGAGCTAAGAGCAATAAGAGTGAGTTCGCTGGTCGCGCTGTCATTTATTACGCAACCAACATGACATCATCTGGCGGCGAGCGCAATCGAACATAAGACTGCCACAACCTAGTTTACTTCACTCAACTCTATTTGAAACAAACGCATTTTGTTTTCCAAAATAACGTATTACAAGCAAACTGAGGGATTAGCTACGTGAAGCTCCCTCAGTCCCATCCTGGCTGATATCTACAGGCTTTATTATGAATCACAATTATTTGAAACATTAAAGTTCCCGGTATGGTTACGCTACGTAGACGATATTTTTACCCTGCTTGATGGTAATAAAGTTCAACAATGAATTCCATTGGTCCTGCTAATCAGTTCACTTTTGAACCTGTGACATGCAATGCTCTTCCATTCCTCGACATTTTGGTAACACGTAACAGATCCAACTTCAGTACCACGGTTTATCGCAAAACCTTCGGTTTGCCTTCCAACACACTTCAAACCATGTCATCCGACTAAACAAACGTTAGCTTCATTTTATTCCTCTGTTTTTTGTGCACTTCGAGTTTGCTCCTCCAAATTGGCTCTTGATCTAGAACTAAATTATTTAAAAGCAGTAACTCTCAACAGGGGCTTTTCACCCAAGATTATTAACTGAGCAGTTAGAAAATTGTCATCTCAACACACCAAAAGGCACACTCAAAGTTGAAGGAGATTATAAGAATTCTGTTGCCATTCCTTTCTTTCCATCAATTAGCTATTAAATTGCACGTATTTTACAGAAATTTAACTTTCGGGTTGTTTTATTCTTCTATCAATAAAATTCCGAGCTCCATACTCAAGGACCCCATTCCGAATATGAATTCCTGTGACATTTACAGGATTCCTTGCCAGTGTGGTTTAATTTACATTGGTCAAACTATGAGAGCCTTAAAATTTCCCGTTAAGGAACATGAGGCATATGTTAGAAAAAAGGAAACACAGAAGTCCTCTGTTTCCCAGCATTTCTGGTCCGAAAATCACACTTTCAATTTTTCTGAAGCCAGAATTATTCAAAAACATCTTCCTATGATGAATTAGATTTTCTAGAGGCGTTTCACATTAAAAAAATCTTTTTGTTCATTAAATAACGACTCTAATTCCAATCAATATTTGCCTTCAGCCTTTAAGGAAATTGTTTTAGTTCTCGTTTCATCAATATATGGCGCCAGTAATTTAACTCCTTTCCAGCCATTCTTAATGCATAATAATAACTATGCATATAATCTCATAAAATTTTGTAACTACCTTAATATATATTGTTACGTGCGTACGGGTTCGTTATATATTGAATGCACAAGTCGTTAAAAAGTTAACAAAAATTTATTCTTTCCACAAGAAATGAATTAAAATACTGAAATATTTCTTCACAGATCTTCGCACAATATCACAATATCTCAAACGTTTAGCAAAAAACTCAATTCAAAACAGATAAAATAGTTTTATGTCACAGCGAAATCGCTACAATCAATACAGCATTAAGTAAACAAACAGCAGTTCGCTTTTTACAGCTACAAGTATAACAGCAACAACAACAACTAACTGAGATGAGCTGTTTCACCTCGGCTTTTATAAGTTTTTTATCAAGCTTTTTATTTAAGCTTTGTTATCAGTAGAACAATCTCGATGTTTCTAGATTTTTCTGGATGGCAACAGTAATTACGAGATATTTATTTATTAAGCATTAAATGCACGCGCTCTTTTATTTTTATTGTTATTTTTTTTTGACGTAGCTTTCTCTTCAAAAATCGTCTGCGTTGCTAAGGCAACATGAAGCAAATCTAATTACAATTCTAAATAAATAGCCAAATAAATTTGAAATTCGTAACAATATTTATAGAGCTATCCGATTGAAAGTTCGTCATTTTTAGATACTAAGAATGCATATTATATAAATTCATCATTCATTAATAGTATTATGTATGGTAATAAAAAATTAGTATTAATGTTTGAAACTGTAATTTTTAATAATTTGTCTTGAATTTGCTGTATATTTGTTAAAGACATATGGATATCAGTTATATATTATGAAAAATATACAGAAAGTATTTAATTTTATATAACACCTGGTCAGGAAAGAAAAATTACCGTTATATTGTTCTTAAATCTACATAGTGTAAAAAGACTTTTTTTAACTGATATTAGATTAAATTAATTCCAGTACCCATTAGAAAACAATTATAGTGAATCATATCTATTGACGACATTTCTAAGAGACCTCTATTTTTTGAAAATTGGCAGTGAATATCACATGTCTAACACTTCCACATCTACAGAGCTGCGAAATCCTTTAAAACCGTGAATCGTATTTTTAATAAAACATGTACATTAATTTTAGTTATGTACTTGCTACACTTTTATTTTCTGTCAAAGCAGAAGAACAGTGGTGCTATTGCTTTAGAAGTATGTGAAATTAAAAAAACGGGCTCTTTATAACAAAAATGTAACTAGATTTCAAATACACACCTCTTAAACATGACTGAAACTCACTACTCTGTTCAGAATAAATTTATCTAAAGGAAATGTTTAATAAATATTAAAAATCAAAAGCTAAGTCGGATAAAAGCAGTAAAGGTCTTAATCATAAATTGACATTTCGAACAGCGAAGGAAATGGGAAAGACAGAATAGGGGAGGACGGCAGTGGACGAAACGACACTATTTCGAACTGGGCATGAAAAGGGAAAGTACGAAATGGTACTAAGCCAAGGGAACGGATGCCTTCGTGGAGGATTTTTTAAAGAAAACTGGCTCGTATACACATTACACAAGCGAAAAATCACGAAAGCATCCATGTAGTCAGCTTTTCCACCGAGATTCGAACCCCGGACCGAACTACCAGTGTTCATCGTTTTTACCACTTGGCAGCTGGTGAGCCTTGTTGCCTATATTGAAAGCTTAAAAACTCCATGACTTATGCTTTCTAAATGTACAGCTTCTATTTCAGTTTTTATTAATTTTTATTCATCTAATTAATTATTTTTTCCAATATTTGAACTTTTTCTCACATTTATTTTCAAAGGAAGAATGTCCAGAAATTTTCCCGAATCGAAAATAAATGATTAAGTCTTAGATGAGATTCGTTCTATCAATCGAAAAAAAATTATTTTTTTTTCATCTTTAGAATGTAATATATGTAAGTTGCTATACATGCTAGCTTATCTTAACAAATGCTCTAAGTCTTTCTCTCTTTAGAAATCAATAGAAATTTTTTATAAAACTAGCCCCAATAAAACGTAGAATTTTACTTAAATTTATATTTGAATGTTACCTTCAAGAATGGAATTAACAAATAAATTATAATCGTTCACGGGTGCGTGCAAAGTGTCAATGACCTTCTATAAGATTGCTGGTGACTTCCCACTAGTCAACAGGGCCCACCACCGGCCGAGCGGTAAAGTCGCGAAACACTGGTATAGTTCTATCGCCTTTCGCGACCATGAGCGCAAACACGCATGCGCCATTCGGACCGAATTATTCTCAAAATAGGGTGGACGGATGGGGACTTTCTTTCCCTCCAGCTTAACTATTTCCGGAGAAGAGAAGATTTTTCATGTGACCTTTCACGTCGCAGCAAGTAATAACGATCCTTTTGTAAGAGTCTATGTGTTTTGGCAATATGCCAACCAGGGTTGCATTTCAGACGGTCGAACTATAGTTTGATCCGAGGTTCGAATCCTGCGAATGGGCTGGTTGCATGGGCGTTTTCGTTTTTTCCCCATGTGTAACATGTATACGAGCCACTTTTTTGTAGAAAGTCCACGAAGGCATCCCTTCCTTCAGGCACGTAGCCCTTGAAGCTTTGCCGTAATCACATAAGCCAAACCAAACCAAACCAAACTCACTAATCAACATGGTGTTCAGTAATTTTTAACAGAACAAGGATGAAGGTTGAAACCTTTTATTCAACAGAACCATTTACAAGAGCATACCTTGTACTTAACATATAGTCCGCTACTTGTGGTGTTATGTTATGCTACGTTGAAGTGAAGGGGCCACCTAATATTTACCCAAAGTAAGCAGGTATTAGCCCCATACACTGACTAGAAAACCAACAACCTTCTGGCGTCCTCGAGTCATGATGAAATTGTGATCCCAGCCAACACTGCAAGTTCTGCCACCGGTGTCACTCCTATCTTTCAGCGTTAAATTAGCTGTGGTAAAACGCATTACATCACATGATATACATAGTGATACATAGTTGTATAGGTGCATGTTGTATGGCGCCTTACCTATTGTAATGGGTACAGGCATCATACATTCTTAGACAAATAAAAAAAAAAAAAACGACGCACCGAGAAGATCTAAAACAAATTGGACACTAGGACACTAATTGATATGCATACAGGTTTCGACGGAAAATGCAAAATTTTACATTTTGGCTGCCAATGAATGACCTGTTGTCGCTACAGCGCATCTGATCTGCGCAACTGGCAGGATATTTAAAAGGAAAAATTACGATTCCAGGTCATAAATTCTTCACGAATTTCATTCCGTGTACTCTGGTAGACAGTAACTATGCCTCGCATACAGGTGCGCGAACGATATGCGCAGATGCCAGAATTTGAGAGAGGTCGTGTAGTTCGTCTCAGATGCCGAATATCGTCCTTATCGGCGAATTGCTCGACATTTGAGCAGGAGCGATGCCACTATTAGACAATGTTAGACAACAAGACTATGTTGGCAGGAATGGGTAAACCATGGCCGCACACAATGTCAAGAAGGAAGCGGTAGGCCTAGAGAAGGACAGAACGTGAAGATCGAGCAATCGTCAGCGGGGCACTCACAGATGCATCATTATCATCGATTGTATGTGCAACTCACGCAATATAATCGGTAGCTATACTCCAAACTACTAAAAAAGTTAGAATACAATGCAGTGCAAAAAAGAGAAAGCTAATTCGATTTCACGCTGAACTCGCAAAAATAACAACAGCAACTAACTAAACAACCGAGCTGAGATGTTCTCTGTCTGCCTTTTTTAATAGTTTTCAATCGACCGCGCAAGATCTTTCTACCAAATTCTGCTTCTCGAGATTTCTAGAACTCAAAAAAGAGGATGTAGTTACGGTTAGTTACAGCTAACATAATAGTCAAATGCATTTATTAAAATTAAATATAAATTACCGAGATAAAATTTTATTCAATGCTAAATGCACGTGTTCCTGTATTTTTACTTTTCCGGCATAGCTTTCTCTTAAAACTCGTCCTTGCGCTGCATTGCATGGAGAAATAAAAAAATATTAATCATAAGTCTACTGACATTACCTATCTAAATACAGAATTCGTAACAATATTACAAAAGTGTGTTTCGCTTAGTTCCATTTATTAGTCCAAACGGCGTTATAGCCCAGAAGGGTTATTAATTTTAAAACGGCATTTTGCGTCGATTCACTTTTCAAGCTTTTACCACCAAACATTATCGGTATTTGTTGTATTTAAAGAAACTAAATAATGAAGAATGGGCATGAATGTTTCACACATTGTGAAGAAACAATGGTACCTACAGCCATCAAATTTTTCATAACGTAATCCTCCTAACCAAACGCGGGCACTTGGAAGCGCTAATTTTGAATTTGTTTTATTATCTACTTAAACGTTTTTAAAACTTTAATGAATTTTTGATAAACAAACTCAACGATTTCAAAGCAAGCAATGGCAACGGCAAAAAAACGTTGTTACGTCCGCGCGAGATTGGGTATCGGAAATTCTAAAGATATGCTCTTTTACAGAGGCTGTTCGCACATTTCATAGACGATTTTGGTAAACGGTAATAAAAAATCGTTTGCTGCAAAAGAAGTAATTGCAATTGTACTATGTTTTTAAAAGTCAAAATTATCGTTTCTGGCTTGAAAGTTCTGTTTTTATTCAAAATGGCGAATTTTACAAAGCAATGGTTCGAAGGCTACATTGACGCTTTTTCCGAAGAGAAATATGCAGACTCCGTTATCCAAAAATGATGTGAGAGTCATGGTTTTGTGATATCTAAAGGGTCGATAGGTAATATCATCAACAAGAAAGGAAAAAAACGTCAAATTGGAGCCTCGAGTGGCACAAAAATTCCAAACCATTATCCAAGGAAAAAACGGACATCTTCGTCTAATGCAAAGGTACGTTGTTTAATGTTAAAAGAAAATCCCCCTAGTCAAAGGACAGTTGCAAATTCATCAAAATACTTGGTGTCCACTGTAAACAAAATGATAAACATTGATTTAAATCTTAAGAAAGCGAAAAAACGCAATGTGCATCGTCTTCTTCCAAAGCATATCGCTCGACGCAGGAGACGCTGCAGAATTCTATATGAGAAACACTTATCCAAAGAAAAATGGAAAACAATTGTCACAATAGATGAAGCATGAATGTGTATTTAAATGAATGTAACAAAAAAAAGATCCATTTATTATCATAAAAGGGGAGAAAAAAATTTTAACTACATGGTTCAAAGAATCGAAAGAAAGTTTTTCTAAGGGATTCGTGATTGTTGCTGGTTTTTCTTATAACGGCGAGTTAAAAATAAAGAGAGTGTCAAAAAATGTCAAGATTAACTCCAAATACTATCAGGAACGTATTTTATCGCCAATTTTTCTGAATGAAATACCATAGCTTTACCCACAGTGCCATCCATCTGTGAGACTCCATCGGGACAAAGCTAGCAGTCACACATCAAAATCCACCGTCAATTTCCTAAAAGAAAGGGAACAAA
Source organism: Stegodyphus mimosarum (assembly GCA_000611955.2). Taxonomy (NCBI): domain Eukaryota; kingdom Metazoa; phylum Arthropoda; class Arachnida; order Araneae; family Eresidae; genus Stegodyphus; species Stegodyphus mimosarum. Next base: position 311,372 of record KK115251.1, on the reverse strand, counting down.
AAACTGGTATCGAAGCCATTCTCTTCACTAATATCCCTAATAAATCTCCCGATGTGTCACCTATGGATTTTTGTGCTTTCTTACTTTTAAAAACTGCGTTATCCAAACGTTGTCCCAAAATCCTAACAGGACTCTGGAAAGCTGTTCGGGAGGAATGAGATAGAATACTTCTTCTGACATTTCAAAAGGCATTATTATCCTGGAAATTGCGGTGTCGAAAGATAGTTCAGAATGAGGGATGTCAAATAGAACATTTAAAACACAAGAATTTTATGTAATTTAGCTTTGTGAATACAATATACATCGTCTAAAAAATGTGCGAACAGCCTCTGTAAATAATTTGTGATATTGCTGTTGAATTGAGTTTTTGAATTGTTGAATTAAAACGCCCTTTTGGGCATAATATAAACTCTGAAAGCTTTCAAATTTTTCTTTTCTATAATTTAATATCGAACACATTTAATTTTAAGATATGCAATCTGAACAGAAATTCAAAAAACACCGAAGAATCTGAAACAAAATATATTTGATTGAAATTCACCGTTTAGATCGGTGCAATCTAGAAGGATTTAAAAATGCAACAGCGAATTCGAGTATCTTTCTCTAAGTTTAACTCCAAGAACCTGTATGTGTACTCTTGCCACAAGCCTAATTGCGCCCCACAAAATCGCAGATAAAAGGCTTTTACATGACAGCTGCAGACGTATTGATTCTCATTCGAACATTGGACACTTGCCAGACGGCCGCAAATCCCAGGTTCCGCTGTTCCTTTCTGCGGAAAGTTAAAATGCATGCTCGTTGTTCAAAGATAAAAGCGGAAGCAAGGATGAGGGATGGAAGAGATATTTATGAATGATGCGCAATCGAAGGCTCAGGATTCAAGCATCGAATATTGATGAGAGATGGGCATTCAAATCATTGTAGCCTTACTAATAATTTCGAAGGATTTAAACAAACTACGTTAAATCTGTCTTATCATGGTTTTAATGAAATAAAACTTCAAAAGGTATTTAGATTGGATTATTAAATGATTCTTAAATAAATTCCCTTCACATCTGTTGAATAAGATGGATAATTCTCACTCGAAACACATGCCAGTAAACTAGTAATGACTTCACAGTGGTCATCATTTGAACTCCAGCCATCTCGATCTTCAAATAGTGTTTTGAGCTGTTAAAGGCGGGTCTTTGAGCAACTACTCATATGCCGCTCTCTCTCCTTATTCGTATTCAAAGTAGATGAACAGCTCAGTCTATGCTTTGGAGAGCACAGATAGGTAACCGGAGGGCGAAGCCCTTACCGACTTACGACTGGTAGCCACGAGGCCAGTCCGTTACTTCCAACTGCCTCTGCTTTCGCAACGGCACGAAATAGTAGTGGCACTCGACCATGAGGTTTTGCTTTTACTGGATGCCATTATTTGAAATCGTTTTAACGCAGAACTGAGCAGAGGTTTACCTAAAACGCACACACATCTTTATAAGATTTAACCTTTCACACATCTTCATATGATTTAACTTGTGGGGTTTTACGTATTTAAATCAGTATTCAATCCTAGCAGCCCCACAAACACTGAAAAGCGAATAATTGCTTAAGTCTGTGAACAAATGCGTAAGACTCAAGAAGGGTTAACTACCTTTATTTCTCAGAATAAATACAATCAGTTCCTGACTCGGAACGTACATCAAAGCCTCCACTTGGGCTTCAACTTAAACGAATAGGAAATTAAATTTAAGCTAACTGAAGATATAGCCGAAGCTATCAAGATTCTAAGCAGTTGGCTTCTAAATCTTAATTAAATCGGCGAAGCCAAACAAGGGCCTAAAGTATGGCCGAGCCTAGCAAAGCTAAGACAGACTATCCAAAAGGCAAACGCGCGCTAGTCAGAAACTCCCTCTCTCTCACGAAGTCGGTGAAACATGAACTTAAATAGTACTCTTTACTCTTTTGCATTAACTGCTTTTCTGAAATTACATTCTGGTAGGAAATTGTAAGCTGAAACCAGAAAGATAGGAAAGATGAATAAACTTAAAATAACAGTTAATAAAATTAGGATAAACCTTACAAACCTTTCACGCATCTTCATATGATTACCTTGACCATACAATAAATAAAATTCACGCTTACAAAAATAATCATTCTCATAGATTTCGTTGTACAGAAATATACAAATTAGAATTGTATTCTTCTTCTTGTAAAAAAATATAATGGGCATTTTTATTCATTAATTTTATTTTAAGATCACGAAATCGAGTTGAATATGACTTAATTCTGTTTTGATGACGATAAAATGAAATGATAGTTTTACTAGTCAATCAATAAAATTTTACATAATGAGCATCGTCATAAGCTTTGGAATAAAAAAAAAAAAAAAACGCCAAACAAACTAAAAATAATTTCGACAATTTTCTCCTTCGTTGATATGAAATAGTTTTGTTACAATTTGTTTCGGTTTCCGTTTTTTCATCTGTCTTATCTATCTAATGATATTTCTTTATCTTTTTTTCCTTTTGTTTTTATTGTCACTTTTAGTTTATCGTAAAGCAAATGTATTTATTTATTTAAAAAAATTCCAAGGCATTTTTTTATTTTCTTTTAGCAGAAGTAAAGACTTTAATTTTGAAGAGTGGCATCACAAGGAAAAGAAGTTTAAAGTTCTTGGAATTAAATACACCTTAAATGAAAAGAAATGACAGTGTGAATTAGGGAAGAGAGAAAAGGTACGAAAACAAAATTCCTTTTGCATCGAAAGGGGAGTCATTCAATTATTTCGGTGACATTTTTTGATAGACCTCATTCCAAGTGATAGCTGATTATTATTTCATCTTTGAAAATTTCAAAACATTCACGTGCTGCGAAACAGGAAATTGGATATGTCAAAAGATGACGTGTACATTAACTTCGCTTTGCGAATATTGACGAGCCTGTGAACCTTCTTTTAAATATTGATGGAAGAGAAATTAATCTCAGCTCCTCAGGCGCCATTTTGTGAAATATCCTTTACGTCAGATGATAATCTGCCTCTTCTTTTTACTTTCTTTTTTGTTTTGTTTGATATTTTCTAAAATGCTATTTCTTATTATCTTAGGCAGATGACATCCACACTCTCCTAGAAGAAGAATGTAAATAAATGCGTAAATACCATATGTGCATATACTTTTCTACAGCAGGCAAGTAATCTTTCTGTGTGAACGTTGATGGTAGAAGTGATTCTGAAACCTTTTTACTTCATTCTACGAAGTATAGGAAGTATTGTAATCATGAAAATTTCGGATATCATATTTCAATGAAAATATCGAATACAATTTAACGATATTTTCCCCCAATATATGTATGTAAGGTAAGAAAAAAGGGTTCTTTTTCCTCAAACGGATTATAAAATTGATTTAAAATGATTCAGAAGAGATTTTTTCGTGAAGTCTGTACTACGTACGTTATTTATCTTCTGTATATTTGAAAAATAAAAAAAAATTGAATAGTTTAATTAGATATATCATGAAAAAATGCATTTTATCTAAATCAATCTGATTTAAATATACAAAAAAAATTTTATGCACTGTATCTATTGCTTTTGAATAGATTAGATTTTGTTAATCAATAATAACTCACAGATTACTTGTCAGACTAAATCTGAAAGTTAATAACTTACGTTTTGTCAAAAGGGCAACTGGCTCAAATGAGAAGCGAAATAACGCAAAATTGTATAGGTAATCTTTAACTTTATCACAAAATTGCGTAGGTAGGCATGGTAGGCTTTAAAAACTACTTGAATTGTAATAGTGCTGCAAATATCTATAAAATTATCAATTAGGTATAATATAAGTTTAATGGTTTTTTAAAATTTATATCTGTTACCGACGAAGTTTGAAATCCGGCATTCTATAGCATGCCTAGGCATTGTATGTAATGTCTAAAACTAGCCGGCAGTGTATGAAACGATTCATATTTCACACATTTCCTAGGCGTTCTATAGAATGCCAAATGAGAAACCGGCGATGTTTGAAATACAGCTCCGATCATACTTGGAAGTAAGATGAAACTCTTTCTTATTTTAGTTGTTGTTAACGGACGGTTGATTGGTTTATCCTCTTGATAAGTCAATTAATCTGCTATCAATGGCAATACCTGGTTTTTCAATACTTAAATAAGTTTTACTTTTGATTTTGGCGTTTTTGCGATTTAAGTTTTTTCTTAACTGTTTTTAAAGTAAAGGAAGACTAGAAAATTCTTTTTTAAATTCTGACAATTCCTTTTTGATGATGATTTTAAACTGAATTTCTGTTTCCTTGGAGATGTTACATGGAAAATTTTTCTTATTTATAATTTATTGCGAATTATTGCTTTGTTACTTTGCAGCTTTAGCGCAAGTCTTGGGACATATACAAAGGAGCAGTTAGAGGAAGTCACAGAAAACGTCCAAACAACGGGCAAAGGTGAAATGATCATCTTATGCAAGAGAAAGAGACTGTTTCAAAAAACAAGGACGAGATTATAATTAGTCGATAGCGGATTGAACCAACATTATAAAGACATCCTTACCGAAGAGATTTACGTTTTTGATAGCTGTTGTGTGTGTTTAAAAAAACGAGTGATGCATTGCATGCAAAAAGTGTCGTCAAAAGGTTCATACCTTCTGTGGCCATGCTAGTAAAGATGATGAAACGGATATTTTGTGCACCCTTTGTTTCAAAACTGAAAACGTTATTGAAGGTAAAATAAATTTCCAAATCAATCTGGAAATACAAGCCAAAGAAAAGGAAATTAATTGTGAAAAAAATTTCCTGCTGCTTCTTTGGGAATTACACGCGCGAGTTCTTATTCCTGACGTCGACAAGGGGCGAGGTGATTCGCGCAATATATTGGCAGTTGTAATGGGCGTGAAAAAGGATGGTTTCTAATGACTTGGAACTTCTGAAGGAATTTTCGAACCAAGTATATGCGAGATAATAATTCATTTTATTTCCTAAGAGCTTGCTTAGAATTGAAGATATTCTAACCGCGAAATTCCTCTCCGGTCAGCTGCAATGGTCAGTCTAGTAGAAGCGGCCAAGGATTCGTCAAATGTATGTGTAAAACAAAGTTCCAAAATGTGAAATGTAATTCTAAAGGCCAGTTTACACCTGTCCGAGTGACCCCCAGCGAGCCACTCGCTACGCCTACTTTGACAATGTAAACGTTCACTTCATCCGAATAGAAACGTAGGGGCGATGAGTCAGGGAGTCTGTTTCTACTTTCAAGCAGTTGAAAATCTATCCGGGCAGTAACTCCGAGTAGTGTTCCCAGAGAAGCCGTGCCCAGTTTTTTCATCATATCGAAAATGCCGAGATGGAGCGATAGTCTAACTATGGCATTTTTTAATGAATATGCATCTTGTGAAGTATTATGGGATACATCACTACTTGAATATTATTATGGCCATTGTTCACTAATACCTAAATATAACGTGGATAGATCAGAATGAACTTTGGTTTTTGATATTGTAGCAAAAACATAGAGGAAAATTAAATTACGGTACCGGATTCAAAGTATTTACTTTAAACATATTTATTTGTCCAAAGGGGCTTTGTCGCTGAAGGACTATGGTTTTCGTTTTGCGATTATGCGTCGGAAACATTAAAAGTCTGTATCACTTTTCAAACTGTTACCACAAAATATTGCAGACCTGTATTATATTTAAAGAAATTAAATAATGAAGAATGGGCATAAATGGATGTATGTTTCTCGCATTGTGATAAAACGACGGTACCTAAGGCCATCGAATTTTGAATGCCGTCATCCTGCTGCGAATATAGGCATCTGGAAGCCCAAATTTGAAATTTGGAATTTGTTTTATGAACGATTTCATATTTTGTAAAACGTTAACGAATTTTTGATGAACAAACTCGAGGATTTCAAAGCGGGCCATGGCAACGTCGTACAGAAAAAAACATTTTTATCTGCAGCGCGTGAGACTGTGTGTAGGAAATTCTAAAGATAGGCTCAGTGTAAAATTATTTTGCGATATTGTTCTTTAACTGAATTTTATGGTTTAAATGCGAAGAACATGATATTCAATAAATAAAAGTAACATACAAAATGTTTAAGAAACTCCCCTTTGGACGTAATTTAAAATCTGAAACCTTTCAGATTTTTATTTTTTTTTCTGAATTTTCTTTAATCAAAAAACAGTTAAATTATATATTATTCAACTGCCCAATAAAATACAGTTTTCAATTAAAAAATAAATGAAAGAGCAAACATTAATTTTATTTTGTTCATATAAATTTCGAAAAGCCAGTTTCTACTCATGGCCAGTTGCATCAAATAAAATATAATCTAAAATTTTGTTTTGTAGACTTTCCTTTTTATTTGAACCAAAAATTAGATATTATTTACAAACGACCAGGGAAATATCAAAATGAAAATCGCCGACAGAAGGCGTATGAGGCTTTTATTAACATGTTAAATTTTGCGGGTGTTGGAGAGTTCAAGCAAAAGATTAATAATTTTCGCTCAACCCCATACACAGAAAATAGCCTCAAACTCTTCTGGAATAAATATGCTGATTGTGGGTTTTAACACTCGAAATAAATACTGCAGAGAACTATAAAGTCACCCGTCCCCAGAAACCGAAGCGCTATCTGCGTTTTAATTTTCCTGCCAAAGCATCTTGAAAGAACTTTTTTTTAATAAGTGGAGGGGCCATTTCCAATAAAGTTTCAAATTATCTTTTACCCATTCTAATGAAGTTTTTGTAACTTTGGATAGCCTCACCCCGAAGTTCATTTAAAAGTTGATTTAATGCTCTCAATTCATCACGGCGAGCTACACAGTTATGTTTTGATTTCCTTTTCTTTTCCCCCCTCTAGAACAGAAATAAATTCGTTAGAAACTGCTTCGCAAACTTCAAGCACAGCAAGTTGCTCGTCGGTATCCATTTTGCAAAGAAACGGAGACGAGTTGTCAGTCCGCTCTGATTAATGTAAACAATCTATCCAAATACAGATCCGTTCACTCGTTTCGAGACGCTCGAACGAGGGGCTCGCCGAAAGTCACTCGGAAAAGTGTAAACTGGCCTTAAATGTCATTCAAGCTACCATGTTACAACAAATAGGTTAATTTTAATTTCTTATATTTAATACGAAATTTTGTTTTCCTTAATAAAGGAATAAATTTCGTTTCGTACAACTTTCTTTTCTTTACGTATTTTGAATAATTTTTTTTAATAGCACTCTCATTATTTTTTCAGAATAACATTTGTATTTTTGAGGAATGCACGTCATTTATATAACAGCCTTATCGGAACCTTTTTTCATACTTTACCTAAATAGCACTTGTCATTCTATAGAACGCATAGCTAGTATATGCAATGCTTATGGAAACTATGTAATAATTCTCGTATTTTATACTTTGCCTGAAAACCTCCGGCGTTCTATAGAATGCCGGCGTTTCATACTTTGCATATCAATTAGATTATTATAAAAAAATTGAATTCGATTATTGTGATTTCGTATCACTCTTAAATGTAACTTGTGTGCCAAGACGCTATAATTAACCTCTATTAGGTTCTTTTTATACAATCAATTTATCACGCACTGTAATATAGGCAGAGGATACTATAGTCAATATAGTCGGTTCGGCTGGCATAAAACGTAACTAGATCTAGTTAAAATGCCTACCTTGCGACCTCTAAGAAATGCTCGACGATTGATGTAACAAGGAAAGGGGGTTATAGATGGCGCCGACTCGGCTGCTTACACAGACACCAACTACTTGTAGCGATGAACTTTAAAGTAACAACTGATTTAAAGGTAATTAGTCGTGCCAGACTACACAATTCAATTTAAGCTAACAGGCTGACTCAGAACCAACACCGGTGAAATAATAACTCGGCGGCAAGTTGCGTAGGCGATATTAAGGTTTACAGTTGGAAGAAAATAGCAAAGTGAGCTCACAATGGCAAAATCACACTCTGTGTAATCTTTTTGAAATACCGTCGTTCATCTCACTCATTCCTGGCGAACAAATTGAAATGTTGCCACCCGTCTGTTTTTTAAAAATATTCAAACTCAGAGTTGTGAATAAAAGTCTTATTATGAAGCGATAATGAATCTGTCCTCGCATAGTCGAGAATAATGGCGGTATCTAGAGCCATCAGATTTGGAACGCAATAGTCCTCCACCGTACCGTTACGCGTGACGGGTTCGTAACAAATTAGATGCACAAATCCGATAATAGGTCAATAAAAATTAATTTTTATCAAAAGAAATGTTTCAGATCTCTAGAATTTTCCATAATATTCGTACAAATGTTCACATCCCACAGTATAATCTGTAGTTACACTACAAACTATTTTAAGAACGTTAAACACAATGCAATGCAAAGTGCATCTAAAGATTAAGCTAACTCGGATTTATCTCAGTTCATGCGAAACTACAACTCGCAACAACAATAACTAAGCAACTGAGAGCAAATTCTCTCTTTGTGGCCTTGAACAGTTTTTTCAACCGGCCGCCGAGATATTTCCAACACTTTCTGCTTCTCGAAATTACTGGAGAGCAATAAGAATGTGGGATTACGGTTACAGGTAACATAGCGATCAACTACAGTTATTCAATACATATTACGGTGACACGAAGAGCGAACCAAAATGACGCCAAATTCGACCACTTTTGGCAAATTCTCGCCAAATTACCGAGATATCCATTTACTCGATGTTAAATGCACTTGCCCCTAATTATTCTTACTTTTCCAGCGTAGCTTTCGTTTAAAAATTTGTTAGCGTTCCATTACGCAGAAAAATACAACAATTTCACATATAACTGTACTAAAATCACCTATCTATTTACAAAATTTGTAACAATATACACCTCAGGAACCCAAATTTTGAATTTCGAATTTGATTTTTTTATTTATTTGATATTTGGATGGAAATGTAATGTAAGTTTGTGTAATAAAGTGGACGATTTGCAAGCAAGTTGCTGCCACTAGGTTAAACATGAGATACTTATGTTTCAAATTTAATCAGAAATCTCAGCGATTTACAAGAAGTTTATTGCTACTCGGCAAAGTGACAAATATTTGTCTTTCAAATTTAATCAACAGACTGAGAGATTTATCAGAAAGGCGTTACCACTGCCCGAAATGAAATATTTTTATCGTCGACGTACCAGTATGGCGTCCTTTGGCAAAACATAAGATATTTAAATTTTATCTCAAATTTAATCTGTCTGTTACTTATTAACAAACTGAGCGATTTAAAAATAGAACGTCGTTTTTCATCTCAGTTTTAAACAACAACTAGCTGGACCGGAAACAGAAGCTAGAGTCATTAGAGGTGAGTCATTATCTCATAAGACATATTTTGATTTTATAAGAACTTTTTTAAGCAACTAGTGGCACAAACGGCTAGTATTAAAGGAATTCTTCCCACTTACTATTACGATCGAACAATCAGCGTAACATTCCATTAGTTCGAAGGATTCGAATTTCAATTCCATTAAAATTATTGTCAGTGTTTCTGCAAGTCTCGCGCCTAAACTCTTCTCGGCGCTTCAAGATAAATAAATAATTTTGTTGGTGACGCAAGACACTTCTAGAAACATTTTCCTAAGAAAAGTTTTGTTTATTTTGCTATGCGCACTGGTGTATTGTGCCTATCTTTTAGTGTATAGTATATTAGTGAATTATTGTATAGTATACTGGTGTATAGTAAATTAGTGTATAGAATACTGATGTATAGTATATTAGTGTGTCTCAATTATGTGCATTGGTGTATTGTGTCTATCTTTTAGTGTATAGTATATTAGCGAATTATTGTACACTGGTGTGCAAAAATTAAGGACGAAACGGTTTTTTCAATATAACTTTGTACAAAAGCTTTCCAAATCAACACATTTAATACCGTAACATCCCCAATACGTAAGGACATGAGTAATGAAAGCAACACTTACTAAAAGAGAAATCAGAGAGATAAAAAGAAGCTTTATTGTGACGGTTTTTTCAATATAACTTTGTACAAAAGCTTTCCAAATCAACACATTTAATACCGTAAGATCCCCAATACGTAAGGACATGAGTAATGTAAGCAACACTTACTAAAAGAGAAATCAGAGGGATAAAAAGAAGCTTTATTGAAAAAGTAGCATGGAGCGCAATGCGACTGAAGGCCGAAACATCCCTGTGATGGGTGTCCAGCAAGAAACATCCGGTCTTTAATAGGGGATATGATCTCCCCTGACTGCTAGGCAGGTTTCACAGCGTCTGCCCATGCTGAGAATGAGGATGTCAATGAGTTGTCGAGGCATTGCTGCCCATTCGTCTTGCAGCGCCAATCGAAGCTCCGGAATCGTTACTGGTGGTAAGGTACGAGCTGCTCATGCCGGCCAATCCATACGTTCAATATCCTCACTCTCTAAGAGCTGTTCGGCAGCTACTGTGCGATGACATGGTGCATTGTCGTCCATGAAGAGGAACTGAGGACCCATAGCGCCTCTACAAAGACGCACATATGGAAGAAGAATTCGTTACAATAACGGGTCCCGTTGACTGAACCTGCGTCGAAGATGTGAAGGTCTGTACGACTACCAAGCATGATGCCTCCCCAAACGAGAACACCGCCACCTCCATACCTGTCCCTTTCAATGATGTTCGAGGGATGTTTGCGGCTTCCCCGATCTCTCCAGATGAGTATGCGATGAGAATCGCTACTCAGACTGAATCTGCTCTCGTCTCTAAAGAGTACTCGTCCCCATTCATTGTCTCTCCAATTCCGGTGTTCCCGGCACCACAGAGAACGTCTTCTCCGATGGGCAGGCGTTAGAGGTACACACCGTACAGGGCGTCGTGCAAACAGACCACCACCGTGCAGTCTTCTGGCCACGGTAAAACGCGATATCGGTCGTCCAGTCGCCTGTGTCGTGTGTCTAGCGATTTCTCCCGCTGTCTGCCGCCTGTTTCTTCTGGCCTGTAAGGCAATATACCGGTCATCTGCGGGTGTGGTTCATTGTGGACGACCACTACTAAACCCCCGGATAGCTGTTCCTACAGTTTGAAATTATTTCCAAAGTCGTGAAACGATGCTGTGAGCAATTCCGAACTCTGCAGCCACACTTGTCACACTGCGGCCTTCCTCCAACTTCCCAATGATTCGACCTCGGGTAAAAGCATCCAGATGTCGTCTAACAGATTGATTAATCGCCATTTCTCGCTGAGGCAGCAACTCGGTGTGATTTTAACTGCTATACGGCGTGCAATCTCTTTGCCAGAAATACTGATCTTACACCGACAACATGCTTTATACTACTCAGACACTCCCCCATTACGTCTACCTGCATACCTGCGCATGTGCTACCGTACATCACCTTACTTAATCTCCTGATTGGTCTTTCTGTCCGCTCTGCCTCTTCGTTCAGCTGATATGCTAATTTTTCAACTTCGTCCTTAATTTTTGCACACCAGTGTATAGTATACTGGTGTTTAGTAAATTAGTGTATAGAATACTGATGTATAGTATATTAGTGTGTCTCAATTATGTGCATTGGTGTATTGTGTCTATCTTTTAATGTACAGTATCTTAGTGTGTAGCATTATGTACATTGACGTATCATGTCATTGGTTATTGTGTCTATAAATGTACTCTGGCATCATGTTGTCATGTTTCAAGATCTAAGTACACACAGAGTAACATCTGTAGTAGTACAGTGTATTATATTAATATTCACATAAAAGTGCATTTTAAAATTTATTGAATTTACGTAGTATCTATGTGTACCAATAGTTATTTTACATATATTGTAAGTGTCTACGTATCTTAGTGTAAGTGTCTACATATATCAGTGCATTGTATCCATGTGTAAGTTATTGTAGAATAATAGAATAATTTTATTAAGTTGTTTTTATGTGCATATCGTACCCACGTATTAGTGTCAACGTATATTAGTCTATAGTATATTGTGTTGCATTTTGTAGTATATTAGTGTGTCGCATTATTAGTGTCTATGTATATATGCGAACTGTAAACATGCGAACATTGTATATGCGTAATTATGAGTATATTGTATTTACGTAGTAGTGTCCACGTCGTTAAGTGTGTAAGTGTCTATGTAAATTTGTGTATCAGCGTCCATAAGTGTACTAGCATTCCTCTATAAACCTATAAGTGTCTTCCTCGTATTAGTGTCTATGTATAAATCGCATAAGTATCTAAGCACACTGTGAATACGCACTTCTCTATCAGGCGCATTGTTATAAGTATATTAGTGTCTTCTTGTATATTAGTGTCATCTGTTATAAGTATATTAGTGTCATCTGTTATAAGTATATTAGTGTCTTCTTGTATATTTATGTCTATTTGTAAAAGTTTCAGCTACAAATAGTTGCAGGGTTCGGATAGCACCCGAGTAGTCATTGTAAGCCGTCCGGGTGTCCGGCCCTGCTGTCACCTATCACTTATATTTAAGGGTTGAATCTTACCCTTTGAATTTAAATAGATATTTATATTGTTTAAACTTTCATTTTATAAGAAAATTATGACGCTAACCAGCCAAATGTTCATACTGCATTAGATTTGAGAAATTAATTGTAGAGAGAGAAAAAGAAGTCTGAAAGCTTTCAGATTTTATATTTCACCCAAAAGGGTGTTTTTTTTAACATTTTGTGTGTTACCTTTACTTATTAAATATGTTCTTCTCACTTAAACCACACAAAACTCAATTCAACAGCACTATCACAAAATAATTAAAAACAGCATGCCTTTAGAATTTCCGATACACAGTCTCGCACGCTGAAGATAAATTTTTTTCTCCCCGTACAGTGTTGCCATTGCTGACTTTGAAATCGTCGTATTTGTTAACCAAAAATTCGTTAAAGTTTTACAAAATTTGAAATAGATAACAAAAATACAAACAAATTCGAAGTTCAGGCTTCCGAGTGCCAGGCTTCAGGCTTTTCGGTAGGAGGACTACGTTATTCAAAACTGGATGGCTCTAGATACCGTTGTTTTTTCACAATACGAAAAACATTTATGCAGATTCTTCATTATTTAGTTTCTTTAACACGTGGCAATAATATTTGGTGGCAACAATTTGAAAAGTGAACCAGCGCACAAAGTGAAAGGACGTAAACTGCAGTTTTGAGACTAATAATAATAATAATAAATGAGACTAATCACATTAGACTAATAGCCCTTTGGGTCTAACGTCCCTGTGGGCTGAAAAGTTAAAAAAATCCTTTTCTAAAAACCACTCTAAACCAATTAATGCCACATTCATAACAATAAGATGGAGGCTAAATTAAAAAGGACACTGAAAATACATTTCTCGATTTTATTTCAATCGTTTAAATGAATACGGTTAAGCTACCATCAATATTTCAATTCAATATTTGCTGAAGAAATTTGATCTTACTTGAGAATAAATATTTAATCTATAATTTCAAACAAATCCAAAGTGAAACATCAATCCTCTGCTACGGGGGGTAACGTTCAGAAGCTTTTCCATTCTAAGTAATTATCTTCAAACCATTACTCCCCTTGGAGATCCATCTTTTGTTCCCCCCACATCGAACCAATATGTAGAAATTTAGGGAATCTTCAAATTAAATAAAACGGCATGTTGTAAAAGGAACTTATTTTAAAAGAAACGATCTTTTCGCTCGACACAAATATTCTCCTCCGAATACCACACATTCGCTCTTTCGGAACTTCGAAAAAGAAATAAACAAACGATAAAGACAGTGTGAAGGGAAAGGGGAGGGAAGGAAAAAGGGAATCGTCGCCCACAGAAGAGAAATTCCCCCTGCGTTGAATGACAATGAAGTAAAAATGGTAGCGAGTTCATTGAGATGGTAATTCCTTTTTCGACGCCGCGAAAGAATGTGGCTTATAAGACGCTGTAAAATCAGATTCAGCTTGGCCGCACGAAGAACGCGCAAGTATAGGTTTTTAACGCGAAGTAAAAGGTGATGAAACATTGACTGGAATAACTTTTTCCTGCGGTATGAATAAGTCTCTGGAAAGCGTAACTGTCACTTTCTTTTTCTTCCTTTTTTTTTTAAAATTAGGTATCTTGAATTTTTAGATTTAAGGTTTTGTATGTAGATGATCTGAAAGAAAAGCGAGAGTTTTTCAGTTCATCGTAATTTAACGCTTTTTATTTAGTTAATTACGTTTGCAACATAATGTTAGTATAGCTCTCAACAAAAAAAAAAAAAAAATCCAAAAAAAAAAAAAAAAAAAAAAAGCAAAATGACATTCATTCTAAAACGTATTGTTTCGAATTTTGTTCTTTTATTGGTAAGTTTATAACTATAGGTAATTTTAGTAGAATTATAAGTATTGTTTATGTTGTTTTTTATTGTATTGTTATGTTTATTATTGCATTGAAGCCTTAGTTGAAAGCATGGCTTTCTGTCCAGCGACTGTACTGCCCGGGACGCGCAGTCCTTGCGAAGGGGGCAGTGTTACGAATTTTGCACTTAGATAAGTAATTTTAGTAGAACTATAAGTAACACTGTTGTATTTTTCTGTGTAATGTAGCACGAGAGAAATTTTAAGAGAACGCTATGCCGGAAAAGTAAGAATACTGGGCAAGTGAGTAACATTGAGTTAATACTATTTAACATTCAGCAAATGGATATCTCGGTAATTTGGCAATATATCACCAAGCTGACAAAGGTTTTGGCGACTTATTTTGTCGCCGAATTTGGCAAGAAATCGCCAAAAGTCGCCATATTTTGCGATATTTTCGTCCGACATTTTGACATTTTATCACTGTAGTATGTACTGAAATTGAATAAATTTAATTGACCACTATGTTAGCCGTAATCGTAATTCCACCCTCGTATTCCTTTCCAGCAATCTCTAGAAGCAGAAAGAGCTAGAAATATCTCACCGGCCGGTTGAAAACCATTTAAGGCCGCAGAGAGAGCATCTGCTCTCAGTTGTTTAGTTAGCTGCTGTTGTTATTGTTGCGAGATCATTTTAGCTCTTTCTTTAGATGCGCTTTGCATTGTGTTGTCTTTAACGATCATAGTAGTTTGAAGTGTAACTACTGACTGTACTATGTTATACTGTTATACTGACTGTACTGTGAATACTTTGTACGAATATTTTTGCGGAAAATTCTTGGGTTCTGAAATATTTCGTTCGATAAAAATAAATTTTAGTAATCTATCATCCGACTTGTGGATTCAACCTACTGCCAACCCGTATCAAAATTCGTATATTATAAACTAAAATTAAGTTAAAAACGTTTCTTAATGCTTGATCATTCATTTCCCAATCAAATTGCTCGCATTATCCTCCTAAAGTGTTTTAAAAATCCTCATATTTTCAATATTTAATATAACAGTAACTACATTTATTAAGCAATAAGTAATAACAAGCAATTAAAATTAAGATAGAAGGTAAACTATATTACGTTTAGCAGTTTATGAAGCTTATCTAAGGATTCGTAATGAAGCATAATGAAATTAATAATTTTTAAAACCCTTACGAATTAATAATTTTAAATATAACACTATAAGACCTATCGTCACAGACATACCTTTTGCGTGGTTATTACTGATTACTGCGAGAAATTTAATGTATCCCATATAATAAACTAGTAATCAAGGTACATTAAAATCATGAAAAAATATCATAAAATCAGGAAATCATGAAAAATTAGTTTAACCCGCATTCCAGGCACATTAATAATAATGTTTACGAGTTCCAAGTTTTACTATTATCGATTTCTGTTATTGCAAAAAGAGAAAGAGCTGAATAGAACAGCTTTTCCCCCGATCAGTTGCAGACAAAAGCCTTCTATGAATAATAATAATAATAATAATAAAAAAAAATTCTGAAAGGTTTCAGATTTTAAATTACGTCCAAAGGGGCTTTTTTTAACGTTTTATGTGTTACCTTTATTTATTAAATATCATGTTCTTCGTACTTTAACCATAAAATTCAGTTAAACAACAATATCGCAAAATAATTTAAAACGAGCATATCTTTAGAATTTCCGATACAGAGCTCCGCGCGCTGAATAATAATAAAAATTTTTTTTCTTCTAGAGTGTTGCCATCGCTCGCTTTGAAATCGTTGAGTTTGTTTATCAAAAATTCGTTTAAGGTTTATAAAATATGAAGTAAACAATGAAACAAATTCCAAATTCGGGCTTCCAGATGCGCATATTCGGGTGGAAACGTACGTTATTCAAAATTCGATGGCTCTAGGTACCGTTGTTTTATCACATTCGGAGAAATATACATACATTTATGCAGCTTCTTCATTATTTAATTTCTTTAAATATAATACAAGGCAATAACTTTTGGTGGCAACAGTTTGAAAGGTGATACAGCCGTTTATAGTGTTTCAACGCAAAATGGCAAAACGAAAACAATAGTTCTTCAGGGACAAAGCCCGTTTGGACTTAAAAATAACCCGTTTTCTATCCAGGTGAACAAAATATGCCATAAATAAGGTAAATTTAGCATTCTGAATTTTTTTGATAAACGGTTTTCAAGCCAAAGGCTGGAACACATATGTCCCACGCGTAGCGATCGACTTACTGTAAGCACACCTATTATTCTGGAAAACGTTATTACGTGAAATAGATTTTACATTCTATGGTACAGGGTAAAGGAAGCTTTGCATAACCCAACATTACACATTGGGCAACTCGTATTTGCTCTTTTCTCCATGTTAATTTGTGTATAACGAGCACAGCGGCGTCTTTATTTTCCAGCTATTGGAAGATGGTCTCCAACAACCCAGCAGTAAATTTTGAACTTTTATTGGGGCATATATGTCCCGTTAATTGTCGAAAGGTTAAGGCATAGCCCTCGCGTGTTTTGCCATAGTCTAAATAATCCAGACCAATCTCACTTTCCGCTCTGTTGCTTTTGAGTGAATAGTTAGAAGTTTCACTTCTGCCATTATTCTACCTATTGCCTTTTTCACTTTATGCTGAATTCTGATTATGACTTTTCCTTTTGCCTTAGCTTCATCATCGCTATTTTACCGCTCCAAACAGTGTGGTTAGACGCTTCGCTCTCACCACCAATCTCTCAGTTTCTTCCATACAACATAGTTAGCAATTCCACTTCCGTATTTTAACCACTTCATTGTTATACCTCCAGTTTATGCTATATCAGTTTTCGGATATTTCTCTTCGTTATTCATGTCCAAATCTTCCTCGCTGCCTCTTAAATCTCACTGGATGCTATTATTTATTTTTCTGGCTTTTCCCTAAATCTCCATGTTTATTACTACTCATATCATCGTTGCTGACCAAAAAAGTGCTTTGAAATTCACCTAGACGATTAGGATCACATAATAAAAGTACTGTCATTTAGCCGTAAAATGTAAGTAGAGCAAAAACCACAGCAGACAGAAGGAAACAAGGAAATGTTTCACAATAGCTCGCTAAGAACCACAGAACCCTCAGGTTTTGAAAGGAAGGGGGTCTTCTTCCGAATGAGGTCGTTAAATCCCTCGGTAGGTAAAAGGGAAAACCTTTCTTCGCGCAGCTGGGCTATGGACAGAGAAGGCGGGGGGGGGCTTGATTCTAGTAGTTGGGATATACCGAGCTGTATTATCCAAACGATGGCTGCTATGAGCGTTCCTTTAAGAAAATATGCTTTTACGTAAAGAATCAGGACGGAAGCTTGGGATATGTCTCTTTCCTGTTTGGTGCAATAAATAAAAATAAACAGAGAACACTTATCAAATGCATTGCGTGCGATGGAAGTTTAACTATTTACAATTTTGGCCATAAGATAGCTTTTAAATAGTTGTTTTATTGCTTTTGAAGGCTGAGTAAATTCTGGTTAAGATTTGAATCTAATATATTCGTTCTAAAAGTAAGTGTTCTCATCAACGCAGGTATCTGGAGCCAAAAGGAGTCTGTCAAACGATTTGACAGCAATCATTTCTTTCTTGAACGTAAATGTAAATCATCTTTTGACAAGATGCGCCAGTAATGTATGACAAGTAATGTATTCTTAAAATGGACGTAAGTATAGATCCTTAGGTTTGTTGAAAACCTTAAAATATAATTCTAAGCATGACGTATTCTAAATATACAGAGGCTGTTCGCACATTTTTTAGACGATTTTGGTAAGTGGTAACAAAAAATCGTTTGCTGCAAATAAAGTAATTGTAATTGTACTATGTTTTAAAAAGTCCAAGTTATCGTCTGTGGCTTGAAAGTTTTTTTTTTATTCAAAATGGCGAATTTTACAAAGCAATGGTTCGAAGGCTACATTTACGCTCTTTCCGAAGAGAAATATGCATATATGCATACTCCGTTATACAAAAACGATGTGAGAGTCATGATTTTGTGATATCTAAAGCGCCGATAGGTAATATCATCAACAAGAAAGGAAAAAAACGTCAAATTGGAGCCTCCAGTTGTATAAAAATTCCAAACAGGTATCCAAGGAGAAAACGGACATCTTCGACTATTGCAAAGGTACGTTGTTTAACGTCAAAAGAAAATCCCCCTAATCAAAGGACAGTTGCAAAGTCATTAAAATGCTCGTTGTTCACTGTAAACAAAATGATAAACGTTGATTTAAATCTTAAGAAAGCGAAAAAACGCAATGTGCATCGTCTTCTTCCAAAGCATATCCCTCGACGCAGGACACGCTGCAGAATTCTATATGAAAAACACTTATAGAAAGAAAAATGGAAAACAATTGTCACAATAGATGAAGCATGGGCGTATTTAAATGACTGTAACAAAAAAAGAGACATTTATTATCATAAAAGGGGGGAAAAATTTAAGTACATGGTTCAAAGAGTCGAAAGAAAGTTTTTCTAAGGGATTCATGATTGTTGCTGGTTTTTCTTATAATGGCAAGTTAAAAATAAAGAGAGTGCAAAAAATGTCAAGATTAACTCTAAATACTATCGGGAACATATTTTATCACCCATTTTTCTGAATGAAATACCATCGCTTTACCCACAGTGCCATTCATGTGTGAGACTCCATCGGGACAAAGCTAGCAGTCACGCATCAAAATCCACCGTAAATTTCCTAAAAGAAATGGAACAAAAAACTGGTATCAAGGCCATACCTTCACTGATATCCCTACTAAATCTCCCGATGTGTCACCTATGGATTTTTGTGCTTTCTTACTTTTAAAAACTGCGTTTATCCAAACGTTGTCCCAAAACCCTAACAGGACTCTGGAAAGCTGTTCGGGAGGAATGGGATAAAATACCTCTTCTGACACTTCAAAAGGCATTATTATCCTGGAAATTGCGGTGTCGAAAGATACTTCAGAATAAGGGATGTCAAATAGAACATTTAAAACACAAGAATTTTATGTAATTTAGTTTCGTGAATACAATATACATCGTTTAAAAAATGTGCGAACAGCCTCTGTAATTCTTTGTAATAAAATCGTCTTACACTTGAGGATTTCTGAATCAGCTCTATTTTTGGTATAGATTTATAAAATGCTATTGATATTGTTACAACGGGAAATACTGCTTGTATAAAAAACTCGTTTTACTTTTGTTTTTGATGCAGACCAAAGTTCGACTTTAACCTAAGAGTATCACATTATATCACATTTAACCTAAGAGAAGGTACACATGCCAACTTACCTTCCAGCCAGGTTCAACCTGGATGACCCAAGTGCAATCTAGAGGTACTTTCCAAGTGAGGGAATAATTTAAGATAGATTTGCTCACGTCCACGGCGCTTATAAGGCCTCCTGCGCCACCTCGCTTGTAAGTGCACTCTGAAATGAAAAAAAATCTGATGTATCATATAAAAATAAAAAAAAAACTGAGCTCACTTAGCTGAGTATATATATATAAAAAAGATGTAACAAATACAAAATACGATGGTTGCTTTCGGAAATAATTGGCGACTTCAAAATTAGCTACTCTAGATTTTCTTAGAGTACTTTCTGCATCCACTAGGTATAAATACCGCACACAATTAACTACAACATCTTCCTTTCTCTAGCTTCTAACCTGAGAACAACTTTACGCCACTTGTGCTTTCCTTTTCTAAAATGCTTGCGTCATACTTTTAAAACCAGTACCAATAGAAAGTATCGTATTTAACTATAATTGAAAAAATACCCTGTCTACCGAATTGATCCGATGTAAATTACTCTGGAATAAAATGCTATTTTGAAACGGCCGCGTCTGAAAGTTATTGGTTTATACATACACCTACTGAACTGCAAAACTAAAATACTACACACACACACACATATACCGTCTTTTTCTGAAAATAAGAGATCTTCCGAAAATAAGCCCTATCGTGATTTTCGAAACTTTTTGTAAAATAAGACATCCTCCGAAAATAAGCCTTAGTTAAAATAATGTGACAAAAAATTCGTTAAAAAAGGCTGTTGATTTATTAAGTAATAATACGTTTAGCTTTCCTAATACTCGTATTTCAGTGAAATGTTTGAAACAAAATATTCCGAGAAATTAATTGTTTACCTCTACAGTTCGTTTCAAATTAATTCTTGGAATGTACCTTAAAAATACAACATAAAGCAGCAGTTTACATTGAGCGACAGTGCAGGTATGCAACGTTCATTCATTTCAGTCTTGTAAGTCTGATTATTTCCTCATACGTAATTTTATTTAAAAATAAAGTGAATAATTTTTAACCCCAGTTAAAATGAGTACAAAACGAAAGAGCTATTCCGTCGAGTACAAAAAGGAAATCGTGGAAGACTCCAGGGGTGTAAATCTTGTAGCATTCTGTAAAGAGAAGATGCTGGATCTCCGTATGGTTCGTAAATGGCGTGCAGACTACGATTACCTGTGTCAATTGGTGGACCAAGGAAATAAGAAAAAACGCAGAGTTGGATCAGGTCGGCAGCCGTTATTTTCTGAGTTGGAAGATTGCATCTGGGAATGGATTGCAGGCAGGAGAGCAATGGCTTTGGTTGTGCGCAGGGCTGATATTCAAAAATTTGCCCTTGAAACAGCAATTGAATTTGATATATCCACAGAAGAATTTAAAGCATCGTCACACTGGTTGGATAACTTCCTTAAACGATATGAACTGTCTCTAAGGAGATCAACAACATTGTCTAAGCTGGAAGACAATGAAGTTGTTAAACGTGCATTTGCGTTTAAGCTCTTTGTTGATGGCATCGATTTTTCGAAATACCAACTCTCCAACATGATTGCTATGGATGAGACCGCGGTATTCCTAGGCCAAGGAGCTCAAACGACAGTTCACCACAAGGCTTCTTCGTCAATTTACGTTCCTTCTACCGGTTACGATAGTGCACGTGTTACCTGTATTTTGGCGATTCGTTAGAAAGTATCGCCATATTTAATCACTAAAGGTAAAAAAGACCAGATTCAGGAATTTATGTCATTGAAACTGAAAACGCCTGGTGCACCCAAGCAGTTATAAGAAAGTGAGTTGATTTTATACTGCCACCACTGTTGAGAGGTCAGAATAGAGGTTTACTAGTTTGGCGTTCAGCCAGTACTCACCGCGCTAAAGACATGAAAAACTTTCTTGCTGAGAGGAAGATTGATCAAATAATGATTCCGGCAAGAATGACTGGCTACCTCCAGACACTTGACATTGCAATAAACAAGCCATTCAAGGATCATTTGCGGATGGAAATCAATGAATATATTGAAAACAGAATGGTGAGAAATCATCGAGATAATTTTGTAAAACCAGGCTTACAAGAAGTTGTGAATTGGGTAAAAAATTCATGGGACAAAATAATTGATAGTGATGTTTCCTTGTGCACTACGAACAGGCTACTTAGACAAGAAGTATTCATTTAACGATAGCTATATCGCAAGACATGAGAGATTCCGACCAATGATTCAACAAGAAATGGATTTGGAAGAAAATCAGAATGTAATTCAGAATTTTGTTTATGACGATGTTCCAGAAGAGGATGACATGACTGTAATTGAATAAATTTAAATTTCTGTATTCTGTGTAAAATAAGTATTAAAATAAAAATATATAAATATACTTTTATTTTTGCCCTACTCCGAAAATAAGCCCTAGCGTGTATTTTGGACCAAAAAAGAAAGCAAGACAGTGTCTTATTTTCGGAAAAAGACGGTATATACTCTTGGTGCGGCCGATTGCCATTTTACAATGCAATGAAATATGTAGGAAAAGAGACATCTTCGATTTAATTTCTCTTCTATCGAAATTAATTAATAAATTTTATTTTCTAAAATAATTACTGGCATCAGACTCAAGGAATAATCACGGAGAAACTTCCTAATCTTAATCGCGCGGAATGATTATAAATCCAAATTATTTGAAAAATTAAATTTCTAAGTGAGCTGCTAATATGAGGGTGACATGTTTGCTGTGCTTGACGACTGTATAAAAGATATACCTTTTTCTCTCAGTGATGGATGCAACAGGATTCAAATTACTTTTCAGAGTTCTTTCTTTTTTCGATGTTTTGATATCCCGAACCGAAAGCGTATTTCGTAAGTGCACATCTGTACAGCCACTGAGGAAGTGACTTCTAGAATGGACCAATGGGCTTCCAGTTATACTTCTGTCATTTCACATGACCTTTGCCGCGGTTTAAGGAATATGGTTGAAAATGTTTTGCTACGCAATTTCCTGCACAAAATAAAAGATCGTGGATTTCTTGCGATATTTTCAGTGTGGAGCTAGATCAAATTTAAGCAGAATTATGCACGTAAATAGTAGAAATCATAGCATTTTCTACTGCAATAAAAAAGATGTTCTATAATAACAGTCAACGTACAATTTCATTCAAAGTGAACTTTACTACACATTTAGTGTGTTAATTAATTTCACATTAATAACTGTTCACTTCTAATGTATTGTCTACAAAGAAATGCTTTCCAATGAGAATGAATTTATCTTATTCACAACGAATATTTTAAATTTATTCATATGTAACTTTAATGTTAATAACAGGCATAATCAGATCATTCACCATGGATGTTTTGAATCTTTCATTTTCAAAATCAGAGGACTGCAAGCATTAAGATAAAGAAAATACTAGATTTATTGTAACACTTCCAGTTATTCTCAGCTCAATAAAAAAATTGTGCATTTGAATTCTGTTAATCCTTCGGTTTTAAAAAACGCATAATATTCGAGGCTAATTGTAACTTTAGCCATTTTCTCGATATAAAGAGCAATAATATGCCACGAACATTGATCTGTTAATTAATTTTGTGATAACTTTCACGAAATTGATTGCTAACGATTAAATAAGAGTATGAAAACAGTACGAGATTTCCTACTAAAGTTTTAACAACATTTTTACACCATACATATATAATTGCGAAACAAATGCAAAAATAAAACGTAAACAAAAAGATATCCGAGCTCA
Source organism: Stegodyphus mimosarum (assembly GCA_000611955.2). Taxonomy (NCBI): domain Eukaryota; kingdom Metazoa; phylum Arthropoda; class Arachnida; order Araneae; family Eresidae; genus Stegodyphus; species Stegodyphus mimosarum. The sequence continues at coordinate 288,059 of KK115251.1, read as the reverse complement.
TATCCACAGTTTCAAAGATTCAGCGTCACAGGTGCAATAGAAGCTCATTGGCCCATTTTTGAAACCCCTCCATCAGTGGCGATACTGATGTACACTTGTGAATTATACGCACCGAATCCAACCGTAGGTCTAACTACGATGTGACCATATTGTTGCGTATATAGAATTTAGTTAGTAATTCATCCTTGCCAAATCTTGAACTTAAACATGCAATAGCTTTATTACGCGTAATAAAAAAAGGGGGGGGCAGTTCTATATCTCCTGCTCTAGTGGGCCGATTGACGAAATTCAAATTTCGTTTTTCATGTCTCGAAAGCGCGACTTATGATATGTATTAAATTTAGATATAGCATTGTTCAAATAGAGGTATTTTGACACAAAATCGGACTTTTTCTGAAATGATATGCCAATTGTTTTCTTCAATTCTACGACTAAAAGTATACAAAACGTTTAAATTTTTTAAAAATTGCACGAGTAGTTTTTAAAAACTTAGCTCTCAAAATTTTAGCTCCTCAATGTTAATTCAATTTTGTATGTGTTTATTAATATCTCTTTTTTTATGAAACTTAATTAATTCCTTCTTATACAGTTCTAAATTTAGGTTCACTCCAAATAAAATTCACCCATTTTTTAGGATTTATTTTAAAAATTTGTATTTTAAAATAATTTAAAAAATTTTTCCAAAAATTTTTGAAATATAATCTATAAAATGTTTAAGATCGTCTTAAAGTAGGTGTATTTCTAAGCATACCTGCAAAAAATTAGACCTTTTTATTCAAAATTTCCGAAGATATACCTGGATTTATATATTAGAGCATTTTGAAATTTGGCGTATTTGTTAAAAGCGGTAATAACGAAAATGTGATTTACGCACTTTGATAAAATTATTTGAAAGAAGGAACGATGTGACTTTTTTTCCTTTCCTGCACGATGGAAGGGATAGGAAAATAGGTTGCCAAAATTCATTATTCAAATTTTATTCAAAATTTTCTAAGATATACATGAAATTACATATTGGCGCATTTTGAAATTTGACATCTTTTTTTTTGAGCGATAATAACGTCAAATGTGTTTTACGCTCTTTGTTAAAATTATTTTAAAGTATGAATAATGATTTTTCTTCTGCTCGTCTGCAATGCAAGAAAGAAAAGGAAAATTAGGTTGCTATAAATTAAGAAATCCGCCAAGTGAATTATTCTTGGCGGAAACTGAAAAAAATTCGCGAAGTTAAATTTTTGAATTTCTCCGTAAATTTCGCACCAAAATTTACAAAATTTAATATTTAGGCATAGTTTGAGTCGTCGAATGGAAATATGGAAAAATATTGGTATGTTGCTTCAGAAAAAGACCCATTTTGTGTCAAAATACCTATGTTGGAACAATGCTATATATAAATCTAATACATATCCTAAGTCGCGCTTTCCAGACATGCAAAACGCAATTTGGATTTCGTCAATCGACCCAGTAGAACGGGAGATATAGAACTGTCCCTTTTTTTTTAGTCACCATGTTAGGCGACTCTACCCGAATTTCAATCATCCAGTCGGTTCTCAATTATATAAAAGTAAAAGTAGAATTTGTAATTGAACGACGTAGGCAATCCACCTAAGTAATCGAATTAAAACAGGCAATCAACCAAAGATAATCAAACGAAGCAGGCAGTCCACCTCAGTATAAAAAAAAATGGCGTATTACGCCTTTTTGTTTTAATTCTAAACGTAAAAAAAAAATACAGTGTTGCCAAACCGTGAAAAATAACTTTTAAGAAAATCGCATTTACACAACCGTTGAACTGCTTGCGCTACATATATTATAAATCATTTTCAGTTTGCTTTATTCGATGCAAAATCCTGTCATTCTGTTAAGCAAATTTGATTTAATGTTTAATTTCTGTGCCCTAAACATAATACAAATATACGTATTGCAATTAGTATCACTTTCACCATCAAGTTTATCATTTATTTAGTACGTAGACTATCGTACAATATATTTTTTGGTATTTAGATATATTTTCCTCACTTCGTAAAATAAAACTGATTTTATAAAAATGATTTCTTCATTTCAAAATAAATTCTAAAGCATTTTTTTTTCAGATTAAAATTATATCGCGATTCAGTTTAGTCATTTATTAAAGACATGGCTAGTGGAAAATTGATTTTCAGCTAACTTTCAATATTTTAGTTGATTTTCAACTAAAATGTTGAGGTGTGTTTAATCATATTGTAAGGTTTATAATGCGTTTTCTAACAGTTATTTTAAGTTTTGTATCTTTCCTATCTTATTCTAATTTCAGCTTACAATTTCCTGCCAGAATGTGAATTCAGAAACGCAGACAATGCAAATGAGAATGAGTACTATTTAAGTCGCGACTTAACGGATAATAGTTTCCTCATTGTATCACAACTACTCCTCCCATCCTTCAAAATTATTTTATTATACCTATTTCTTAATCTTTAATAATGAAAAAATTAGTAAAAAATCTAAACATATTATTCTAAAATTCTATTAAACCCATAATCTAATTTTCAAAAACTAAGCAAAAAATTAAGTGAACGTTTACCAAAAACATTTCTTATAGACTTAATTATAAGTAAAATCTGCTCTCTTAGGGGCCAACTAGTTAGATTCTGATAGCTTCGGCTATATTATTTAAGAACCTTAGTTAAGTTAATTTTAGTTCAAATTATTAGTATTTAAGTTCAAGCCCGAGTGATGGCTTTATTGTAAAGTTCCGAGCCGGAACTGATTGTAAATATACTGAATAATAAAGGGTTTTAAACCTTTCTCAAGTCTCACTTGTTCTGTTCACACTTAAGCGATTATTCGCTTGTAAAGTGTTTCTGGGGTTCTAAGTAAGAACTTAAGATTTCAAAAGTTGAACCCTACAATATCATATTTAAGCACAGTCTTCGATGGAAAGAAAAGAAGCTGGGAAGGATACATCTTGGGAGAACGGGATAAAATTTATTCATTTAGTCGAGTCACCAGTAAAAAACGTAAAAAAAGTAAGAAAGTAAATCAAGCAATCCAACTAAGTAGAAAACATTGCGCATTTCGCATTTTTTAGCCTCCGAAAGCGATTAGTCTCGAAATCGGATTTGGCGGCCTATAACTTTAAATGCCGAATCCCTTTTCAAATTGTTGCCACCAAATATTAACGCCCTGTATAATAATTAAAGAAACTGAATAATGAAGAATCGGCACGAATGTATGTATGTTTCTCGCACTGTGAAAAAATGACGGTACCTAGAGTCATGAAATTTTGAATAACATAGTCCTCCACCCGAACATGTGAAAGAAGAGCTCACAGTCAATTCCAGTTCTTCAAACTAACTGGTTAGTGTACTGGGTAAATACATCTTCGATTCTGTAATGAAGTCTATGCCCCCCACCGCGCACTTTTACCTCTTTATCTGTCGTCATTATTTAAATGTTTGCAAAGTTTTCACAGACCTCAGCAATGTTTAGAAACACACTTATACTGGAGCTAAGTATACAATACTGGAAGCACGGCGATACTTGCGAGCAGCAATAAGTGATGTAACTAAATACTAATATTTTCTTTTATTGATTTGAATAAATATAAAGGAATATTATTTGAATAAAAATCTTCAATTATTTGCATAAAAAATTCGGAATTATTTATTTACTATGCTTCATGTACCATTTAAAATTGAAAACAGCATGTTTACATGCTCATTAAATAAATATCGTATTATTTTGCCTGTACTATAATTTCTAATTTCGTCGGCTTCCAGAAGTTGCTACTTAGTTTGCAGTGTCATTATGTTATTTTGATGCTGGAGATGTGTAAAATGAACAGTGCCCTCTCCGGGACTCCAGCCCTGGACCTCTCGAATACGCGCCGAGTGTGGTAACTATTACACCACGAAAGCATGCAGAAAGAAAGGAGAAAATGCCTTTTGTACTCCCCTTTTTAAAGGGCGACTGGGGTATTAAGGAACACAATCGCCAAATCATGGTAGTGAAGAATCACCATCCACGACCTTTGAGTTCGGGCGCCACTGTAGAGTCACTACGTTATTTTAATGCTAGAGACGTGAAAAATGAGCAACGCCATCGCCGAGATTCGAACCCTGGATCTCTCGAATACGTGCCGAGTGCGCTAACTGTTACACCACGAAGGCATGCAGAAAGAAGGAACAAAATACCTTCTAAGTTAATGTACATGAGAACAGAATTTTGTAATTTGAGAGACAGCTTTTGGCAACAACTGCTGATGTCTCGCTGCGACTTTATCCCCGTTTATAAATTTACTCGAACCGACTTTAGGCGCAATTTGTCCTGTGAAATTCCATATTTTAATTTAACGTTTCCACACTGTTGAATTCGCAAGAAGCAGAGTCTTTTTGCTATGGCACCTGCGTAAATTATTATTCTGCAGAAATAATAAAAATGTTTGCTTTAAACCTTTCATCTGAGAGACATTACTTTACTGAAGAATAAGGATGAGCGCTAAATTCCCTGGCTTTCATGGATTCGGAGATTAACAATGAAAATGCGTCATGCTTCTAGAAATGTTCTAACTTCTAGAAACTCCAAATTCCACATATCAAGGATTTATATATATTTCTTTTATGTAATATTTCTTTATATAGAGATGGTTAGTTATTTTACTCCACTTAATGTTGGAAGATCCTCACTGAAGAAGTGTTGCGTTTCAGCGTTGATGCACTTGTATAAGAATCCCAAATGTTAGAGAGAAAGCAACCAATGAGATATTAGTTGTTTAGAAGCAGGAAATAGAAAAAATCAGACATGCGCCGGGATTTAAATTTCGGGTCTTTTGAATGCTAGTCGGATGTGCTACGAATAACACGACGGCAACGAATTTTTGTCCGTCATAGTTAAGTCGGCACTGTATAGCCACTAGGTCTGGGAACAGCGATTTTATTTGCCTCATGTCTTCAGATACCGTGCATACGTAATCGCATAAACATATCACAAACAAAATAAAACATTTATTTAGAAGCCAGAGAAACTATACTATTAAAATATGTGCGCGTCTGTCTGTTTGTTTGTGGCATTATCTCCTTCAGATCGGTGGGGTGTTGAGCTTTAAGAGAGGTCCCCCTCTGGAGTCCAAAAATTCGTGGAAAGCCGTTTCGACGATTCTGTCCTCTGTACGATTTTAATTAGCCGAGATATTAATTGAAAACTTCAAAAACGCTAATTTTCGCCCTCATTTTTCCTAGTGGCAACAGTCTCGCGCACTGGAGATAAAAATCTGCTTTACTTCGAGAAGCGTTGCCACTGCTCGCTTTCAAATCTTAGAGTTTGTTAATAAAAATTTGTAAGTTTTGCAAAATAGGAAATAAAAATAACATTGCTAAACACTATAGACATTATTGTTACATAAGGTGACATTCTGACGTTGAAGAAAGAACGCGATTGCATGTGACGTCACTGTATGTCGAAAATTGTTCCTTAAGTCAGCATTTTAAATAAATAGCTGCTGTTGGTAACTTTTTTGTTTCAGGTTAGTATAATTGACAGGATATATTATTGCCACGCTAATTCTTTTATTAATATTGAGAAAATGGCGTTATATTACATTAAATTTAAATCATGACGTCATACGTATCAACCTGAAGAGTCAAAAGTTTTTGTTTCCTGGTTTGGCAATACAAAAATTATACAGGAATTGGTTGTTGCTTGGAGAAGAATGAACTAATTTCATTCATACTGAAATGTTTTTATACATTTGCTTTTAAAGGGTACATGGAAGTTATAACTTCTGCTTTGGCTGCAGCCCGCTAGAGTACAAAATGCCCTAGCCGTGATTAGACCCACTGATAATCTGATTGTTAGTACTACTAATTAAAAAAGCAGAATACGCAACGGATGCAGCAGAAATTCCTTACTAAGATAAATGTACTAAGATAAATGTCCTTACTAAGATAAACTGGATGTTTATCCACAACGGAATTTAAAGATTAAACTTGGCTAAACATAAATTTATTCCGAATAAGCAACTTATATTAGAACTTAAAGCGCAATTATATTTGAAATTAAACAAATTCGCTTTAAGCAAGCTTCAGTATTTATTTTATTTTATTTATTTTTTTTTCGGAAGGAAAAAAAGAAGAAAGAGATATGCTAAAGTGTTACATTAACAATAATGAATGTAACTGATTATACCAAATACATATAATAGAATAATTTTCCCTTCTCTTCCATTAGCTAATAGTATACTTAAAAAAAATTCATTGAGTGAAAATAATCATTGAAAAAATCATCAATGAAATCATTATGTTGCTAACTTTAAAGGAATTAAAGATGCCATTTTAATGAATATTATTTAATTTTTTATTTAATTACTTCATGTTTTAATTATTTGATGAAATCAAACTGTGCCCGAGATAAGCGCACTTGCTTACGATTCCGAAATTACATCGTCAGCGTTGCCTTTTTATCGAATTAGTTATCTTTCAAATAATGCCGCTCATTTCATATAAATGGTTTGTGATTAAATCCGCTAATTTAGGAAACTGAATTTAATGACGAAGAGTAAATATAGGTACAACCGCGTAATTATGCATTTACGATGTATTTAAAAGCGATCATACCTGCAAAATCAAGAGAAATATTTTTAGATAATCATTTTAAGTATAACTGTGATAATTTAAAGTCATACCTTTCACATTTCATCGCGAAGAAGTGGTTAGTATATCTTCAAGTAGTTAGAAAATATGCCATTCGAATCTCATGAAGGGTATTTGCAAGTTTACACCTGCCGTTGGCAAAAGCCTTGAGCATCTTACAGGTGACAGTGCGATTTAGCTCAGTTTCCCCACCACTTTTAATAGAGTGTATCCCGTGGGGCGAAGAACGGGGTCCGAGAGTCTCCCACCCCTCTTCCCGTATCACCAACCTATCGAGAGGACGTTTGGCTTCCCGCATATTTAGAGTACCCCTGTGCTGCGAGGACACTACATTTACATGCATCCATGCCTTCTCCGGGATTCTAACCCGGGCCCTTCGGTATAGCAGTCACCGACGCTAACCACTGTACCTGTCTTGTAGCAGCCTCCGAATTAAAATATAGAAAGGAATAATAACGATTACCACGTTCATTTGGCCAACTGGGTTACGCTGTCCTTCCCATTTACCCTATAAAAGTGGGAGGGAATGTAAAGAATTAAAGACATTCCTTCTATATGTTCTTGCACTTTAAATGCTTAGTAAATCGAATTAGTAGCGCTCGATTCCTGAGAAAAGCATAACTGATTTTTCATATTTTCTACTCTGAAAATTCCTGTATGATAATACAAAAATGCTCCTGAATGCAAATTTCTAAAAGGTGCCTTTTACATGTATATAAATAAATACGTAGAACATGACTATAAATACACTCACTTCCAAAAGTCAAGCAAGAAGATGTAAAATGCAAAAAAATCAACAAATACTGCTTTGATTGACGCAAAATTCGGCAAGAAAGTATCATATATATTTATGCATAAAACAAAATCAATAATTATATACAGAAATGAAAACAATATTAAATTTTTGTAAGTTATCAGATAATGACATACTGGAGACTTAAACAGAATTATGTATAAAGTGAAAATAAACAGCATAAAAGGAAAAAAAGGACATTAAAAGGGTATGTGATCCCCCCTCATCTGTATACAAAGTTTACACCTTGTGACCATGCTTTCAATTAGGTGGTCAACCACCGCAGAATTAAGCAATCGCCATTCTTCTTGTAGAGCAGTTTCCAGCTCAATAAGAGTGGCTGGAAGTGGGAAACATGAAAATACAGCACGGCCGAGAGCATCCAAAAGATTTTCAATGAGATTAAGGTCGGGCGAATATGCTGGCCACGCCATACGCGCAATCCCTTCACTCTCCAGGTAGTCATCGACGATGTCAGCTCTATGGGGACGTGCGTTATCGTCCGACCATTAAAACAAAAGTAGGGCCAACTGCTCCAGCGCACAATCTCACAATGGGTTCTAGGACTTCATCTCGATACCGGACAGCCGTCAAAGAACCCCGTTTAAAGATGTGCAGGTCGGTGCGGTATCCTAACGAAATCGCTGCCCACACCATAATGCCTCCGCCTCGGAATGCGTGATGTTCGGTGATGGTTTGGGACTGATTGCTGTTCGTTGTTCACGCCATATCCTTATACGCTTGTCATCTGGCTCCAGAGCAAATCTTGACTCATCAGTAATGATGACATTGTCCCAGTCAGACACATTGCAATTGATATGCCACCAGGCACCACTGTAATCGTGTCCCTCTTGACTGGACGGATAGAGGAACACAAATTCGAGGTATACCCGGGCGTACAGTCCGCTCATATGTAATCTTCGGAGTACAGAAGCTGCAGATATCGCCTTACCAATGGACGTTGTAACCATAGATGTCACACGTGTAGAGGTCGCTCTGCTATTCCGCTTGGCTACAATAGCAATATATCGATCTTCCGCGGGGGGTTGTAACCCTTGGGCGACCGGCTACGGGCTTTCGGAAAACTGTCTGTGTGGTTTGGAATTGTTTAAACGTGAAATTACAGTATGATGAACGTCGAAGAAAAGAGCAACATATGTGTGCGAGTATTCTGCTTCAATGTGCCGCACAGCACGCCAGCGCTCAAAATCTTCCATTCGTCTTCTGGAAGTCATAGAAACACGTATGTCTTGAAAACAAATTGTACGAAAGTTTTAAACACCTTCTATCAGCATTTACAATCAACTTGTGTAACCCTTCATAAAGCTGGCTTCTTATAAGACTGCCTTTTTTGCATATTTCTTGACATAAAAAAGCGATTGGCTGTTACCTAACATATTTACATACTTCCATCTACTTCTGTAGCGAATTGCATCCTCTTCAATTCTGATTGGCTTCCGGAAATTAGCATTTTCCTCTCCGTGCTTAACTTTTGGAAGTGTGTGTAAATCAGAGAACGTGAAAGAAAAAACTATATGAACACATTACTTTGAAACTCGTATCTGCAGATGCCTTAAATTCGCGTTTCTATCAAATAAAATTCAAAAGTCAGAAGAAATTCTTTGCAAGGACTATGAGAACAAGTTTAAAAACTAAGTCGAAATGCGCATAAGCTGCAGGTTCGTAAATCGTGAAAAGATATTTTTAAGGAGATGAGGTAGTTTAGATAGCTCTTTTACAGTAAATTTCTGGTGAAGGTCTTAATCATTTAGAATCTCGGAAAAAGTCGCGCTATAAGATAGTATAAGTAAACACTGGACAAGTGGAAGTCATTGAATGAAACAAAAGTAAAAGAAACAAATGTAAAATATTTTAAAAGTAAACAATCGTCTCCTGAGTTCAACGCTTCAAACAGAACTTATCAAAGGAAAGGTGATTTGAAGCCTTACATCTAATTGGATTATTGAGTTTCGAATGTAGGTTTCGTTCCTCTGAGACATTTGAGATAAAGCGCGAAACAACTAAAATATATTTTCTCCTTTTGGAGTTCAGCTTTTACAGTCTCTCAAATTTTCAGATCTCTTCCCTATCCACATTCGCAACTCTCAAAAGAAACTTAAACGTTAAAAAACTCGGTAAAGTTAAAATCAGCAAAGCAGAATACATAATGACATATATACAACAATGAAAACTAATGTTAAATGAGTAATGGAGAAAAATAACTATGCCACTGAAATTGCAAAAAAGATATACAATCCTTTACAGGAAGTTATTATTAAAATTCATGAAAACCTTCAGGTAAGGTCGATATATAAAACCTAAAAAAAGATGAGCGGTTCGAATGTGTGAAAGATTAACTTTAATTCGCGCGATGTAAAAAATAATTCTGTTATGAGATAAACTGAGAATATATAAAACAATCTAAACTACCTCATCTCCTTAAAAATATCTTATCAAATAAAATTCATTTGTTTACACGTCCCTGAAATATATGCTTTCATATTTTCTTTCATCGAGGGTTTAATTATACCAAATTCCTTGTTCTAAAGTTTGAAAATTTTACGAGATCTGTTAAAAAACTTTGAAAGCAGATCTAAAAAAATTGAAATTCAAATACATTGTATATACTTTAACTAAATTGCATTTTTATTACAGTACAGTGCAGTAATTTATTTGTAATTTTCTTTCTCGATTAAAACTGACAAGAATAATTTATTTTACGGAAAGAATTATTTTCGAAAAGTATTTTTATTCGGGAATTTTTTGAAGCCTGAAAATCTAAATTGATTTTTCAACTGAATAAATTTACCATTAAAATGTTTCGCACTTAAGGTTAAACTAAGTAATGCAATAGAATAAGGAAAAGTATTACGTGGCTGAAGAAATTTACTTCGTTAAATTCTCAAAATAAGATCGTGCTTTCGATAGCAGCGAAGAAATAAAATTAATTTATCATTTAATCTATGCGTATCTAGAAAGATTTTGCGCCAGAAATCGAATCTAATTTTGCCTTTCAATTAGACAGCTTCGTGCATTGCGTAGTTGGTCAACTATTTCTATGCGTAAAAAATTATTCTGAAAAGAAGACGCTTTTGCGAAATGACATTATTAGAAATGAGCAAAGAATCTTTGAGCTTCGAAAGAGGTACGCCCGGATTCCAAAAATTCGTGGGAAGCCATTTCGGCCATTCCAGTCTTCATACGACTTTAATTAGCCGGGCTATTAATTGAAAACTCTGAAAACGCTAAGTTTTGTTCTCACTTTTTCGAGTGACAACAGTCTCACACGCTGCAGATAAAAATCTGCTGTATTTTGAGAAGTGTTGCCACCGCTCCCTTTCAAATTCTAGAGTTTGTTAATCAAAAATCTGTAATTTTACAAAATATGAAATAAAAATTGCATTGCCAAACATATTATTATTATATAAAGTCATATTCGGACATGTTGAAGTAAGCACGCAACTGCATGTGACGTCACTATATGTCGAAAATTGTTCGTTAATGTCAGCATTTTAAATAAATAGCTGCTGTTGGCAACATTTCGGTTTCAGTTTAGTATAACTGACACGACCTGTCTATATATATCTATACATAATATTTATATACTTTTGGTACGGCCGATTGCAACCAAAATGCGAGGTGCCCATCTACATGTTATAGTAGCCCTATATACAAAATTTCAACTTTGTGAGGCTCCTCGTTTTTGAGTTAGGCGAGATACATACATACATACATACGTACGTACGTACGTATGTATGTATGTATCGTACGTATGTATGTACGTATGTATGTACGTATGTATGTATGTATGCATGTACGTATGTATGTATGTATGTCGCATGTATACTACGAAAAAAAACTCTTCCGAATCCATTTTAAATCAGTTTTATAATTATTTTTGTAGAAAAGAGTCTTTTACTCTGTCCTTATATATGTCCTATATGTCACTAAGAAACATCGTTAAATTGCATTCGATAGCGTTCAAAATAGATATATTTATTCAAATATGGTACCCGAAATTTTTCGCGATTACAATACTTCTTTTTTACTTCGCACAAGGAACTAAATAATGTTTTATTCAACTTTAAAAATTATATATTTAAAAATTTTACAATCATTGGATTATTCATGCTATAAGCTCTTCTTCTGCGACCCTGAAAGATATGAGGATTAGCGGTCCTTGACACTATATAGTTATTCTCGGCTTCGAATTACAGAAAAGGTATGCATGTTTTAAATGCACTGTCTTTGAGGCACGAAGACACTTTAAAAATGTATCGAAAAGAAAGTTCTTTCGAGATTCACTGGTGACGAGAGAAAATCTATGTCCTACTGCCTATGATGTCCTTTAATTTCATGCCACAAAACCTCAAAACTGGGCAAAGTCCTACTGCCACATGCGGGCACAAGATCCTGACAGACACTATTTCTCTCTTGGCCATGATGAATTCGTTGACGTTGCAGAGTCATTAGGTTATTTCGAAGGAGGAGACATGAAAAATGAGCAACGCCTTCTCAGGGAATCGAACCACGGACCTCTCGGTTACGCGTCGTGCACTACACCACGAAGGCATGCGAAGAAGGCGGGAGAAATACTTTATATAAACCCCCTTTTAAAGGGCGATTGGGGATTAGAGACCCAATCGCCAAATGATGGTGGTGGAGAATTATCATGCACCACCTTTTAGTTCGGGCACCACTTGTAGAGACATTAGGTTATTTTTGAAGCCGGAATATTGAAAAATGAGCAACGCCTTCGCCGGGAACCGAACCACGGACATCTCGGTTACGCGTCGAGCGTGCTGACCACTAATGATTGCATGCCTTTGATTTTGAAAGTGAAATATTCAAAATATATATTGTGAATGGTTTGATTATTCCTATTATTAACATTAAACGTAAAGTATGAATTAATTTGTGAATGAGATAAATTCATTCTGTTTGAAGTGTGTGCAGGAAATAGATTTCAGTGTGAACAGATGATATTAACGTGAAATGTAACACAGTAAATGTGTAAGAATGCAAATTATTAAAGTTCACTTTGAATAAAACTGTGCACTGGTTATTATTATAGAATATCTTTTCCATATAGCTAGCAATAAAAATGCTAATACCATTTACGTATACAATTATGCTTATATTTGATCTAACTTCGCACCGAAAATTTTCAAAAGAAATCCACAGTGTTTTAATTATTTTGTTAAGAAAACTGCGTTGCAAACAATTTTCAATCACTTTGTTTAAAACACGTGAAATGACAGAAATATTACTGGTTGTCCACTGGTATATTGGGAAGCCACTCGGTCGGTAGCGATACAAATGTGCACTTACGAAATATGCTTCCGGCTATGGATTTATGGTAAATGATTGTCATATATTACATTATAAAAAAACAAAAGCAAAATTGTATAGCTTTACCATCAACAAAGCTGAGACTATTGCTTTAGGAAAGGATTTCAAGATTTACTAAGATTCAAAGTTGTACTTTGTGAAATCACTAATATTAAGGATACCACAATCTATACATCAAGTGCGTACTGAATGAGAGTAATTCAAGCACGTCAAAAAGTATAGACATTAAATCGAAATTTATTCGTAATATTGTGAAAGCACGTTATATCAAAATTGAGTATATTTCTTCTAATCTGAACAGAACTGACTTGATAACATAGTCTTTTCTTAAGTGTTTTGCCGAATGAATGTTTGATCTTATATAGTTTTAGATTATCTCAAATACTGTTTTTGAATGTGCGATTAAGGGCGGCTGCTCTAGATATAACCGCACACCATGCATTCAAGAGCACTATTTAACATTTAATAAAATAATGTGTAAAATATATGAAACTCATCTATAGTTCCACAAATCTTATTGTGTACCTCTGATGTTATCCATTTAGTCTTTTTGTCTTATCTTAAGTTTGCTGCTTATGCTCACTTGTCTGACAGTAACATTAGCCGAAGCCCAAGAAATACCTCGCGGTAAGAAGCGCTAGTTTACGCCTGTCGTTGGGAACAGCTTTGAGCACCTTACAAATCCGAGGGTCTCTCACCTCTCTCCCCTTCCACCAAACCACACGAGAGGGCTTTCCGTTCGCAGCACATTTACAATGCCGCCATGAAGCACCAACACTACATATTTACAAACATCCATGCCTTCTCCGGGATTCGAACCCGGGCCCTTCACGGCAGTCAGCGACGCTGACCACTATACCAGTTGGGCAGCGTCTTACGTTTAACTACACCTTACTAGGTCTAACGTAAAACTTTCCGCAAGAATCTGCCAAAGCGTACAATTGGCAGGTGTCGGACATTTGCAGCGACCATCCATCATAATAAGTGAGGTCATGTTTTCTTGCATCCTGGCTATTATACTGATAAAAATTTTCAAAACAGTATTAATTTATTCATAACTGTAGAGTGTGGGAGTGCGTCACTAAAATGGCTTCCGACCCTGGAGGTGAACCAAACGGAATTATATACCGTCCCAACGGGAAAGTCTACTATTTATCGAGATGTGAGCATATCAGTCATAATAATAATTTGGTAAAATAAAAATGATCCCAAATTTCAGTATACCATCGGTCATTCGTACTAGTAATTCTACAAACTCCATTGCAAAACATAAGTAAAATCAGCTGACTTACTAAATCAATATGATACTACACAGGCATGTTGCAAAATAATACATATGAAAGTATGAATATAATAAGATAACATTATAAATGCGTCAAACTTGCATAAACTGAGATAAATGCGAAATATAATCGTGTTATACTATAAGGTATTTCTCCCGCCTTCTTCGCATGTCTTCGTGGTGTAGTGGTGAGCATACTTGAGGCGTAACCGAGAGGTCCGTGGTTCGATTCCCGGCGAAGGCGTTGCTCATTTTTTATGTCTCCTGCTTGGAAATAACCTAATATCTCTACATTACCATCGAAACCAATCTGTTAAGAACAAATATTTAACGAAAGACTTTCATATATTATATGCTACGTACTACGCTGCTTACTGTTCTAATACAATATTCTCTTGTACAGAAAGGAACTAATTTTGGCTAAATAATACTGTTACGAATTTTGCATCTAGTTAGATATTTTTAATAGAATAGTAATTAAAATTGTTTTATTTCCCTGCGCAATGCAGCGCGTGACAAATAATAAGAGAAAGTTGTTGTTTAGATTAACTGTTGTTGTTTATTGTAGCGAATTCGAATTGAGATCGGATTAGCTTTATCTGCGCTTTGGATTGCGTTCTACGCTGGTTATCATAAATTAAGGAAAAATCACAAAAATCACGATTACTGAAAAAGTTACATATAGAATTTTATGAAACTTAACCACAATATACAACACATACTAAGGTATCAAATAACATAAAAAGAAATTACCGGACAATTATGGTAGTATAGAATTTAGCACATATATAAAATGAACAAATCGAAGGTGTCAGTTTGGCCACTCCATGCGCATAGTTGTTTCCTGTTGAAGATAATCATCTACGATGCGAGCCCTGCGTGGTCTTGTGTTGTCGTCCTGTAACAGGAAAGCATCACCTACTGCCCCGGCATATGGGCGCACGCGAGCATCAAGGATGTCATCTCTATAAACCTGGGCATTCACGGTTCCCCTCGGAAAGAAGGTCTGTGCGTCACCCAAAGAGATGCCAGCCCAAACACAGACACTGCCCCTTCCGTATGCATCTCTTTCATGGATGTTTGGCAGATGATAACGGGTTCTAGGTTCTCTCTATATCAAATAACGCCTACTACCGCTTTTTAGACAAAACCTGGACTCATCCGTAAAGGCGAGCCCCCCATTGATCAGGAGTCCAGTGGACATGTTGTCGTGCCCACTGCAAACGGTCCTTCCTGTGGCGTGACGTGAGGGGCACGCAAATGGCTGGCCGCCTGGTATACAGACCACCTTCGTGAAGCCTTCTACGCACAGTTGACGTTGACACCAACCTTCCGGTGGCAGCAGCAAGGGAGGATATAAGAAGAGTCGGAGTAGGTGTTCTATTCCTGCGTGCACATAATGCCAAATATCGATCATCGGCGCTCGTCGTAGCAGTTGGCCGTCCTTAGCTGATCCTCCTGGATACCCAGTCTGTGCTTTGAAATTGCCTCCAAATTCTATGAACCATAGAAGGACTCACATTTAGCTATCTGGGCAATTCTGTTTGACTTTGTCCTGCCTCTAGTCTCCCAGTGACTCTCCGTCGTAGTTCTGCAGGCGAATGATGCCTGGAGGTCATTGTTACGAATTGGCTATCTCAGATTTCTGACGTCACTAACACAGTGAAATATGTGGGCTTGCCCTCAAACATGGACTTTTATGCTCCTCGCAGACGACGTATTCCGAGCGCAGCGTCACTTATTTGCATATTGCAGTTTTACTCAGCCACTCTTACTTGGCAACATATTCAAATTTTACACGGTTTGGCTTATTTTTGAGGGAGTTATCGCTATTTTTGTGATTTTTCCTTAATTTATGATGACCAGTGTATTTAATGTTTTAGTAACTACTGTTTATATTGCGCGATACTGTGATATTGTACGAATAATTTAGAGGTAAAATTCAGCATTTTGTTTTCTTTCGTGTGATAAAAATAAATTTTATTAATTTTTTATCAGACTTGTGCGTTCAATCTACTATTACGGACCCGTACCCATGCAACAAAATAATGCTAAATAAATAAATGCTAAATAAATTCTAAATCGCAATAAGGGAAAACAAGGTGCACGTGTCATATATTAATAAATGTATACAAAATATGGCAGTAATATTGATATGAAACCGCTACCTAAGAGCTACAGTAAAGCATATGGGTCCAATATACGCATGAAGCCAATATACTGAGCACTAAAAGCAAGGAACACTTTGTCTACACTGTACTATGGCGAAGAAGCGTTGTTTATCAGACGAATAGTAAATAGGAAAATTAGTGATGTGAATTAGAGTGGTAATCCATTATGTAATGAATTAGAGAGGGATATTTCTAGTGATTCTCAGATCAACATTTTGTCAGAAACTCAGCTCATTGAGTGTCTGCCTCCAAGTCCACGTGAAAGATTTTACTTCATGTAAACCGACTTTCATTTTTTTACTAATTTAAAAGTTTCTTAATGTGTTTCATGAATTAAAACTTCGGAATAATTTGAAGCGCTTTCGAAAATTATTTCTCAGAGTAAGCAATATTTTATGTATTTTCATGTAAAGTAAAAGAAAAGATTTTTAAACGTTAATTTTAACCTATCTGATAACTTAAGCAATAATCTAAAACAGTCCCAAAAATTATGACGTTAGGACGTAACTTTGGTTTTGTGATTTTTACTTTCTTGTAAGAAGTAAAAAGGAAGTATTGTAATCGCTAAACATTTCAAGTACCATATTTCAATAAAAATATCTATTTTGACCGCTTTCGAATGCAATTTAACGATGTTTTTGAGTGACATCCGTACGTAAGAACAGAATAAAGGACTCTTTTCCCAACAAATAATTATAAAACTGACTTAAAATGGATTCTGAAGAGATTTTTTAGTGGCGTCTGTGCGTGCGTGCGTACGTACGTACGTATGTATCTCCCGTAACTAAAAAAGGACTAGCCTCAGAACTTTGAAATTTTGTGTAGAGGACTGCTGTAACATGCAGATGTGCACCTCGTATTTTGGTTGCAATCGGCCGCACCAAAAGTATATAAATATGTATATATATATATATATATATATATCCACTCTGTTACTCGGCTCAGTGAGCTCAGTTTCTTTTTTCCTATAAGTTTGTAAATTGGGCATTTTTTGCTTTAAAAATGATTGAATTATGTTGTTGAATGCGATAATTGTGGAATTATCAACAATTTAAAAGTTTTTGAAGT
Organism: Stegodyphus mimosarum; assembly: GCA_000611955.2. NCBI lineage: Eukaryota > Metazoa > Arthropoda > Arachnida > Araneae > Eresidae > Stegodyphus > Stegodyphus mimosarum. Next base: position 270,767 of record KK115251.1, on the reverse strand, counting down.
GTGGCTAAGCCTAATTTTTGGTTATGAAAGCGGCCGTATTTGTTTACATTTGAAGCTAAGCAGAATAGTGGATTTGTTGCCAATCTACAGCAACTAAGCTTCGCAACAACAAAGTAACGTCTTCTTTTATTATCGCGAATTAAATTATGCTTGATTCATTCCGGAATTATCATTTAAGTTATTAGCCGGTTTTTGGGTAAAAATAGTAATTTTAAATTTGAAAATTTATTAAAAAATTGTTTGAACTGTACTTGGTGTTTTATGTACTACATCTTTTAATTTTTAATGAAAATATTTTGAATTTTTATGTATTTTTGCCTTACCTCGAAGTAAGAACTGAATTAATTAGTAGAGCATACGCATTATGTAAGCGGCGCTGAATTGTCTTTTAGTTATAAAAACTGTTTTTTTTTATTGTTTTAACTGTTATTGGCGTTTTATGTTTTCATAATCTTTCAATTTTTAGTGAAAATATTTTGAATTACTATGTATTTTTGCCTTACCGCGAAGTGATAACTGAATTTATAAGGAGCGCATGCGCATTACGCAAGCGGTGCTGAATCGTCTGTGAAAAACTGTTTCTTTTTTATTTGCTTAATTTCTTTTCTACATCGTTTTAGATTTATTATAGTAGTTGAATAGAACTTGTGGTAAATCTTCGGATGCTATAATTTTTGCTCACTCTGAGTTATAAAATGAATGAAATGTAACGCTGTGAAGTGAACCTAGCGCCGAAGTGTGGCTATGGTAAATAAATATAGCGAACTTTAAAGAGTGCATTTATTCTATTGTGGTTTATGCGCTATCGACGAAGTAGATTTAATTCAAACTTCGTTAGCTGTTAATTCAATATGTTTAAATGAAATGCAGGAAAACTGCGTATAATTTAGTATTCCATACAAGGAAGTCATGTGGTGTACACATCAGATTTCTTTTTCTAAAGTTAGGCTTAGCGGACGTAAAATCCCCTGCCTGTGGGCGATTTCTTTCGATTCCCATCCGTCCCGAGGGAACATCTTAAACAAAAGCAGGCGGTCTGGAAAGGGGTAAGTTGTAATGGTATCTATGTGACTGTTTTCATTGTTTATTAGTACGCATGAGAAGAGAATTTTACAACAGAAATGTGTGAGTGCGTAGATAGTTTGACGTCTCCGGGTAACGAGATTCCAAGAACCAAACACGTCAGTTTAATGGTTAGTAAATTCATTAACTATTTATGTAAATAATACTGACAGTATCATTTTTATTTCAGGTTAATATTTACTAATATTTATTTCAGTTAACTATTTTCAAAAGAAATATTTTTGATTCTTATAAAACAATGGAATCTATTACGTCGTAGAGTCATTAGGATATTTCGAAGCGGAAGACATGAAAAATGAGCAATGCCCTCGCCGCGACTCGAACCTGGATCTGGATCTGTCGAATACGCGCCGAGTGTGCTAACCATTACAATACGAAGGCACAGAAAGGTGGAAGAATACGTTATATAAACGTTATTATACTCCACCTTTTAAAGGGCGACTGGAGATTAGGGAACCCAATCGCCAAATCATAGCGCTGATGAATTATTGTCCACCAACTTTTAGTTCGGGCGCCACTATAGAGACATTAGGTTACTTTAAGCAGGAGATGTGGAAAATGAGCAATGTCCTCGCCGGGACTCGAACCTAGATCTCTCGAAAACGCGAAGAGTGTGCTAACAGTTACACCCCGAAGGCATGCAGAAACGAGGGAGAAAATAACGTGTTTTCCACGTCCAGGCGAAATGGATTTTGTTGTATCTTCTAATTACGGAAAGTTATGATTTAATTCAGTCTCAGAATAGAAACGTGAAAGGAACTAGCGTGCATCTACCTGAATCTGCAATCGTTATAGAAGCACCGTGTAAGATGCTTACAATCAACATATGGTTTAATCAGAATTGTAAAAATGATTATTATCTCCTTCATCTTACGTTTTCATCAGGAAATTAATGGATTAGCTTAAATGAACGTTTTGCTTCCTCAGCGCGAATACTTACTTTAGTTACATGGGAAAGTGATTAATAGCTTCTCTGTTCGATGATAGCTGTTTTGTTATTCACGATTGTATTTTACTCATTCAGCGAATTTCATTGTTCGGGTATTAGTTAATTGAATATCATAAGCTATTGTTGCCAGCTCATTTATTATTAGTTTTGAACACAACGCGGACGTATGAAAACGGAAGAAGCTGATGCTTAATTTTCCTACAAAAGATAAAAAGTTGATGCCACGCTGAGTTTTATGAGAAGTAAATGTGGGGTAGTTTTACTTCCTTCTACGAAGTAAAGGAAGTATTGCAATGAAAATATCGTGTATTTTCAATGAAAATATTGAAAATACACCCATTTTGACCGCTATCGAATGCAATTTAATGATGGTTTTGCGTGACAACTGTACATAAGGACAGAATAAAGGACATTTTTTCCCAAAACGGGTTGTAAAAAGATTTCAAGTGGATTCAGAAGAGATTTTTTTCTTGACGTCTGTACGTCTGTCACCTCGCAAACTCAAAAACGAGTACACTCAGAGCGTTTAAATATGGTATATAGGACTGTTATAACATGTAGTTGTGCAACTCCGTTTTCGGTTGCAATCGGCCGCACGAAAGTGATATATGTATGTAATATTTTCATACGTATTCGCAATACTTTACTTTACTTTAAAAATTACTTTAAAGGTACTTTAAAAGCTGGCAGACTGTCAAAGACGGGAAGCAGATATTGAAATCAAACAAAGTTCAGCCAATTATCATCTTTATTTCCAGACGCACTAGAATAATTCCTCGTAGACAATATACTCTTTAATCATAACAATTAACGTAATTTCTTATATACACAGGTTAACGGGGCGATATCATTTTAGGCGGACAAGCAGAACATAGAAGATACATTAGCAATGGCGGAAGCTAGGGAAAAGCATGAAGAAGCATAATGACGTAATTATTATGGCAAGAGTATTCATACTAAATTGATGCAAAAGTACAGCTTAATCTGTGATTGGTTAATTTTAGTTGCCCTTTTCACGTAGCGTTATATAACATAGAAGTAACTCGAATTTGGGAGAACACATGAATTTAGGGGGGGAGCACCAAATGTAGAATGTTAATTTTGATGTTGCCAATTATTTTTTTAAAGCAGCTATCGTATTTTGTTATATCTTGTTTCATAAGGAAACCTCCTCTGTTACTCGGCTCCGTGAGCTCAGTTTTCTCATTCTTATATGTTGGTAAATTGTGCAGTTTTGCTTTAGAAGTGATTGAATTATGTTGGTCTTATATTCCGGCTAAGATTTTTATGGCTTTAGTTAACCCGCATGCAATAGTTGTAGAATTATCAACAATTGAAAAGTTGTTTAAGTTGGGCTAAGCCTAATTTTTTACCATAGCAACCATAGTTGTTTACATTGGAAACTTAGCAGAATAAAGTGAGTTTCTGCACCTTCAGTGTCTCTTTGTCGAGTGGGACCTAAAGTAAACTTGCAGTTTTGTGCAGCAAAAAAAAATCTGCTTCCTTGCCCGCTGGCCGAATGGCTTTTTTTTTTTGCGCACAAACTAACTTTAATTGTAAAAATTGCTTTTTTAATTGCCTTAAGTGTATTTGGTATTCTATATTTTTCAATTTTTAATAAAGAAATTTTGAGGTTTTATGTATTTTTGTCTTTTAGTGAGGTGAGAATTGAATTAATTGAATGAGAAATATATCTCTAATGAAATTCGTAGAAATGCATTTAAATGAAATGCAGGAAAAATGCGTATAATTTAATACTCTGTACAAGGAAGTGATGTAGGGTACACAGCAGATATTTTTCATTACATTTAGTTCTTTGCTAGTTTGAGTTACTTAGTTAGGAAATTCATTGGATCTCAACTGTCAAATTACACCAAGATCTCCCTTTACAAGCAGGAACACTTCCACACAGTTACTGAAAATATCACACATTCGTTACATATTTTGTAACATTTCTACTTGCACCTGAAGCGTAATAAGACATGGTGTATATCAGTAGGGTTTCAATAACTTCCAAATGTTTAGTGTTGCAGCGAGCTGCGAGATAGTTGACGTTTCATCAAACAATGAGTCCAGATTAGCAGGAAGAAGTGAAAAATGTATTAGGCAAAAAGGCACAAACCATAACAAGCAGTTGAAAACAACTCAAAGAGAATGCAGATATTAAGCAGTTCCTTATTAGCACACGAAATAAATCGTCAAATTCTTCAAATCTCTGAGTAGCGGTTCTCAAGCGGTGGCACGCAAGAGAAAAATAGGTGGTACGCAAAGAAACTAAGTTATAAGTATTAAATTTAAAAATTAAATACCCCCAACATCCTGGTTAAGTCTCAGAATGATATTCTTTGGAATAAGTGCATTGCCGTCGGCTTTAACAGGAAAACATTCCAGTGTTATCTCTCAAATAAAGAAAGTCGCACCCGAAACCAAATTCCCTCACTGTCATTCATCGTGAAGCTTTAGTAGCCAAAACAGTCCCCGAAAACATGAATATCGTTTTGAATCAAGCTGTGAAAATAGTTAATTTAATTAAATGCTGAGCTTTAAGTTCAAGAATATTCTCGATTTTATGCCAAGAGATGGGCAGTGAACACTAAACGCGTTTCTTCTATTCCGAAGTAAGGTGGTTATGCAGTTTTAAATCGTCTTTTTGAACTTCGATCAGGAATTCTAATTTCCCCCTGTGATTCAAAATTTGAATTGCAAAATTGTTTATTTAGTGAATTATGGTTGATGCGCTTAGCATATTTAGCTGATATTTTTTGAAAATGAATTAAATTTAGGATTACAAGGACAAAGTGTTAATTTATTTACCATTAGAGGTAAAACAAATGCAACGATGTAAAAACTCGAGCTAATAATCAAAGAATTGGATAATAATAATACATTCACTTCCAAAAGTTAAGCACGGAGAGGAAAACGCTAATTTCCGGAAGCCATTCAGAATTGAAGAGGATGCAATTCGCTGGAAAGGTAGATGGAAGTATGCAAATATGTTAGATAACAGCCAATCGCGCTTTCATTTCAAGAATTATGCAAAAAAGGTAGTCTTATAGGAAGCCAGCTTTATGAAGGGTTACAGAAGTTGATTGTAAGTGCTGATAAAAGGTGTTTAAAACTTTCGTACAATTTGTTTTCAAGATATACGTGTTTCTATGACTTCCAGAAGACGAATGGAAGATTCTGAGCGCTGGCGTACTGTGGGGCGCATTGAAGCAGGACAGTCAATCACACATGTTGCTCTTTTCTTCGACGTTCATCATTCTGTAATTAGACGTTTATGGAAACAATTCTAAACCACACAGAACAGTTGTCCGAAAGCCCGTAGCCGGTGGCCCAAGGGTTACAACCCCCGCGGAAGATCGATATACTGCTATTGTAGCCAAGCGGAATCGCAGAGCGACCTCCACACGTGTGACATCTATGGTTACAGCGTCCATTGGTAAGGCGATATCTGCAGCTACTGTACGCCGAAGATTACATATGAGTGTACGCCCGGGTACCTCGAGTTTGTGTTCCTCTATCCGTTCAATCTAAAGGGGCACGATTACAGTGGTGCCGGGAACATGTCAATTGGAATGTGTCTGACTGGGACAATGTCATCATTACTGATGAGTCAAGATTTGCTCTGGAGCCAGATGACAAGCGTATAACGATATGGTGTGAACAACGAACACGCAATCGGTCCCAAAACATCACCGAACATCAGGCATTCCGAGGCGGAAGCATTATGGTGTGGGCAGCGATTTCATTAGGATACCGCACCGACCTGCACATCTTTAAACGGTGTTCTTTGACGACTGTCCAGTATCGAGATGAAGTCCTAGAACCCATTGTGAGATTGTACGCTGCAGCAGTTGGCCCTACTTTTGTTTTAATGGACGATAACGCACGTCCCAAAAGAGCAGACATCGTCGATGACTGCCTGGAGAGTGAAGGAATTGTGCGTATGGCGTGGCCATCATATTCGCCCGACCTTAATCCCATTGAAAATCTTTGGGATGCTCTCGGCCGTGCTGTATGTTCACGTTTCCCACTTCCAGCCACTTTTATTGAGCTGGAAACTGCTTTACAAGAAGAATGGCGATTGCTTAATTCTGCGCTGGTTGACCACCTAATTGAAAGCATGGTCACAAGTTGTAAACTTTGTATACAGATGAAGGGGGATTAATGCCCTTTTTTTCATTTTATGCTGTTTATTTTCACTTTATACATAATTCTGTTTACGTCTCCAGTATGTCATTATCTGATAATTTACAAAAATTTAATATTGTTTTAATTTCTGTGTGTAATTATTGATTTTGTTTTTTGCATAAATATATATGCTACTTTCCTGCCGAATTTTGTGTCAATCAAAGCAGTATTTGTTGATTTTTTTGCATTTTACATCTTCCTGCTTAACTTTTGGCAGTGAGTGTATTTTAAGCTTTTTACCACTTTTAAAAATTTTCTAACTGAAAATAATTTGAAAAAAAAAAGAAGTATTAGCATTCGACATTAAACATTGTCGTTTTTTATTAATACAACATGCATTTTACCGAGGATTATGAAAAAGAAAATTGGATTAGAAATCCATTTTATTCAAAGAACTTTCCTGTGAATGAACTCTAACCAAAGATTTAAAAAATAACACACTTGTTAACGTTTGGCTGAACCTTACAAAAGAATTAAAGGTATTTCAAATAAGCTATTAAATTTTTATTGCCTTTTTTGCGCACCCTATTTGTGTGAACAAGGATTTTCTTCCATGTCCTATTTGAAAAATAAATACAGAACAAAATTAAAAGTGGATCCTAATTTACGGTTAAAGCTACATGAAATAAGACCAGACATAAAGAAACTGATCTCTCTTAAAGAGGCTCAAATTATCAGGACTTCTGTAGATTCTTGTTGATTTCGCATACGTAACTGTAGTCCTGAGTACGAACAGGGAGCCTACTAAAAGCTATGTTCGTCCGTGTGTAGAAGATACAACAAAGATGAGGAGGGTTCAAATTACCCTTTATTTTGCTATCGATTTCACATACGTTCCCGAACTTCCTTATACAAAGACCAACCACTTGTGGTCTGAACGTAAAGGAATATAAGACTACTAACTAACTAAAATTTAAATGAGAACTAACTTTTAAATGTCTTACACAGATGACTAGCACTAAGACTGGCCTTTTAAATGACTACGTTTGTAGTACGCAAACTGCGGAAAACTACAATACGTCTTTAACTCTCAAGAGGGTTAAACTTCCGGCCTTAAAGGCGGTCAGTAACTGATGGTGAGCTCGCGTAAAGACTTGTAGCAAGAAGGCTCTCTCTCCTTCTTTCTTCTACTTGGCAAAAAGCCACAACTTAAATATTTAAGCGTTAGCAAGTACAATTTGCATAAACATATTCACGCGTTCATTCTGACCGGAAGTGGAAAATAAGAGACGATAGTAAAGTTTTAAAATAAAATAAACGTTAGTGAACTTAAAATCCTTATAAAATTTCACACTAAATTGTAGAATTAAAGTATGATAACTTAAATTTTGGTAATTAGAGCGGGAACGAAATTATAATGTAATATTTTTTTATATGTGCATATTTAATACAAATGGCCAATAAGTTGTGCAAATGGCAAAATATATTTCTAGTGAGAAATATATTTTGCCGTATTTCTATTTCTAGTGAGAAATTTAAAAATAATCATTGTAAAATATAGTGGCGATACTCAGGTTTTTAAATATTTGTTTAGATGGTACGCGTTAGTCAAAGGGTTGAGAACCGCTGCCCTAAATTAAAATTCAGCTAATCATCAAATCTCACTGCTCATACACAACTGAACTCCCTAGCTCTACGGACCGTATTTATATCCTGCAACATGGACTTTGAAAACTTTTGGATCAATTAGTCGTAGGGTTTCGAAAATACGTTTTCTTGAATCTTCCGAACACCAAGCTGAACAGAAAATACGGACTTGGCAACAAAAATATCACCAATCTCGCCGGGAAGGAAAAGTGCCTGTACCCCCCCTTAAAATTGAGCTAGCTTTTAAGTACTCAAACTAAATCCAAAATTCATCACCTTAAATCAATAATAAAACACTAAAACTAAAAAAACTAAACTCGGCGGCACAAACAGCCTTTAGAGAGCAATGGCGGCAGAGCCCGGATATTCGCTTTATAGACCGTAGGCTCCGCGGTGCTTGCGCATCTTTTCCTGAACAAGTGATCAGTCTGTCTCAGCCCCCCCCCCGTGTTTAGTCCCCAAGCGAACTTGGTACTCATTTTATCGACCTCTCAATGGATGAAAGGCTGAGTCAATCTTTCCCAGCCCGAGGATCAAATTCCGGACCTGTGACGCTAGCCACTGCACCACCGGGCCTCAAATAAAACACTACCACGCCTAAAACAACAATACAATCAGAAAGGAGCCAAACATTACAAACATTTACAACAATATCTATTTGATATGACTTCAGAGATGCATACTTCAAGTATCCATGAGTCTAAGTACATCGCTTCAATGATTCAGACAATGAGAAAAAGGAATTGTATTGCACCATTTCTAAACTATTTACTGTTTATATAAAGCCTTAATATGGCTGTTCCGTTCTACGGGTTCCTGGATTTGGAGTGACTGATGGCAAACTTGAAGAATAGAAACACGATTTATTCTTCAGTATTACACAGGAGAATTCGAAAGACACATTTGCAGCCGTCGAAAAACTATGAGAAAATGCTGAAACAATCAGCAGCACAGCCTTCAGGTTATCAGGCGATAACGATGAAGAACCTTCAGGGCAAAGTACTAAAGTAAAGCTCCCGACTCGGTCGATCGCTCTTCACGATAAACTGCTACTCGGAGTACAGGCAGAGTATTTATAGTTTTTGACCTCAAACATTCGAGGGAAAACCGGTAAGAATTCGTTCTATAATGTTCTCGCTCCGTTTATGGCATATCGCCAATTTTGTCGACAAATGGCGATTTCGCGCCAAATGTGGCAACCACGCCTTTCCTTGCCATTTTCTGGGAACCCTAAACCGGCTTTGCGGAGAAGCTATCTTACCGCAGCTGGCCATGTGTTTAGTTTTGACAATGCGTTTACTTTTGGTAAGATAGCTAATGAATAATTATATAATACAGATTTTAATAAAATTCTTAAAAAAAGAGTGACAAAGGTGTAAGAGGCGCTCAAAAGGTTTATCCTGATCGAGAGGACTCTTCTAAAAACATTTTATTATTTACTATAGAAGTTCTAACGAAAAAATTCTAAAAACGGTTAAAAACAAAAAAGCAAATAAAAAATGTAATTCTTTAAGTTTAAATACTGTGATAAAAAGCGCATCCATATAATGTCAATACTGAAAAGCAAGTTAAAAGGCCTATGCTAGCAACAACATGTAAACTACCAGAATAGCATATGTGGAAAAAGAAAATACCAAAATATACATACAAACTTTTAGTAAATTCCACAACTGTTTCGTTTATCTTACAGATCAACGCTAAAGCAAACTTTGCATAGAATATATTTCCTTTAAAATAAATTGTAAGAAAAAGATTCGATCTGCTTAAACTAAATTTATGCTACTACTAATGATGAGAAAGCCCTATTTGGCTCTTAAATTGTAGTCTGATTATTCAAAATTTGATCTTAAACGATTATAGTTGTAGAGTCACTTGATGCTGGAGACGTGAAAAATGTGCAATGCCGTGACTCGATCCTGTACCTTTCGAATACGCGCCGAATGTGCTAACCCTTACACCACGAAGGCATGCAGAAAGGAGGGAGAAAATATGTTACATACTCCCGCTTTTAAAGGACGACTGGGGATTAGGGGAACCAACCGCCAAATCCTGGTGGTGAAGAATCATCATCCACCACCTTTTTAGTTCGGGTACCATTGTCATTAGTAAGCCATTAGGTATTTCTGAAGCAAAAGAAGAGAGAAACGAGCAATGCTTTCGCCGGGACTCGAACACGGATCCCTCGTATATGCGCCGAGTGTGATAACCGTTACACCACGAAGACATGCTGAAAGGAGGGATAAAATACTATGTGATTATAAGAAAACAAGTAAATCTTTATACTACGAAGAGAACTCCTCTGTTGCGTATAAAGTTCCTATGTGTCATTGATTTCGCCGTATATAATATAACGCGTATCCAGTGCATAATGATAATATAACGCATATCCTGTGATAACTTAATGCGTATCCTGTGCAAAATAACCCTATTATAATCTATCAGTATAGGGTTTATTAGGAAAGAATTTTAATGTAATGTTAGGGTAAGGTATTAATTGGATATGTAGTATATAATGCAATATGCAAATCACGTATCGTAATATATATTGTAATATGTAATGTAGTATGTACCGCTTGTTGCGAAGTTAATGTAATCCTTAAGTAAGGCGTTATTCGTCTTATTAATTTGAATGTAGTATATAATGTAATATGTAATGTAGTCAGTACTAATTGATGTGAAGTTAATGTAATACTAAGGTAAGGAGTTATTCTTCTTATTAATTTGATGCGTAGTACATAATGTAATGTATTAAATCATGTATCGCAATATACAATGGATGCAACCTGTATAATTGCAATATGTATAAAACGGTGCAGATGACAATTTAATGCGCACCCTGTGTATAAAGTTTATCCTGTGTGTAATTAATCTTGTATAATGTTTCACCCAAGCAAAACTAACTCTCCTGTGTTTGACTTAATGCTTTTAATCAGTAAATGTTTAACTATTTAGATACAATATATAAGCAAATGGCTTGATAAGTAGTATATCAAGTTGTATCTCATTTATGTTGTATATTATTGTTTTGTGTATGAAGGTAATGTAATGCGTCATATGTTCAACCGGACCAAGGCAGAAATGTAGAGTAGAAATGTATATAACCATAATCTATAATGTATAACCAGGACTTGTATAATCAAATGCAAGTGTTTAAGTGTAACCAGATATATAATCTAAACGGTCTTTACTAAAGCAAAGACCTTGCCAATTGTAATTCTACATCAGGGGTCGCCAAACTTTTTTGATCATCGCCCCCTATATAATTTTTCGAAATCTCCATAGACCCCCACAAAGGTAATTTTCAGGTAATTAAAATAAAACTATATATTAGTCTAAATATTTAATAAATCAGAAACAGTAAGTAAAGTAGCTACAGATTTTTTACTTCTTAATGAGATGAGTGTGCCTGGTGTTTCTTGGCAAGGTTCGCTATATTGGGTTCGAAATTAGTCAATTTTAACCGTAAATCCCCTCGAAGCTCCACATTTAATTTATTTCTGTTTTTAGTTAAAATTGAATTAACGTGACTGAAACCGGCTTCAACCATATACGAACTTGGAAACGCCAGCATAAATGGCTGAACCATTTCGTAAAGTTTCACATATTTTTGCTTTATATTTATATTAGTCCAAAATTTATGTATTGTCAAATTTTTAATAAGCGTTTTTGCTTCAAGACCGGACAATAGTTCAGCAAGCTCCTCTTGTATGTTGATGTCGACGTTATCAATTTGCGCCGAAAATGGCGCAATAATCCAATCAGGGATGTCGATGTTTTCCAAATCAACAAAGCGCAGTTTTAAATCGTCACGGTATACATACAAAAACACGTAAGGAAAAAAGGGGCATATTGTTTTCTGATTTATTATTTTATTTTCTATAAAGAATATAATATTAAGTCAATTATAAAAATATTTTAAATTTTTACGTACGCAGTTAGATATGTGTGATTTGCGTATTAAGAACTGTTTTTCCTTCGAGTCGCAATAGACCCCCATTCAACCCCTTGAGTCAGATAGACCCCTACTGTTGTTAAACAGACCCCTAGGGGTCTATATAGACCACTTTGGCGACCCCTGCTCTACATTGTATAATGTAATTGACAATGTATAGGCAACTCCAGATAAAGGTGGGCGTGGTGCTGTACTGATTAACCCAAATGGTAAAGGGACACTGCCCACGTCCTCCGTCGCTTATCGCTTATACTACGAAGAGGAATAATTAAGTAGAAATATTTGAACAGCCTCAAAATACTTTTCAGTAGTAGCAATTTTCCAAGAAAGGAGAAAAATTCCTGAAAAGTGGGCCTTTACTGCATCTCGGATGCATCTTCCTTTCACATTAAAAACTATATCCTTCTTCCAAAGAGCTGCAATCGTCGCAACTTCGCACCGGTTACCACTCATGACAACAGTGCAACGACTCCTATTAACAAACGGTCAAATTTTAAACCTTTTCGTAGCGTTTCGCTTGCACTAATGAACGCGAGCTACTGCAAAATATGCGAAGTTTATTTTCAAAATCTTTACATTTTATTATACGCTTCGAAGATGGTCGCTCCGGAAGTGCTGTGATTGAAATGAAATTAACTCAGCTATAAAATCAGAAATTCCATTTTACCCGGAAAGAGGCGTTTTCGAGAAGGCCACTCTCGGGAATCAAACTCGATTCTTTAGTGACGCCGAGGGTTTTAAAAATAACTTTTCATCCTTTCCACGAGAAGGGTGCTTTCCTTCCGAAGGCTTATGTTTTGGAAGATAAAAATTCTCTTTAGGATACTTGCGTTCGAGCGAATGACGTATTCTTAAAGAAACCCAAAGGGATCATCTCGATATTGAAAAGACGGTGAATGTGAACAGTGCAGCATATCCACAATGGTTGGCGCAGCAAGATAATATAAAAATTCTTCAAGAAGGATAAGATTTTAATGACTACGTAATAAAAAGACATCCGAATGCTGGTGTACCAAGAATCTCATAAAAAAAAACTCGAGATTACAAAATATAAATCTCCGCACGTTTCCCACCTTTCAAATCTTCCAAATTTTAACATAAAATCAAGTTAAAGGATTAATTTTATTGATAGCCAATAGAATAAATGATTGCAATTGCTGCAAGTTGATATGGAACACTAATATCGCCTTCTTGGAGCCTTGTGTACCCAAACGCATTGCAAAATAGATTTAAAATGGATTCAGAACAGTTTTTTTCCGTGACATCTGTACGTATGTATGTATGTAGTATGTATATATGTATCTCGCATAACTCAAAAACGAGTAGCCTCAGAACGTTGAAATTTTGTATATAGGACTGCTATAACATGTAGATCTGCACCTCCTATTTTGGTTGCTATCGGCCTCACCAAAAGTATATAAATATATATATCCACTCTGTTACTCGGCTTAGTGAGCTCAGTTTCTTTATTCTTATATGTTTGTAAATTGGACATTTTTTGCACCTCCCGTTTTTGTTGCAATCGGCCGCACCAAACGTATATACACAGTCCAGTCACATTAATGTGACCATCTGTCAAAAGCCAGAATAACCACCTTTCGCAGAGCGGACTGCTGCGAGACGTGCAGGAAGAGAGTCACATAGGTCCCTGAAGGTGTTCTCTGGGATGTTGAGCCATGCCGACTCTAATGCCGTGGCCAGCTGCGCTAGATTACGCGGTTGAGGATCCATGGCGCGAACAACTCGATCGAGATGGTTCCACAGATGCTCGATTGGGTTTAAGTCAGGTGAGTTTGCTGGCCAGGGGAGGACGGTAAACTCATCCTGGTGCTCTTCGAACCACGCACGTACACTGGCAGCTGTATGGCACCTCGCATTGTCCTGCTGGAAGAT